>JAOXNZ010000001.1:36371789-36389291 GCA_028566095.1 Kryptolebias brasiliensis | reverse complement strand
CTTAAATTGTCCCTAGGTGTGAGTGAGAGTGTGAATGGTTGTTTGTCTCTATGTGTCCCTGCGATGGACTTGCGACCCGGAATGGAAAAAGCGGGAGAACATGTAAACTCCACCCAATAAGACCCCAGGTCGGGAAGCGATCCTGCAACCTTCTTGCTGGGAGGAGACAGCTCTAACCACTGCACCGCTGTGTCAATAGTAGTTTTTTGGGGGGGTAGCGTTAGTGGAGCATAGGCCAGCTGCAATCCATATAAATATTAATTACCAGGAAAGATATATTTGTAATACAGATCAGATGTGACCTGCGCACCCTAAGGTTGACACGTGTTTCACATGGATACTTACTTTCTCTCAGTCTGTGTGTTGACAGCTGAGTCCTCAGCTGCAGGAGGATCTGACAGAGAGAGTTTCTCCAGAGGCACCGGACTCTCCTCGCTGCAGGAAACAAAGCTTACTGTTAGCTCCTTAAGTGTAATAAATGCCATCTACAACAAGTGAAAATTCAGGGGGGATACATTATTTAGACAGCTGGAAATGGTGAACAGGAGGTAAACAGGGTGACTGGTCTGTAAGATGGCCAAAGAGATTTACTGAGGTGAGGAAGTGTCATTATGAGGCCTTCTTTTCATCAAGACCGGTACTGAGGGACGGGTAAACCGGATCACTAATCTCACCATAACTGCTGTGCCTTCTGTAAGTTAAATATGGCTTGAAGCTGTGGATAAGGGTGTAATCATCTATAAAAGCTGAGTTGAGGAGCGGACTGAGAACTCAGCCTTGATGGGTGACAGTGTTAAGGGAGACCACAGGGGAGCCAAGAGTGACTATTTTACCTCCAATTTAGGCTACAACCCCACTGCAGGCAAAAGTGGTCCTAATGTGATTTTTTCCCCCCCATATGTGACCCGTATCTGAATGTTTTACGACAGTCTGAATGTGATTTCATATCCGACGTTTCCTAAAGTTATGTTGCATTTCATCTGACTTTCATGTCACTGAAGTAGGGGTTTGCAGATCAATCCAAATATTGATTTGGAGGTCTTCAGCTTCAGATTAGAAGTCCAGTTGCTGCATATTTTTTTTAACTTTTCAGATTTGCCATGTGCTGGATGACTAAGAATCTACACCTAGATATGACACTAATGCTGGTGCTGGATTGTATCAGTGCTAGCGTACAGATGTATTCTGGGCTGTAGGATATTCATATAGGACTGTGAACATTGTTCCAAAACTGAAAATAATTTATTTAGGAGGCAGACAGATGTTTTCTCACTTTGCGTTCACAAACTGCGTACATCTTAAGAGTTTGCCTTTTTGTCTCTCACTGAACTGAAGGTGTGTGTGTCAATTTTAAGAAAAGCAGATTAAAATAATGTAAACAAGCAGCACAGCAACAAAAGGAATTACTTTGTCTTAGGCCTTTTTGCTGAAACTTTATCTTCCAGTTTCTCTTGACCACACAAAGATGTAATTGCTGATGTCTTTCTGCACTCCTGGGAGTGACGCCACTGTCCAGTTACCAAATTTAAAGTTCTCTTTGCAAATTTCTGAATCTCAGTTTAAGCAGAAGTTTACTCAGTGGAACAGAGTAACAAAAACAGCTAAACTGAACGCATCTAGTAATTTAAAATCCCACTCCAGACTATAATTACATCAAGGTCATAATTATGTCTTAAATATAGAGGTTCACATACACAGCAGTTTTCTGTGTATAGCTGCAGAGTGGACTGGTCAACCAAGGGTAATACAGATCTGTAGCTGACAACAGGAACGTATGTAAAAAGGGCAGAACTGCAGATGTCTGAGAGAAGATGCTCCACTTTAATTCATATTAGTTTACAATAGAAATGGGGAATATCGTATTATTATTTCCCACAATAAAAATGAGTCATCCTGCAATAACAATAAAAACAACTTAAGCTTTTCTGTTTTTGACAGCAGCCCTCCCCTTACGGAGAGCCTTGCAGCGAGGGGAATTTCCCTATACTTTTCTTGTCATTAAATTTAAAAAAATAAAATGGCAGTTTGTACATTTCTTCCTGTAGCGAATAACCCAGTCAGTCATGGCTCGTCTTCCAGAGGAACAACACCCATCACTGGTTTTAAAGGTAATGTTGTTTGGAAACAAACGTCTGGGACAAGCTGCAAGAATTAGCACAATGAAATAAACCTCCCGATACTATGTATTGTTAGAGATGTGTCCCTCCCCCTGATGAGGCCTGTATCCCACCAACATCGCTCTGCTTTCCTCTTAACCTCATTTTATAAGCAATAGTATTTTAAGAGAAATGCTAAAAGTGAAGATCTTGATCTTTTTTTGTCTGTTTTTGTTCACTGAAGCAGGGAAACTCACCCTCATGGCTGGAAATCTGCCACACTGAGACAGATGAAGGAAACACAACTCAACATGACACCGACTAATTAATCAGCTAACAGCAGTGTCTCTGGCTCCAAATGTTACTTTACAAACAGCAGAGAGGAAGGCAACCATATTTAATTAAAACTAGAAATAAAACTACTCTGTGTTTATTTTATATTTTTGGTTTAGGTGTCTCATGTTTGTGTATCCAGTAAGAAACACAACCTGCTTGTTAGGTGACACTGGTTTCTAATTAAACTCAATAGTCATGAATAATTACCAGTCCAACTTTAGTCTTAAATATCAAAAACAAATGGCTGGGAATGCTACTTTAGCTGTGAACTACAACTTCATTTCAGAGCAATATTTGTGCTTGTAAAGCTCAAGGTTGTATGCACTGATAGATTTACAGCTCAAAAAGATGGTGTCGAATTGTAATTTTTATAGCCTCATTTACTGTTATTGGAATAAATACCAGAAAATATTGTGATAAACTTTAAAGTCTATGTTGCCCATCCCCTAGCTGCACTTAAGTGCTTTGCTCACTCCATGAGAAGTCACACAGTCGGCTCTCGTTCACATGGCCGAACTTTTTCTCAGAGGTTTGCACCAAGAATTGTGTGATTGGTCAGAAGTTGTTGTGGGCGTGTTTATGGGAAAAAGACGGAGAGCTTTAATGGAGTCATTTTGCTTTTTCTAAGCAGCTGGAGGCTGTTAGAAAATCCAGCCGTCTTTACAACTGTTCCAGCAAAACTTATAAACCTATAAACTTAAAAGGACAGCAGAGACACAGGCGGCTCTTCATGGCTGGGACTGTCTCAGTCGGTTTAATAAACACGTCTGGCTGCAGTAAAGGAAGCAAAAATCTGTACAAGTACAGGAGAGTTGTACGCTGTAGGAGGAGGGAGGAGCTTCCTGGGAGTTCTGATCTGAGTGTCTCGTGGACGATGAAAGATGTGCGTGAAAACTAACGTCTCAAAACCATGAACAAACTTCTTGACTTCTTGTGGAGTATGACGGAGCCTTTATTGATTAGCTCTCAGTGCTTCCTAGTAATGTCAATAAGAAAAACAGCTCCGTATTTGTCCTAATTTTCTTTAGCTACACACAGAACACTCACACTGATGCTGCTCTTGTACCCCCCCACAGCCCGTGTGAACACACAAAGATACAGACCTTTTGAGGTCAGCTGTCTTGTTACTGGGGGCTGTTTCTGTGGCAATCACTGCAGCCGGAGGAGCACGAGCCTTCTTGTCATCCTCCTCACTGTCGGAACCCCCAGAGGAGCTGCTGTCTGAGGCCACAAGTGGAGCCTTCTTCCCTTCTTCAACTAGAGAAGGACCAGAAGAGGCACTGGCATCTGCAGAAAGAAACAGAGTTTGACTTTATTCTATTAACTCAAATCAGGAACATGTGCGAGTGATTTTTAGGAAGTGCTGAAGAAGCAGGTGCTCACCACTCTTCTCGTGGTTTAGTTTGGCTGGTTTATCTGCATCGGTGCGGTCCTCAGGAGAGCTGCAGCGGGGTTCAGTCTCAGTACTAAAAGAAACCAGGAAGTAAAAAATTAATAATTGCATAGTTAAACCTAATAACTATCAAATCTAGCCCATTTTAGAACAATGCGGTCTTGTTGTCACTTGTCAGGGAATCCTGAAAAATGTAAAACCTTCCACTCAAAACTCTATGTTAAATAAACATTAAAACTTAAATGTTGTTCAAAAGCATCTTTCTAAAGCAAGTGGTCAACTTGCAGCACGAGGTCGACGAAAAATCAGAAATCAAAAATAAATAATTCTGCATGCAAATCCAAAATCTCTGCTTTTATTTTGAAGGCAAGTGGATGTTTGCATCAGCATCATACTGTGTGTGAATTTTCCACACGTAAAAATCCAGATACAGATTTTCTGTCACTGTATCACCTGCAGCTGTCCACATTTCCTCTGGCATCATTCAAGGGAGGCGCCCCGACCACCCAAAGGCACCACCTACACCCGTATGAAGGTCATGACACGTAATAAATTAATAAACGTCTGTACATGCTCGCTCATTACTAATTCACTTCGGCTGGGGGAGATGGCAAAGCTAATAAGCGGCGCAGGGTAAAGGTGGGTGATGATGTACAAAAACAAAAACTGTGAGCTGTTTTATTATATTTGGCTGTTTGTCACATGTCTTATAAATCAAGGAATTAAAAAGCGGAAAGTCGTGTTTATTTATATTGTTTTTTATATAAATTATTTTAACTTTTTTTAAAGTTAAATTTGATATTTTGGTTGGTCCTCAAATGGTATCAGAGTCCATTGTTCATTTTTAGAGCGATTAAGAAGTTGTTTTAATTAACAAAAAGAGTGATTATGGTTCTTTTTCAGGGTGTTTGTTTTGTTTTACAGAAGATAAAATCATGTGTCTTTGTTCACAAGCTTTTCCTTCTATTTCTAACCAAAACAAACATCGAGGAACCAAAAGAGGCTTGGACAGCGTTCCCAGACATACAGTGGCTCAGGGGTTCGTCCTGTAACCGGAGGGTTGCCGGTTCAAGCCCCCGCTCTGTCCATCTCAGCCGTTGTGTCCTTGGGCAAGACACTTCACCTGCCTTGCCTACTGGTGGTGGTCAGAGGGCTCGGTGGCGCCGGTGTAATGGCAGCCTCACCTCTGTCAGTCTGCCCCAGGGCAGCTGTGGCTCAGTCCATTCAGAACTCACAGCGAGGCGGCCAAAGGCGTCTAAATCCCGGATTGATTTATGTCCGTTGTCCCAAACTTTTTTTTTTATAAAGGCTGCAAAATCCTTGCAATTTACATTTCCGTCTTTTGTCTCTGCTCCCTCCAACTTCCCTCCAGCTTCCCTCCAACGCGTTATCTTCCTACAGCTGCGAACCGATCGGCCAGAAACAATCACCAGGATGGTACGATAATGTACATTACAGCAATAATTCATAACCAAAATAACCTGATGTGCGAGTCCTGTGGAGCGATTTCCGAAAATTGTTGTTTTTTTTTTGAAAATTAATTAAATTTTTAAAAGCCATTAAGATTTAAATTTATTGCTTTTTAATGCCATTTATGGGCTTGAATTTAGCAGAATTCAGTTAATAACTTAATGCTTTTTATTGCCTCGTGGAAACCCTGTTTTTTTTTGTGTGTTCTTAACGCAGCTGCCTACTAACTTGTGTGATGAGGTGGACTGCACAGAATCAGGGTGGATTACATTGTGTTTCAGTTTGAATTTGAATTCTAGTCATTCACAGATCAAAACTCTTGAAAAGGCAAACTTAAACTAGCTTAAATAAAGCATCCATAAAAAATAAAAACATTGCCTGATGGACTCCAATCTCTGATGGACGATGTCTTCCTCTAATATCCCAAACCTAACTGACAGCTGACCTTTGAACTCCCCCATCCAAACAAAGTAAAAAACGCTCAAACATCTGTCTACAGAATCTGGCCTATAGTCAGGGGTGGATCTAGAAAAAAATATTCATGGGGTGTCAAGTGGGGGCCAGGAAATTTTGAGATAGCAGAACCATATCTGTTGATCGGTGGAGAAGCTGCCCATCACAACTGGGCCTTCTCTACTCGACCAAAGCTCTCACACCTCGCATGCGCACGCACCGAGATAACTGGAAGCAGCTGCAAATGCAAATTGCTGCTTTAAAAAGCAAAACAAACTAAAATCCCCCCCAGTCTGATTATTATTCCTAGGAAATATTCAATGTTCAACTTTTTACTAAACAAACAAAAAGTTAAACTCCTAAGAATGATGTTCAGGTCGACAGGCTTTCTTTTTCCTCACCCAGTAACTGGCTGGAACTCAGAGAAGTTGGCCCAGCCTGTTTCTTGTGTTTCTGCTCCACCCCTACCCAGGTTCTCCCACCCTGTTGGCGACTGGGGTGCAACAGTCTCTTCAGAGTCCCTGAAATTCGCTGTCCAATCTGGACCTGCGGACAAAACAAAGAACAAAAAGACTGTTTAATGAGACAAAAACTGATAGTTTAGTTGTGTTCTGGGATCAGTCTGCAATCCTCGAATTAACCTGCATCTGATGCGCTCTGCTCAGAATCTTCGTCCTCATCGGATTCAGAACCACGATTCCGTTCCCGGTGTCCATTTTCCAGGCTGCTCCTGGAGCTTTCCTCTGAAGTTTGAGAGACCCCAAACCTGAAAGAGGGGAGGACGATAAAAAGAAGGTGGGCAGAGAGCGGGTTAATAGTTACGGTCTTTGGTATATAAAGACCTGCAGTCGGCACAGAATAAAGGTCACCTTGTTCTGGATTTAGCTTGTGTTGCATAGTTGATCTCCTTCTCCTCCCAAATGTCCTCTTCCTCTTCAGCATCATCAAACTGGTGTATCCTCTCTTTACAGCAGGCTTCAAAAGCAGCTGCGTTGGCCTGTGGACAAAAACAGTACAAACTTTACATCAGACTAGCAATCTGGAGCAAATTTAATCCTAGACATTACAGTCTTTAAATCATGGGCTTAAAAAATAAAACTTCAAATGGTAAATGGTTTTCAGTGTTTTAATCCAAAAATCTTCCTTTTTTTTTTAGAACTGATTGATTCTGTTGACACTGAAACTTTACAGCAGCTTAGAGTCAAAAGTTATGAATCACATAAAACACAAAAAGTTGACAATACATGAAGGGGCCTGTTCACATTTGTTGTTTTAGAAACCGTTTTGACTTCACGTTCAGGTGATTTGACTGAATGTAGTCAGCTCTGAATGTGTATCCCAAGACGTTTTGCGATCAGACGTGAATTACCCAAAACAGTTTTCTGATACAAATCACACTGAGGGCCATCAGCGAGCAACACACAGGAAATCAGAAGGTCTGCTGATGTTTCTGTAATAACTACAATCAATATTATTTTAACATTAACAAGGTTCAGAGCTATTTGAGTCACTTTTTTTGTTGAGTGACCTATTAATATGGTTAATTACATAACAAACGCAATATAAGAAAAACAAAGCAAACAATTAGTGACTTCCCAGAGCTCAGTGTCAGAGCAAAGACTGAAGGTTGTAACCTGTAGAAATCCACCACAGTAAAACACAGCGCTCTGACCGCTGTCAGCTGTTTTACACAGCTTCACTGTGAGCCTAATGTCGGCTCTGTCTTTAATTAGGTCAATATAACGGCTACTGTTCTGTGATTGACAGCACTTTATTGCTGACAGTGAACCACAGCAGCAGATGATGTTTAAGTCCACCAGCTCTAATCAATTAAAACATTAAAATAAATTAAACATTAAACCAGATAAACTCACTCACATGTCACCCTTCAATCCACTTAGATCAATAAAGTCCCAACAAAACAGATCTTTATATTAATTCTAATAAACAGTTCATTAAAACTTTTAGCTAGAAAAAAATCTGAAGATTATTTTTAGATAATTCCTAAGGACTGCTGTTTAATTAACTTCAATCAGCCACAGCTGAGCAGTCTTTTTTCTTCTTTTTAAGCCCAAGACATCTGATCAGCTGCCAGGGTAGGGTTACCTCAGGTCAGTAGGAGGGCCTACATTAAGGGCTGAGATGGATTGCTGTTCAGATTGCAAAATGTATGTGGATATAAGGGGTCCAGACCACCTCCGAAGTTGGTTTGAGTGAAAACATTTCATTAAGCATTGAGTGAATTCAGACCTATGTTTACCACCATCCGAGGTTAGCGACAAATGTGAACATCCTCTAAAAGCTTGTCAGCACCAAGCAAGGCATTTTATTAATAAACTTGGAAGTGGAAATGATGAGTAATCTACCCAACAAAAAAATGAAAAGCTGTACGAGTCAAGACAAAAGGGAAATTGTTCTAGGAAGCAGAAAAAAACGATTCTATTTTTTCTTCTATTGTGAGAAAATGTGGTGCAACCTGCGGGACCAGAAAGTGATCCCGACTTCCTGACAACTTTTTTTGTCTGATAAAGCAAATATGCAGAGAGCAGTAATGGAATGAAAATGCATACCTATCATTTTCTGGTAAATGTTTGAATTGTTCATTCACCCGCTCATTTACTACATGGTGGTCATTAAATGGGGTTAGGGAACAGCTTGATGTTATTACATTTTGAACACTACATAAATGAAGCAGTACATCATAACTGTGTCGAACATTAAGTCCGGTGTCACGTAAATAAACAGCCCCCTCCACGTGGATTCACTGGTCTGGTAAAAGTAAAGGAAACCTAAACATTCCCAGCCAGCAGAACTAGCAAGAGCATGTCTCTGTTCCCAAAGCCTGTTTCATTAGAGGGTTTTTAGCGGCACGACTTGGGGGGAAATAAACTTTAAATCACCGCAAGTCCCAACCATGGGGACATAGCCATTTTTAAAGCTAAAACATGAAACTGCCAACGGTCCTAAATCACAAAGCTCAGCTTGTTAAGAGTGCTAATCTCAGCACAACAGTTTGTTGATGTGCTGACACTTGTGATATATTAATTAGCCCTGCATGAGTAAAGGATGAACTAAGCATGCGTTGTGAAAAGCATGAAGCAAGTTGGTCTTTTGTCTGGAGCGGTGGCTGGCAGGTGGACAGGGGGAGGGGCATTATACAGGACCAAAAGGACCAGGGGTCAAATTTTCAAAGAAAAATTTAATATTTACTGACAAATTTGAGGAATTTTTTTGTTTAAAAAAGCCAACACCTATTTTGAATGAGTCTGAAACTTACAATGATGAGCTGTGGACATCAGCGTTAACTTGCTCTGTTGGCTAATGTAGGCTGAATTAAAAACAGACTGCAATGAATGGTTGTCTAGTTCAGCCGGTGTAGTGAAACAAGACAAGTTTCAAGGGAACTATATAGTGGATGAAAATGGGTAAAATTTAGAAACTCACTACAAAATGGCAGTCTCACTATAGACTGAACAAATGGACAATTCAAACACAGCCTTGGTGCGGAAATGTCCTTTATAAACACTGCTGTTAACTACAATAAACTGTCTATGAGAAGCAGCACTGGACAGACTTGGCAGCTTTTTCTTCTTTTTTTTAAGTAAAAAAATAAAAACTTACACTATTATCATCAGCATCTAGAATGAATTCTATGTCTGCAATTCTGTCAAATGTGGCACTGTGGAAAGAGAACAACATGTCAGTGGTAAAGTATATCAAGAAAACTGCAACAAAAAAATCATAATGCTTGTGATCAAAGACAACAGAATCTTGAACAAATCACAAAATGCATAGAGGTAAGTAGCGCTTGAGGCTGTGAGAAACTTCAGTTGCAACATACTTAATATTTTCATCGTGCTCGCTGAACTCCTCGTCATGGAACCCAAACTGTTCCACAAAGTTGGCAGTCATCTGTTGGATCTGATAATCAGAGAATGCCTGCAAAGATGGCAGGTTATTTTATTGATAGTTGATATTGAGGTGATCATTTTTTTCCCCAGCTGAGGTTAAGTTACCTGTTGAAGAGACAAGTCGTTGGGGAAGGGGCTCTCCATCTCATCGTCCTCACTGGATGAGTGCATGTGGTGGGTGCTTACCTGCAGGACACAGAGGTCAATCAGGTCAACATTTGATGCCTGGTGGTTTTACAAATCTTATATGCCCATCATTTGAGAACATTTTACTAGTAAAACCCAGCTACTGCTATTAAAACAAAATTGAAAAAAACTCCAGAAAAAAACAGAAAGGAAATATAATCCCTCCAGAAAGTTCTGGGTCTGCCCTAGGGTCTCCCCCCAGTGGGATGTGCTTAGACAACCTCCAATCGGAGGCACCTAGGAAGTATGCTAATCAGAAGCCTGAACCACCTCAGCTGACTTCTTTTGATAAGGAGGAGCAGTGACTAATTATAAAATTTATATTTGGCAGAACCAAATTTGACTTTACCCTATGGAGGAATATTATTTCAACTGCTTGTATTCTAGAGCTTGTTCTTTCAGTCATGATCCATATTTCATGACCATAAATGAAGGTTAGAAGGTATTTGGATCAGCAAATCAAAGGTTTTGCCTTTCAGCTCAGCTCTTATCACAGAATCAGAGCAAACTCTTTAGTCTTGCAGACAAGGCTCTGATCCAGCTCCCACTCCATCCTCCCATCACTTATGATCAAGACTCCCAGATACCTAAACTCCTCTGTTTGTTCTCAACTGGTAAAAGGTGAAATTCTTCCTCCTGGTCAAGGGTATATCTTTGGCTCAATGGTCTCAGACATTGACTCTCAGTATAACCTTTTCACATTCCACTGCAAACTACCCCAGTGCATGCTGAAGGACATGGCTTGAAGACACTAATACAAGCACTTCATCTGCAGAGATGAGATCCTGAGGTTCACAAACCACCCCTCTTCTCCATGATTGCATCTTGACATCCTGTCCATGAACACCACAAATAGGATCAAAGACAAGGGGCAGCCCTGGTAGAGTCCACCCTGCACCAGGAAAAAAACTTAACTATGTGCCAAGGATAGACAACACTCACTGGTTTTACGGGAACCAGATAACTCTTAAAAGCAACCTGGCACCCCCCTACAAAATGTCTCAGGATATAAAACAAATGTAGGCTGGACAGTCCAACTCCAATGACCCTCTTAGCAACCCCTCAAGGGTGAAGATCTGGTCCACTGTTCCCTGACCCAGATGAAAGTCACACTGCTCCTCCTGAATCAGAGGTCCAACAGTCAGTCAGAGCTTCCCTTCCAACACCCTGAAGTAAACGTTCCTTTGGAGGTTGAGAAGTGTGACTCCTCAATCAATATCTGAAAGAAAAGGACTTTTGGTTGGTCTCAAGGAGGTTCTGGTAAACCATGCAGACTCAGAAAGCAGGCCCCATCCCAGGCTATGCTTGGTTTGAGGGAGGGCGGGCTGCTGACCCAGACTGGGAAAACTGGCAGATGGTGGAACTTATACTTTGAGGATCTCCTTAATCTGGCTACAAAGTCCATCTTTGAGAAAGCAAAGTTTGAGCATTCAGGAAAAGGCTAATTCATTACAGTGGCAGAGGTAGTTAAAAAGCTCGTCAGTGGCAGGGCATTAGGGGAGGAGAAAATTCGCCACAAGATGCTGAAAGTTCTGAACAATGTGGTGCTATCATGGTTGGCATGCCTCTTCAATGTCACATGGAGAACTGGGACAACACCTGTGGAGTGACAGACTCGGGTGGTGGTCTCTGTTTTTAAAAAAGGTGGACCGAAGAGTGTGCTCCAACTATTAAGGGAATCCTATTTACAACACAACATTTTCTTGCAATGCAAATGGCTGTCTGCAGATGGTAAACACACCAAGTTCTGTAACCTCCTGCAAACATATCAGCAGATGCAAAGTCCTTGATGAAGAGATGCTGCCAAACTGACATCTCCAAAAGAGCCATTGTTGTTTAGCAATTACAGACACGTATGGCTTTTATTTCTTTACATTTATTAAGGAAACATCTGACAAGAAACACCACATTTGCTGAAAATATGGTTTATGGCTGCTCTGACTCTTGCTTGCATGGTCTTGTCCTTAATAATCGCTGAGGTCGCAACAACTACTGCTGAGCAAAAAAGGCTTAAAGGAGGAGAGAAGACGATGAAATGAGGGAAAGTTAACCAACTAAGATTCATAAAAAATAAAACAAATTCCACTGAAAAACATCTCACCAGCTCTACCGTGTTCCTCCTGTTAGTTTCTCTTAAAGTCTCATCCACAAAGCTCTCCCAGCGACCTCTGCAGTCTTCTGGCAGCTCTGCAACAGAGTGAACCCATACGGAAAGTTTTCTTTTCGCTCATTTTGTACCTGTAATGGAACGTGAGCTTGTGTTAAAAGTGCTTCACAGCAGTACTACCTTTAATGAGGTCTGTCATCTGGACCTGTACTGGTCCTTTTTCAAGGTTCTGGACCACCATGTTGGCAATTCTGGTCAGATGGCCCATGTTGCCTCTCCTGGTGCCACCTTCAGCCCTGATATTTACAAGTACACACTTAGAATACCTTTAATTAAACAGGAGGACTGCAAAGTAACTCCTGTCAGCACAAATATGTTTAAGAGACACATATTTAAAGATTCTTACTGTATTTTGTCATTCTCCTCCCAAGCATCAAGGATTCTTTGAACTAGATGACACTTCTGGAAAAGCTGAGGGATAAAAACAAAACAAATAACTGTAGAAACCACCAAGCAAAACAATAATTTCTGTTTAGTATGACAATTTTAGGACATCAAGCTGCTTAAGCCACTTACATGTGCCACGAGGGCATTATGAATAGATGTTTGTGGGTCAATGCTTGTGCCCGTCTCCTCTCCTTCCCCCTGCATCTCAGAGTTGGAGGCTCCAGGCTTCCCATCGTTGTTCTGAAGGCCTGGGTCGGGCCGCTCTTCTGAGGAAGGATGGTTCAGGATAGCTGCCACGCACAGCTCCACTTGGAAGTGCAAAAAGTTATTCCAGGAGTATTTGAAGAACAAATCCTACACAGAGACAGAGCCAAAGTCAGTAACATGCTGCAAGAGTGCAGACGTCAAAATCTAACACCATTGTATTGTGTTTTTAAGTGCATGTGAAGCAAATTCAGACATTGTTTTTCAAGATACAAAATCCATGATAGAAAATAACATACAATTCTGAAGGAGTGCATATTGCCATCGATCCCCACCTTCTATGACAGAGTTTGAGACTGAGTTATAGCTGTTTTGGTCCAAACTTAAAATGTCGTTATGTGTGATCTCATGAGATACTGCAAGATCTTGTGTTATCTCTAAGTATGTGTTAAGGATGAATGTCAGCTACTACAACATAAAACCTTAACTCGGAGTCTGTAAATTTGGCTGTTAGAGCTATCGATCAGCTGTTAAGGTCATCTTGAATTGGAGTGACTCCAATAGCTAATCAGTTGTACATGTACACCCAATGGTTACTTTTTGAAAGTTTCCTTACAATCTGTCGAGTGGTTCATGCGATATTTTGCTAACAGACAGAAAGAGTTAACTCAAAAATTTAGTGGCAAAGTTTTAAAAACAGATCTTGCATGATCAGTTAGCTCTCAGAGTATGTGCCAGGGATAAGTCTCAATGCATACGCACAAGTTTGTATTTTATATAGTTATTAGGACATTAGATTGGCTTTCATTCATTTCTGTAGCCTAACCCTGACCCCATACCTAACCATTACACACCTAACCCTAACCTAAACTAAGGGTGCATTCACACCTGATAGTCCAGTAGACTCGGTTCAATTGGGGACCAAAATTCCAACGTTTGTTCCATTTTCAGCTGGTGCGGTTTGCATTCACTCTACACTGAGTCAATCGAGCCAAACCCTTTGAGCAACCTGTTCCCCCCTTCGCCTGTGGTGGCGCTGCACCAAGAACTACTGAAGGAAGCAACATGAAAAACTCTGAAGAAGACACTGAGCGCAACTTCCTTCTTCTGGAAAAGTAAACAAAAATAGAGTGGCGTCAAGTTTTAGCGGTTTTAGGACTTGTGAGTGGTTACAAGTAACTGTGACACATTTTCGTCTGACCATACTTGTATGAGGGCCTTTACCTCCTCTTCACTCCATGTCTGACCACGAGCCATTTTTCCCGCTAGTGGTAGAAACGTGCATTTGTTTTGGTTGTATTCACCCAGAAGGCCCTGTGCTATAGTCCGCTTCCTGCTTGCATTCACATATGCATTCGAACCGCGCCAGAGTTCACTTCAACTGAACCAAGACCTAGGTTTTCAGGCGGACCAGAGTTCGCTTTTTTGATCCTCATCAGAGTTTGATTGCACATTCACACCTCCCTAAAAGAATCGGACTTTCTAGGCAAATGAACTAGAGTTTGATTAAAGCGGACTAAACAGGGCTGATGTGAATGCACCCTAAATTTACCTCTTGGAACTAAACCTAACCACAAACCCCAAAAGAACATTCTACCATATTAGGACCAGGCTTTGGTACCTATAGGGCTACAGGTCCTGACGAGGTAGGCGATTATACCACAAAAAGACCTAAAAAGGTAACAAAAAGCAGGTACACACACACAGACACAGGAAAACATTGTTGCCTTTTCACCTTCAGCGGCTGCCAATAAAAATATGACTGACAACATATATAAAAGAAAACTACGGTGTAACAGATTTTCTTGATAAAGCAAACTCAGAACACATTTATTGCTGCTTTATAAGCAACAATAAATTTGAAATCACTTCTATATTTTCTAATAAAATTTATCATATATGAACCACAATTGACCTCCGAAGTGTGACTTATTTTACTTTGCTGAAGCCTTTGAATTTCCTGCCTGTTTAACTGCAAACAAAGCTTTGTGTTTATTCAATAACCTGTTTTATAAAGCCACACCCACTGCTCTTTGGTCAAATAGTGTGATAGGATTATAAGTCCCTCTCTGCCTCATGACCAAACTTGTGCTAATCTCATGCAGCTTTTTGAAGGAATGATACTCAAACATCTCATTCTTGTTGTACGCCATGATGAAAACGAGAACAGCTACAGCGTCTGTGTTTGTGCTATGTTTAGCTTACCAGTAGTAGGTCCATGGTGGCAAGATTGCAGAGCTCCTGGCAGATATTGGGTACACTGGTTTGCAACAGGGCGGCCACCAATCGGGCCACGTGAAGGCGAGCGTTCCCCAGTGGCTGCTCTAGAACGCCAACGGTCGTCAATATTGCACTTTTCTGTGAAGGGAATAGATCAGAATTTATACTTATACAAAAAAACTCAAGTCTTAATTAAGCAAACAAAATATAAAAATAGTAGGAAACAATCTTCGATAGGAGACAGGCAGCACCAAAATAATTTTTCACTTTAGTATTTTCCAAAAGCGCCAGCTACAACAAACCCCATCTGTTAGTTTAGCTTCATGATTTGGCACCGCACTGAGGATGTTACCTTGGGGGGATCTAGAAGAAGCTGCTGGAAGTCCTTTAAATGGGGCTCAATGGCATTTAAAATACTGCTGTTGACAGTGTAAGACCTTTCGTAACCCTGAGAATAGAGATCCATCAACCCTTCCAACCTGATGGAGACAAGCAGACAAATAAAACCAGGTCAGGTTTGCCAAAATCAATTCATTGTTACTGTCAAAGTAATCACTTGAAACAAAAACAGGAAATAAAGTTCAATAGCCTGTGGAAGTACCAATACAATGTTCACTGCACCAAAGGCATACATCAATCACCCATAATATTATGACCACAAGCAGGTAAAGCATCATGTCATTTCATTGGCACCTGTCAGTAGATGGGATACACCGGACAGAAGAGAACATTTTTTACAGAAAGATATGTTGGAAAAAGGAAGAAGAAGGAAAGTGTGATAAACTAAAAAACAGCAACTAAGATACAGAGATAGGTTGGCCAATTTGAAGCATTGTTCTGTCAAAAAGGTATAAAACCAGTGCAGACTATGCTAACGTCACCACAGTGAGTTATCCTCCTCCATCTAACTCTGTCTTCTGCGTCCTCTGTCCTCACTCCAACTACCTCCATGTCCACTCTAACTGCACTCTAACTTTTTCCTGGCAGCTGCATCTCTAACATCCTTTTACCAATATAGCCACTGTCCCTCCTCTGGACATGTCCAAACCATCTCAGTCTGGCCACTAACTTTATCTCCCAGTTGTTCAACCTGTGCTGTCCCTCTGATGACCTCATTCCTAATCCTGTCCATCCTTGTCCCTCCCAAGGAGAACCTCAACATCATCAGCTCTGTCTTTTAGAGCGCTATAGGAGGTTATTGAGGGTCAGCAAATTCCAACTAACTGAAAATATATAATCAATATTAACATATTTTCTTAAATAATCAGCATGAGTCTACAAAGTTGTTTTACCTATATTATGGGTTAAAGGTAGACATGTAAAGTACTTAATTAGTTACAGAGCAGTTCTGTTCAGGTAGAATGATTACAGAACTTAGTATTTTTACTATGGTAGTGATAGCCCGTTGAGTTAGTGGGAGGCTCATTACAGCATACTCACCCCCTAACTCCCAATATGAATGACATGTTTATTTGAGTAAATTCGGGCTATTTCTGTGTGTTTTTGGACTAATGACACAGCATACAGCACAAGGCATTAAAAATGTGTGGCTATGACATATAAAAAATATAGTGACAGATGTAGCACTTAGCACGATGATAGCCACGACTCTCGCCCAATGGCCAGTGGCCATTTCAGTGAATTTCTATTTCTCTGTGTGTGTAATATATATATAAAAGCACATATATATCACATATATATTCACATAATCCAGTTTACATAAACATAGTGTATTGCAGTTTACTGCAATTGGGGCTGCAGAGCTACAAAACCAGAAGGGGCACCCATCAGAATTGCACCATAATGTAAGAGAAGAACGCTGCCACAAGTCACAACTTCCAGGACTTCACATATCAGCTTCTGGCGGTTTGGTGCCAGATCCCACAGAAAACCTCCAGAGGTTTAGTGGAGTCAAATTCAGGGCTGTTTTGTATGTAGGTTGTCATAATGTTATGGCTGATTGCTGTAGGAGGAACAGATCCCGATACCAAAATTAAACTGACATAATTTATCAATTAAACAGCTGACACTCACCCAGACCTTCTGGTCTCCAGTAAGGTAAGTAGCACTTGAGTTCCATTAACGATGGAGACCTCACTCCTCTCCCCCTCAAACATGTTTTTGAGAAGCCCTGCTACAGTCTCCTGCCTGAAAGAAGCAGAAAGCAACAAAAGCTGACAAGTTTCCTTTTTATTACTAAAAGTGTGCGTACGCCAAAAAATTTCAGATTTATAAAACCATGCACACGCACACCAGCAAGAAATTTCCCTTTATAAATCCCACCTGTACCTGAAGGTTTGTGCACAAAGTCCCACCTCAGGTTCTGCCTCCACACGCCCACATTCAACTAGAAATGGTCAAAGCACCTCATGAATGTGAAGGTGTATCTAAATGAGCTGCTGATCAGTGTTATTTCATGGTTACCAATGGCAACCATGGAGAAAAGAGCCAAGAAACTAAATTTCACCGATGCAGAAATCGATGTGTTGATGAGTGAGGTGGAGAACAGAAGGGAGCGTGCACATGTGTGAGCGGTATTAAAGTGCGCCTCTTCTGCGCTCTGGGGGTTTGGAAAGGGGGTTAGGAGGCAGCGCCTGAGGGCGGAGCCACTGTCCCCTCGTGTGTTAATCTGTGGTACACATCACCCTGGTGATCATCCAGGGAGAAAACTTTGAAATG
>JAOXNZ010000001.1:36341300-36357583 GCA_028566095.1 Kryptolebias brasiliensis | reverse complement strand
ACCTGCTGAAGAGCAGAGAAACAACTAAAACATGCAGGATAGTGGTCCTCCAGGACCAGGATTGAGGACCCCTGGTTCAGACTGATTGAATGTCAGACTGTAAGAAACCTCATGGTTCTGTGTCTTTTCTACAGCGAATGTAAACATCTGTGATTTTCTCTTACTTTTCCAACAGTTAAATTTAATCGGTGAAAGGGATGAAGTACCGATTCACTTCTGCGATAAATGTGGCCTCCCCATCCAGCTGTATGGACGGATGGTAGGTGCTTGGCTGCCTTTTCTGTGTGCAGGCCTCGGATGGTTCCTCCACCCTAACTCTTGCACTTTCCCCTCAGATTCCTTGCAAACATGTTTTCTGCTACGACTGTGCTTTGCTGCACGAGAAGAAAGGAGAGAAGATGTGCCCTGGGTGAGAGACTCTAAAATTAGTTTGTTCCTTATTATGATCCTTACTTTAATGGTAGGACTTGGAACTTCTCTGGTTATATAGACGTGTAAGGAAGGCCTAAAAATGTAAATCCAGCAGTAGAACAGTTTCAGGGCAAATTATTGTTGCTGTTTTTACAGACAGGGTTTTAAAGTGTGGAGTATTTTCCAGGTCCGGGTAAGTATGGAGAAAGAAAGGAAAGCATGGAAAGAATGAGATGCTTGTTAGGAACGTCACCAATAAATTGCAACGACTTAAATCAGTTTAATTACGGTGGCCCACAGGTGGAAACGCGCCGCAAACTCATGAATGATGCAAACACACAAACACAAAAAACGAATGGAAAGAGAAAATGCTTCATGTACCAAAAACACTTAAACTCCCCCCTCTTTTTTTTTTTTGCACTTGCTGGTGTTTTGCACCTGTTGGCCGCCATAGTTTAGGTCCACATATGAAAACTCCCGAAATAAAACCAAAACTAAGATCATTTTTTAAATATAACAATTTTCAGAAAAAAGGCCCTAAATATGGTCAAACATGTTACCTAAAATGTAAATGTTTATTGTTTAAGGAGCTGTGGTTTTGTGTATTATTCAACTACTAACAAAAAGGTTTAAAAACAGTTGATCAAAGTGTATTAAGGTAAATAATGTTTTTAATGCTTACAGCGAATCATTTAGCAACATTTGCTCAGTAAGTTTTGTGTTTTGGGGTCACTCAGTTTTTGCGTCTTTGTTCAGTCTCTCTCTGTACAGCTGCACGGACCCGGTTCAGCGCATCGAGCAGTGCCTGCGAGGTTCCCTCTACATGTGCAGTGTCGTGCCGGGATGCAAGCGCACCTACCTGTCCCAGCGGGACCTCCAGGCGCACGTCAACCACCGCCACATGAGGGCGTCAAAGTCCTCCATGGGCCGCCAGGATCCTGTGCACCTGCCGCCCGTGTCCGAGGTCTCGGAGCGGTTCCGTGTGCCTCCGCCTCACATACCCAAAAATCACGTCCACCTCCCCAGCCCGCTGCAGCACAGCAGCCACGACCCCTACGGTCAGCCGCCCCCGCCGACCCCCCACGATGGCCCGCCCTCCGCTCTAGGACCCGAGACATTCCGTATCTCCACGGTAACGACTCGTAAACACAGCAATCTTATCACCGTGCCCATCCAGGATGACTCCTCCACCCGGGACCCCCTCTCCGGCGGTCCCAGTCAGCCTCCTCACCACCACCCTGGAGACTATCCCAGCCAGCCTGTAGTGTCCCATTCTCACCACATGATGGGGCCACCGCAGCATAACTTTGGCCCCCCGCCTCCCCCTCCCCCTCCCATCAGCCACCCAATGCAGCATCCCTCTCAGGGCTCCGGGACGCCACACATGGTGTACAACCAGGCCCCTCCTCCCCCGATGTCCACAGCCCCACCACCTATCACTCCACCACCAGGGCACATCATAGGTCAGATGCCCCCTTATATTAACCACCCACCCCCGGGGCCTCCCCCACAGCACAGCGGGCCCCCCGTTAACGCCCCACCGCCGCATCACTATAACCCCGCCTCCATGCAGCAGTTCCCCGAGGACCAAGGCACCCTCAGTCCCCCATTTAGCCAACCGGGAGGGCTCAGCCCCGGGATGTGGCCTGCTCCGAGAGGGCCACCGCCTCCACGGATGCAGGGCCCCCCTCCCCAGGGCCAGATGCCCGGGCCACACCACCCAGACCAGGGTCGTTATCGACCTTACTATCAGTAAACAGGAAGCATTCAGTGTCATTTCATTTTCACCAAACTGATCTGAATAATGTGATAGTATACCTCAGGGTTACAGGATGTAGGACTTTTGACTTTTCTAATAAAACTGCCCTGAATAACAAATGTTTCTGTTGTGCACCTTTTAGTTAGTCCCGCTGAACAGACTGACTGCTAAAATGCTAGAACGTCCCTTTTTAAATGACCTTTGATGAATATCTGTATGTATGTCTGCTGACGTTTCACACACACCTTCATTAAATGATGTTACCTGTTCTGATTAGTTTTTTTTATTGCAGTATTTCTGGGTTTTTTTTTTTGTGTGATATTGTCATCGATTCAGGAACATACCATCTGATAGAACATTTGAAGGGTTTTTGTGATCATTTATGACTCCATCTGTGCAAGGACTCCTTCAGTTTGTAATAAAAGTATATGACAGAAGTGTTTGTGTCAGGTAAAGGGAGAATGAACAGTGCCGTGAGCTTTTCTACACTTTGTCTCGTTAAAGGATTTTATGTCAAGGAAACTCAAAATTCTCACTGGCAATACAAATACAGCTGTTCTCTTAACTCTTCAGTAATCAGAAATTACCTTAATTTTTAAAAAAGGGCATTGGGTGATATGCATACCTAAATTATTATTCTGAAACGTCAGAAAATGCATACAACTCCAGTTACATGAACAGTAAAAGCTGTAGTTTAGAATGAGTTGCTGCTGTCCAGCTTTTAAGATTTAACTTCTCATTTAAGCTAATGGACGCGTTTCGAGACGATGAAACTTGAGCAGTCAAGATTTATTGTTGGAAATGGAAATGGCAAAAAACGACAGCGGCGTGAAAAGAGGTCTGCGGCACTTTAATGTAAAATCCCGAATAATTTCAACAAACGGGCAGAATATCACACAGTGAAGGATCTGAAGGGACGCTGAAAATGGTGGTCATTGGAGTGTGAGGTTCTGGGAAACGTAGTTCTTGGTGACCCGATGCTCCTGGATGCAGCTCTTCTACAGTTTGGTGTCTTTTAACTGCAAGAAGAGACAAAAAAATAAATGTAGTAAAGCAACATATGAGGATTGTGTTGAATTTATATCATCTGGCTGATGCGAGCATTATAGCGGCATTACACGTTTTACTGATAAGAGTGTACTATCTGTAGTACTTTAATTTAGAACCATATTACACCCACTGCTAAAATACGAAAGGTGACGTATCACCTTTACCAAACTTTGTAGCTCATAAACCACTGGACAATGAATGAAACTGAAATCAATGAAAGTGGAAATACATCGACAACCAATAAACCTTTGGAGTTAAACTCATTCAAGATGGCCGCCGCAGACAATCAGCCCTAGCAAAGACAAAACTGGCTACTACTGAGTTCCACCTTGGTGTAGCAGTAGCCGAGACTGTTCCCCAACTTACGCTTTGAGCACCAACTTATTGCACAAGATCTGTTTTCAAATTTTGCCACTAGCTGCTAGAGTCGACGCTGACTGTCTGTTAGCAAAATATGTCTTGAACCGCAGGACAAACTATGCTGAAGGATGGATGTACATGCATATCTGACTAACCTTTGGAGCCAACCCTGTCCAAGATAGCTGCCGCAGCCAACTACACTTGGGAAACCCCAAAGAGACCTAATAAGTGACCTAAATTTTGGTTTATTGTCATCACCAACCAACAACATCTGCTAGCAAAATGTCCCACGAACCATGGATGGACCTCTGATAAAAATATTGGACAGAAATCAGTGGATGTTCGTCTACAACTGATTAACTTTTGGAGCCAACCCAATTTAAGATGGCCTGCAACATTGCACAACATCGCACGCCATGTCGTTTAACGAGGTTTGACTAAAAGGGCTGTAACTCCATCCCTTTTCTTCGTAGGGTTATTTTCATTTGTCTTTCATTTTATTGTCTTTAAAGGAGTACTAAGCGTTCATTTTCATATAGATCTTTTACTCTTTCACTCTGTGGGTTATCGTGCACAGCAGGGAGCAGAATTATGCAGAGACGGCTGGCATCAGTGGGCTAGTCGGGCTAAGCCCTCTTTGGTGTTTGCAATAAAAATGTTAAAATGCTTAATAAACACAAGTTAAAAATATCGTATCATATTTTATAAAATTTACAATAAAACTGGTGCCAAACAGAGTCTTTCTAAAGGGCTAACTTTTCACAGCCTCGAACATTTAATGTCTTTCTTGGTACAGAATGATTGACAGACGTCTTGCCCCGCCCCCTCTGGTTTTCTGCTGATTTGGGCTAATTTAGTTCAGCCCAGGGTCAGCACAAAGCCACAGGCCTCAGCCAATGAGGGTGGATGTACAATAACGTGCCTCGAGCGCGAGTGGATGTGGGTGTGGCATAGACTGAGTAAGTAAGATGGCGAGCAAGATGACCAGAAACGCGGTGGATTGTTTAACTTCTCACCCATTTTCCTTAAAGTCTTTGGAAGAAAAACTGGAAGTGAAGCAGCTGGAGGACGAATAGACCAAAGGATATTCAAATCTAGCAAAAGGAAATGCAGCAAAACTGAAGTTTTCCTGATTTTAGCGAATGACTGGCTAACGGCTAACAAATCTCTTTTCTGCTCTCCGTGTTTGCTGTTTGGAAGAGGCGCAGTTTGGACTCAACAAGTTGATCTAAAACATTTATCGGACAAAATAAAAATAAAAAAAAATCTAATCCAGCACAAGTCACATTGAGAACAGTGTAAAATCGTCCATGTTGGGCAGGGTTACCACCGCCCGTTGGCTGGATGAGGGCCACCGCATCACTGAGGGTTTTCTTTATTTCAAATTGGATGTTTCTGTTGTTGGAATCCAATCTGCAGCGTTTTATTATATATCTGTTAGTCCACCCTCCAAATATCACCACCAGACGCCACTGGAATTATGAAATATTCTGCCAGTTTCAGTCCCCAGGCTTTAGTTTAGCTCAGGGGTGGGCAACCCTGGTCCTCAGTGTCACCATCCTGCATGCTTTCCTTGTTTCCCTGCTCCAGCACACCTGATACAGTGGTTAAATTAACTCTTCATGTTCTGCAGAAGTCTGTTAATCACCCATTGACTCAAATCAGGTGTTGGAGCAGAGAAACAAGTAAAACATGCAGGATGGTGGCCGTCCAGGACCAGGGTTGCCCACCCCTGCCAGCTCATTGAGACTTTATAATGGTTTATAATTATATACACACTATGATACAACGTATTTCTTCAGTACACCAGCATGTTCAACAAATGGACCTTCACAGGGCCGTCAGCCATTGTAGGTAAACGCCTTTGCTCTTTTAACACGCCACAGTAGTTCCCGTGGAGACGTCAGCAGGTTCCTTACCACACAGCCTCTGCTTTGGTTCTTGGGTTTCTCGATGGCTTGCAGCATGGCATCGTGCAGGGTCGGGTAGAACATGGAGGTCCGGATCTCATCGTCGAAGAACACGCACGCGTGCAGTTGCTCCAGAACGAGGGCTGGAACAGCAACTTGATGGTTTACGCTCAAATTTCAGCAACACATTGACCAAAATGTGCAAAATGGGGTTGTATCTTCTACACAGAATGATAATGTTTTTTTGTTAAAATAACAAAAAAAATAGTTAACTCACCATCACATGAAACAATGTAGACGTCCACTTCAATTTGGATAAACTCTTTGAGTGCCTGTGGAGAACAGCAAATGTTGGCTGAATGTTTAAATTACAAGATTGGTGTAAAAAAAACAACCACCAGTGGAAACCAGACCAATGTTTGACCTATGGGACGTCACTGTGGACTAGTTAAAAAAAAGTCCTAAAAGTCTTTAATTGAATGCTTTAATTCACTTAAATTACATTGATTTCATTTTTGAATTACTTAACATGTGGCCAATTGAAATGAACCGTGCTTTACAGACACTACATGATTTCCTAACTAATTTGATTACACCTGATCTCTTCTGCCAGCTCAGCTCCGTGGTCTGACTAAGTATCTTCCAACCACAGGCCCTTACTGGGTGCTGGCTAAATATGGCCAGTCTTGACTGGAATTAAAAGCCTTGCATTTCCTGAAGGACTGCATGTTGCCTGCCACTGTTCATGGCAGAGTTCCAAACTAAGATCACCTTACGAGAAGGGACAGAGTTGTAGTCAGTTCAGTCGATGTCAGTTTGGGAGGATGTGTTTACAACCACACCAAACTTTAGCTCGGTGTCTCTAAATTGGTAAGTTACTGTCATTTATCTGTTGGCTATGGTAGATTAGCTGTGATGGCCATCTTGAACTGTGATGACTCCAACAGCTATCAGCTGTAGAGGTACATTTAATGGTAACTTTGGGAGAGTTTCGTTCAAACCCGACCAGCGGTTCATGAGATAGCTTGCTAATATAACAGACCAATGAACGCGCACACACGTGGACACTGGCAAAATGTTATTGCCCTTTACATCTACTGTGGCGGGAGATAATCAGGCAATATTTCCAGTTGCACAATGTGCGTTTTGGTCAGATTGATCTCTAAACAGTCCAGTCTTGGCACTATCTGGGAATAGTGCCACCAGCTACCATTCATTAGACTATACCCAGCTTTGAGATCTATCCTTTCCCTTTTCTTCTTAAACTCTGATTAAGCTCGAAAAACAGTAGCGATATATAATACAACTCAGTACTTATTAGCCAGGTACCAGGACCTGGCTGTAATATGAAGTGTCTTGTTGCCCTGTACTTACAGGCTACATACCCGGTAAGTACCAAATACAAACTTGTTATGTACCAGGTACTTACCCTGTAAGTTCAGAGCTACAAGACACTTCATATTACAGTCAGGTCCCTGTAGAGAACCAGGTGCCAAGTATGTACCGAGTAAGTACCAGGTGCGTACCCAGGAAGTACCAGGTATGTACAGCATAAGTACTGGGCTGTATCATGTATTGCTACACAGAAAACAGTTTGTTGTGTCGTGGTTCCTTCTAGTAAATTTAAGGTATTTGACTTTTTGAAGGGGTTTGATTCTTCAGGAGAATAACTTAAACATCACCTTTCATGACTTCAAAGTAAGAGTTAAGTGGGTTTTTGAAAGCTAGTAGTGTCAAGGAAATGGGATACTAAAGGAATTAAATGGAAAATTTCCAGCTAGAGTGCTAGTCATAGATAACAGTAATGCTCAGAATGTATCTTTCAGTGTCTCTGTTTGCTGTTTTGGGACAAAAAGAGGTATAAAAAAGATCACAGACTATTTTTTTTTACCATTTTTAGTCCTTTCATTGCAGAAATGTCCAGGAAGGAGACAGCAGAGAAGTCCAGGATCAGACTGTGGAGATCCACTCTGGGAACACTGATCCCAGAAGGAAGCTCAGTGTTCCAGTTTACGTTGAACGGAAGGTCCCTGAGATCTGCCGGCAGATCCAACTCTTCCAGGTTCACTTTAGAGGTATCCCTTGTTTGGCAGAACAAATCCTGTACTCCTTTCTGTTTGACAGAAGTAGTTAAACTGAAATTACACCTTTGTGGTTGGACGCCTTTTACAGACAGCAAAATGACAGTTTCTTTTAGCTGTTTGTCCAGAATCATCTTTATGTAGTGAAGACTAAGAGAAAGTGTTTGATCAGATTTGGCTATAGTGAGAATAGCTTTACAATCAAGGTGTTCAAGATGTTTAGAAGCAGTTCGGTGTACCCTACATAAGCATAGACAGGCAAAAATGCAATGAGTCCAGCAGTATAATGTTGCTTGGCTTGTTAGTTTACGTTGAAGTCCCACCTCTGTAATATCCAGATCTCTGTTCTGCAACAGTTTGTTAAGTTTTTTGACGGCCTTGTTCCTTTTCCGCAAAACCCTGACGGGGTTAAACCCAACCTGGAACACAGTGTTGGCATTATGCTTGATTTGATCCAAGACAAAAAAAAAAAAAGTGACACAGTTGAGAAGAGAGCGCATGTGTCATACATACAGCTTCTACCAGCTTGTTCCTGAAGAACTCAATGTTGGCAAAGAAGATAGGTGAAGGTACCCGGAAGATTTTTATTCCTTGTGGTTCGAATACCTGAGAAAGAATGCATGGTGGACTGAAACCATTCAGCTTTTATTGTATTCAAATGCTTACTGTCATTTACCACACTTACCTGCAGGTAATCTTTGCGATTTCTGTACAGGTCAGTCCCAGGGATGTTAGCTAAGATGGAACAGCGGGGGCTAAAGAGAGACAGGAAGTGTTCAAAAGGTTGGTTTTGTGATCTAATGAAAGCTCAGCATTTGGAAAAGATACAGAAAATTTGGGCAAACAATGAGATTTGTGGCCCCATGCATTCTTACTGTCATTTTCACAAACTACTCTTAAGGAAATAGACAACAGCACCAGCTAACAGGTAGCGCAGCATCTTTGTTTTCAACTTTGGGGTGCAAAATGGCAGGTGATACGCGTTCCTCGTGTTTGATTTGAACTTTTACTGAAGCTGTACTGACCCACTTTATACGCTGTAGGTGTTTTGGTCAAAACTTGAAAATAACGTTATTTGTAATCTTAGCTCAGGGTATGTGTTGTGAATGTCTCTCAGGTACTTCCACGTCAGGTTCAACCTTGACTGATTTATAGACGATTTTGTTTTGACTAAAGCTCATCAGCTGTGGCAACCATCTTGAATTGAGGTGACTCCAAAAGGTAATCAGCTGTACATGTACACCCAGTGATTACTTTCTGCAAGTTTCATTCAAATTTGTTCTGGTGGTTCATGAGATACTTTGCTAACAGACAGATTCACAGCCTTTTTGTTAGACTTTCAAAACTTTGTGGCACTAATCCTGAACTACTAAAGGTTATGAGCATTTTTGTTTGATTAAACCTATTCTTGTGTAGGGCTGTGTGTGATTAGGTAGGATTTATAGTGACAAATTCACTTTTAGCTTCAGCTTTGCCCATTTTACAGCGAATTTGATGAATTCCGTATTTACAACTGAACCCTGAAGACGACAGTAAGCAGCTCCACGCCCAAACCCAACGCCAGACCAAGATCCAGTCCCAGCAAGGTGGCGCCCAGGCACGTTCCCACCCACACCACCTGCACACAAACAGCCACAGTCAAACACTAAAAATGGGAAGCATTCAAACACATCACAGAATATGTATATATATATATATATATATATATATATAGAATGTTGCTGAGCACCTACACACTCCGGTTTGTCCTTTCTCCACAGGTATGGTATTTCTCTGAACTGCATCAGCATCCCCTTCAGGTTGACGATCACCAAGGCGCCCAGAACAGACTGCCATCAAGTCAAATATTATGAAGTTAGCGTCACAGAAATACCTCCGAATTACATTTTTAAACCGTGACTTCTGCAGATGAATGAATGGCACAGCTATGATAAGCATTCTTTTTCAAATTTAAAACAACAACAAAAAAGAACCTTTTTTGACATAAAATCTTGACAAAGCTAAGGAAACTCTGACACTAGATATCACAAACCGCTGAATGGTGTTAAATTGGCTGACATTACTCGCGATTCTTCAAATTGCAGAAATGTCTACGTATCAGCTAAACTAATATTGCTTGAATAAAAGTGTGAATCTCACCCTGGGAAGTGGCTCCAGCAGGAAACCGAGAGCCACTGTTACGATCATTGCCATCAAGGCTGAGATCAGCCCTGCGATCTGTAATTAAGGGAAAGGGTTTATTTTAAGGAGTACTGTAAGGAAGAAGGAAAGGAACCAAAGACTAAATAGGTTCAAATCCTGCTTTGTTTTCCCACCTGTGTTTTGCCTCCTGAGCTCTCCTGCACTGCGGTCCTGGAGAGTGCTGTGCTGGCGGCAAAAGACCTGAAGCTTGCCCCGAAGATATTGCTAATCCCAAATGCAACAAGCTCCTGAGACAAAATAAATCCGTATTTTGCTTCATTATAAACTACAGACTTAGGGAAAAGTTGGGATTTCATGTGATAGACGGACACAAAGTTGCGCAAAATAACTCAAGCTCAGCGTCTGAACAGCAGTTTTTAAGGCTTGTCACAGATTTGCCTGCACCATTCTAACACATGAGTCTGCTTTGATCTGACCCATTCCATTGTAGCTCTGATTGGATGTTTCAGGTCATCATCCTGCTGGAAGGTGAACTTGCACTCCAGTCACAAGTCTTTTTCAGCCTTTTGACAGATTGTCTTCTAGAATTGTCCTGTATTTTACTCCATCTGTCTTCCCATCAGCTCTGACCAGCGTCCCTGTCCCTACTGAAGAAAGGCATCCCCCCAGCATGATGCTGCCACCACCACGTTCCACAGTGGGGGATGGTGCGTTCAGGGTGATGTGAAGTGTTTTGTTTGCTGTGTCCAACCTGTGTTTCAAACTTGACTTATTGTTTTATAATCTAACTCTGCTTTAAGCTTCTCTCTGACCTGTCTGGTTCGTTCCTTGGTCTTCATGATGCTGTTTGACCACTAGTGTCCTGTAACAAACCTCTGAGGCCTTGAAAGAACATAAGTATTTATACTGAGATTAAATTACACCCAGGTGGACTCAAGTTACTGTTTATGTGACTTTTGAAGGCAACTGGTTGCTCTGGATATTACTAAGGGGTGTTCGAGTAAAAGGTGGTGAATACAAATGTGAACCACACTTTTTAGATTATTGATTGTATGCATTTTTCTTCCACTCCACAATTATGCTCTAAATGCTCTTTTGTTGGTCTATCACATAAAATCTGAGTAATATACTTTGAAGTTTGTGGTTGGAACGTGACAAAATGTGCCCAAATTCAAGGGGTATGAATACTTTTTCAAGGCCCCGTGTCTCTCTGTCAGTGAGAAGTTATCTTTTGTTTTGTAACAAACAACTCTGCGTGACCTGCTTTATACATGTAACCCATGACAGCTTACTGTCAACCTTGACATAAAAGCAGTAGTCCTTGAGACTTCTTCCTACATAACAAAGTTTACAAGGACTTTTTTTTTTTCATTGCTGACTATCAGTAACCAATTAACTCAATTTCCTCTCTCGGGGTCAAACAAGGAGACGCAGTAATGAAACAAAACTCACCTGGTTGCCGTCAATGGTGTAATCGTGTTTGATAGAGTAGACTTTGGCAACAGAGAAGGCTACAGCAAACCCCACAATGGCTATAGGGAAGGCCTCTACAGCGCTATCCTGGAAGACTTCAATACTGGGTGGAATGGGAGACTCATACCTAAAAAAGTTATTGTGTTAGATTGAGCGTTTTTAAATCTTTGCCATCGCCAGTCAAGCAAAAATGTACGTTGAGAACTTCAAACTTACCCACTAACCATTCTGCCAACGACATCAACATCAAACCTTTCCTCGAAGTTAAAGCCGTAAGACACTCCACAAGTTATGACGGTCTGTAAATTATAAGACACGGTTTTTATGGAATTTGTAATGTAAGGAACGCAACTGGATTTATAAAATTAAGGTTAACGATACATAAGGCAGCCCGGTGTGTACCAGATATGTACCATGTAAGTACAGTTGCCAAGTCCCTTCATAATATAGCCCATTCCCTGTAGGTGCCTTGTAAGTACCAGGTATGTGCTCAATATGTACCACATAGAGACCCAATAGCTACCATGTATAAACCTAGGAAGTATCAGGTATGTACCCAGTTAGTACCGGGTAAGTTTCTGGTAAGTACCACCTATACACCCTGTACATACCAGATACATACTCTGTAATTACCAAGCATGTACCCAGAACATACCAGGTACGATCCTGGTAAGTACCACATGTTCATTGTAAATAACAGGTATGTACGCTGTAAGTACAGGTAGATAAGATCCAAGTAGGTAATCGGTAAATACTCTGTACATACCAGGTACCAGGTTTGTATCCGGCACGTACCAGGTCTGTAACATGTACATACCAAGTATGTACTTTGTAAATATCAGGTGTGTTCCCAGTATGTACCAGGTATGTACCCTTTCAGTTATACATACCAAGTACTATACAAGTACCCTTTCAAGTACATAGCCCTTATGGTGCCAGGTACTTACAAGGTATATAAGTGGTACTAGCAGGGTACATACCTGGTATGTGCCAGGTACCAGTAGAGCAGCAGTAATTAGCAAGTTTGTTTTTTAACAACTTTTGGTATAATTTCAAAAAATTCGGCCCAAGTTTTGTTGAGATTCCACGCTAAATCTACAGCTTTTAGTTTTCTTTTTGCTACACAAATAAACAGGGTAAAAACAATCTCGCAGTGCTTTCAGGTACGATTGAAATGCCACTGGAATCTTTTTCAAAATCGTTTGAGTTAAAAGATTCTTTTTTCTGTGTAATTAAAAGGTAATTATTTTTACTCACATCATAATTCAAACAATCGTCACCAGTCAGGAATTTAGAGGCTCCGAACCAAATATCAGCAAATATAGCCAGGCGTTCTTGCTGACTGCCTGACAGGTTGTTTTGTAAAGCACGTGACCATTTAGGCACAGCGAAGAAGTGTGAGAAAGGCAGCGTTTGACAAGTTTACACAACAACATAAGAAATGGACCTCCACGTAGACTGTTCATATTTGGAAAATCTCTAAAAACTCTATAAAGCAGTGATGGGCAACTTTTTATTTTCTCTTGAGGGTAATTTTTTTAAATTAATGGTATCAAAGGACCTCAAATTGAACTGAAACATCTTGCAATCTTGCATATATTACATCATATCATCTGCAAAATTGAAAATACACAAGGAAAGTCTCTTTTGCATGACAACATTTGGCTAAGATTTGTTCTATTTTTTTCATATTTTTAATGCTGAACAATGGAAAACCCTTTTACTGTTTTTTTTGTCTTCCTTTCACGATGATGGTTTAGTATTGCTGAACTTACAAAAAACTAGCACTTGGAGAGCGCAAACCTCCGTCAAGACCATAGGGTCATTAAAAAAATGGTAGGGTTAGGGTAGGTACTTTGACTCAACCCGGTAAGACTCACCATTATAGCCTCAATGGGTATGGGAACTGGAAGCTTGGCTTTGTACCTGTCACTTAACTCCTTCACAATGAACACCACCACCATGATCACTAGAGACATCACCAGGTCGCAGATGTTGGTGGAGGTGATCTGAACAAAGATCTTTTCCAAGGTCTATCAAAACAGAACACACTCACATGTAATATTCAAAAAACCCAATTTTAGCACAGTATAGAAGTTAAAATTATAGTTTGGTCACTTTTGAAGCGATGTTCTGTCAGATAGTTAGTGCCTTATCAACCCTGACATCAGTCACACTGTAGTTGTCATTGATTATTACAGATATACCGTTGTATATACCGTTCTGTTCCTCAACTGCTTTTTCTGGCCACATAGTTCGCCACAGAGCCTCAGGCGGAGGCTTTGTGCTGTGCGACCATGACTCTAACCATCGCCCAAAGCCTCCACTGGTGATTAGAGCGGCTAGCAGTCCGCAGGTTCCTCTACCAGCACAGTCGGAGCAGGAAGCAGGTTAAAGACTTTATGGTCACGAAGCCGGTTAATTTCTAAATCTGATACAAGATGGTGTAGGCCAGCTTTAGAGTGAAACTTTGAGACATCGTGGACAAACTTTTCTTTCTGAAAATCGCAGATCTAAGTACAGCCGAAATAAGAGGAACAGATGGTTTGTAAATGTGCCTGACTGGAAGGGTTTCTTAGATCACTTTGTGCTTAAGTAAAGTCAAGATTTTCTAAAAAAAACTGGGGAGCAACAATGCTGTGCTGTGAAAGTTACCGTGATTAAAACTTAGTCTTCATGCCCTGCTTTTCTGTCAGAATTTCAGACTTTGTTGCTTTCTGGCAATTTCTGAGTGAGAGCAGCTTTTTTGGGGGGGGAATTCAGTTGTATTTCTCTTCATTATATAAGCTGATAATTGAGCTGGAGGCTTCGCTATCCCTACTTGCTTTTTTGGCGGCCATTGTGTTCTGCCAGTGCTGCATCCATGCTAAATAAATATTATAGTTGTAAATCGTGACCTCGACAGAATTTAAAAAGTAAAAATGTGGACAAATATTTATTGTATGCTCTTTAACCTATTGGCTAAAAAGAACCCGCTTAGATGTCGGCAAAACCCTTTGACTCTTTTGGTAAGAAATGGTAAATCTTGTGAAATTATACCTACACCAACACCCCTCCAGGCTCTTATCAAAGAAATTAAGACGATCCCAACATGCCTCTGATTTTAGGTTGTTTGTTGGAGTAGTTTAAATTGGCAATACTGCTGGTTTTGTCAGACAGACTCATTGAACAATATCGCTTTTAGCTCCAAGATAAAAAAAAAAAAAGCACAAATTTCAACAATTCGATTACACAAATGGACTTACATATATGATAGATAGTGGACCATTGATTCCTGGAACAGTCAACCCCAGCACAAATTTGAGCTGGGATACCAGGATGTGAACAGCAGCTGCTGTGGTAAAGCCAGACACGAGAGTGTCGGACAGGTACACAACTATAAAGCCCACCTGCAGAACGCCCATGGCGAGCTGGAGTGGAGAGGAAAGCACAGAGAATGGAATTGTGGTTTGCAAGTACAATTAGGAGGATTCATGCCGAGAGGATCCGGTCTACCTGAAAAATCCCCATGAGGAACGTCACAGAAGAGGCCACCAAGACCCTACGCTGGTCTTCGTTCAGCCCTTCGAAGTCTGTGATATTTGCATGTGGTCCTTCTTCAGGAACCAGGCGGGTCACCACAGCCCCTACCATCAGGCTGAGGACAGGGAAAGAGCCTGGGGGGTGGGGGTGTAAGGAAGCTGTTGAGGCTGTTGTTCACATCCCATCTTAACTCAATATGTCAAGATAAGATCTACGACTTTTCCACTCATCATCCTCTGTGATATAATCAGACTGATTGACAGAGAACTACTTTTTTTTTACCAGGAAAGAGTGTTTAGAGAGAACAAAACAGACAAGAGAAATTGTTTTTTCTGGAAAAATGAGGAGTGAAAGCTGAATGACGGAGCTGAAAGTGAGTTGCTAAAAGAAGCAAAACACTAGCTAAAAGCTTAAAGTAGCAAATGTTTGCCGAAAGAGGCAAAAAAAGTAGCTAGATGCAAAATTAACCAAAGGTTAGCTAAAAAAACTGAAAGTAGCTAAATGCTAGCAAAAAGCAGCACAATGTTAGCTAAGAGCTAAAAGTAGCAAAAGCCTAAAATAGAAAACAGGTAGCTACAAGCTGACAGTGGCAGAAGGCTAGCAAAAAGTCTTAGAACAACAGTTAAAACCTAAAAGTAGCTTAAGAAGACAAAAACAGAGCAAGCACGCTAAAGCAGATTGTAAAGAGAACCCAACATATTTCTACGAGGAAACCATTTGAAAATAAAGCTAAACATTTTGAAAAACATAAGTCACAAAACTCAAAAGTCATAGTCACCATCTCCTGGATTAGCTGAATATTTTGACATGTGAATAGCTAAAATAGCACAAAGTATGGAGAAGCAGCTAGATTGCAAAAAACATGCAGAACAATGAAAAAGAAAACCAACCTGAATCTGCATTCACACGATAATTTGATTTCTGTTAAAGCATCGGGCCTAAAGAGAGAGAGTTGCTTATTTACTTACCTACAGATATGTGCCTTGAAGTTCCAAAGAAAAAGTATGTTAACACGGGAAAGAAAGCTGTGTAGAGGCCGTAGCTCGGAGGCAGCGAGGCCAGCAGAGCAAAGGCAAGTCCTAAAATAAGAAATGAAGAAAATGTTTTATTGACAATATACATATAAAATACAAAGTGTCATTAAAGATAGGCTGTCCAGAAATGGGAGCTAACGTGTTAAAATACAAGTTAACAGAACTTGAACTTATTTTATTGTAGACCTTTTGTTGCAAGAGCACAAAAGCCCTCAACAGATTCCATATTTGCTGCTTCCATTGGATTTCCAAGGGAAAGTATCAGATAGGAGCTGCTGATCAGATGTATTGATTAACTGATTATCAGTGTGAGAACCTCTATAAAAGAAGGAGTTTTGTCGGTTTGTTGCTCTGGATCATACAGGTGTGTGTTAACACAATACCTAGGCAGAAAGACATCAGTAATGATTTTAGAAAAGTAGCTGTTGCTGCCCATCAATGTAGGAAGGGTTAAAGGCCATTTTCAAGCTTTTCGGGGTCCATCTTTGTACAGAGAGAAAGATTATTCTCAAGTGGAAAACATTTAAGACAGCTGCTAATC
>JAOXNZ010000001.1:36275015-36294886 GCA_028566095.1 Kryptolebias brasiliensis | reverse complement strand
GAGACCAAACGGAAGCACGAGGAGACCAAACGGAAGCACGAGGAGACCAAACGGAAGCACGAGGAGACCAAACGGAAGCACGAGGAGACCAGAAAGGGAGGAGATAAATATACAGCAAGAATGCTAAAGTAGATTTAAAAAAGAACAGTTTTTGGAGGATTTGAAGGAATCACAATGCATTTCAATGAGGGGGAAAAATGTAAATAAAGTTAAATATTTCAACAAGTAAAAAATTTACAAAAACCTAAAGTCACAGCCGTCGTGTCCTGAACGAGCTGAATGTTGACACCTGAACGGCTGAAGTAGCTGAAAGTTTGCTGAAGTAGTTACAGGTCGATTAAAAACCAAGTACTAATACTAATAATATTTTGCTTTCCGAACAGTCGATCTGCGGTTCAAGCGGGTAACGGAGTGAAGAAACGCCAGCCGGAGTGATGGCGGAGAAGCAGAACTAGGAGAGCGAGGTAACGCAGGGGATCTGGCTCTGACTGAATAAAAAGGGAGTCGGCATTGTTCTCCATGGAGCAAGAAGAAGCAGCTCCAGCTCCGGAGGATGCAGGCTCGCGGCTGATGCTCAGGATCGAGCGTCCCGTTTACGATGAAGCGTTCATCGGGACGCAGCTTCTGCACCGTAAAGACAACTCCACCACCTTCCGCCAGAGGCTGGCCAACAAGTTTAGGTAGGTTCCACGTGTGTGTGTGTCTTATTTTATCCTGATTGAAGTGTTGAATGTGATTATTTAAGACCTTCAGTACTGTGGAAAAGAGATTTGCTCCCTTTTTTTTTGCTTTTTGTGACACTTAATGTTTCAGATCGGCAAAGGGATTTTAAGAGCAGACAGAGATAACTGGAGTAAGCACGAAATGCAGTTTGTATTTCATTTATCAAAGGGAAAACACCAATTCTCTGTAATCCGTGTTTGGAAAGCTGAGTTCAGTTTCACCAGGCCCGATTACTGCCAGACCTGTAGACCTAAACAGAGCCATCATCCACAAATGGAGAAAACATGGGACAGTGGTGAACCAGGAGCGACCAAAACTACTTCAGGAGCGCATCAGTGACTCTTCCCAGACAACACCTCAAGCCCCGCCGGCCTCATTTACCTCAGCCAAGGTCAGAGTTCATGATTGAACAATAAGGAAGTAACAAAAATGGCCTCCATGGGTGGAGTTCCAAGGCCAGAACCACTGCTGACCAAAAAAAAAACTTGTCTCACATTTGCCAAAAAAATTCATCACGATGATCCCCAAGACTTTGTGAAAATATTTTGTGGACCGAAACATCTAAAGAGCTGAAGAATATCATACCCAGAGTGAAACATGGAGGTGGTAGTGTGATGGTCTGGGGCTGCTTTGCTGCTTCAGGAACCTGGACGACCTGCTGGAACTGTTGGAACCAACCAGTTATTGGGTTTAGGGGCCAATTATGTTTTCTCACAGGGTCAGCATTAAAAACGTCATCTTGTGTTTATTTGTTTGATCTGAAACGTGTTATAGCAACAAAAAAAAGCAAAAAACGGAAGAAATCTGTAAGAAGACGAATACTTTTTAAACCATGTACTCAAACAATATTCCTACAGGCTTTAATACACTTCACATCTTAAGGTTTATTTGGAAGATGATAGAAATAAATTTGTATTTAATGTAGGTTGTTCAATTTTTATTTTTATTTTCTTTACCTCAATGAAGCAAAATGCAGCTTCCTAAAGACTCATCTCAAAAGATTTGTAGATGAGAAAGGAAATCTGTGTAAAAGTGAACTCAGGCAGGGAAAGAGGAACAAAAGCCCAGATGTTTACATATAGAAGCGAACAGGTGGTACAAAATGTTCTCGTACCTGTTGAGATAACATCTGGTTCAGTTTTTATCCTCGTTCTGCCGGTCAAACCACTGTCATCCTGAATGCATCAAAACGGATTTTGGCTGTTTAGACAAACATTTAAATCCAGTGGATGTAGTTTTATGTTAACCATATTAATAAAGTCTTGTTAAAATAAAAGCCATAACACAGGGAAACACGCAGGGAATAGTGTTTTTCCACTAAGGTTGTTTTTAAAGAGCTGTTGACTTGATGAAAAGTGTTTCTGTTTTTGTTTGTTTTGTCTTTTGAAAACTGGACAAATGAGTTAAAAAATAATTAGCAGCAGATGAACACATCTGGAAGTGATGTGCTTCATTTTTGTGTGAATAGTGAGTCAGCATTCACACTGTTGCTCTATTTTTGTCTTCCTATGCTGCGTTTAGCTTTTAGCAGCCCTTGCTACTTTTAGCTTCTAGCAATCTTTTTGCTTCTTTTAGCTGGTCTGTTGATACTTTTAGCTTTTAAACAGCCTTTGCTACATTTACCTTTTTAACCCGGCTTTTCTGACTTTTGGTACTTTTAGCATTTAGTCTTTGCTACTTTTCACCTTCTAGCCTACCTTTTGATAATTTTAGCTAGCCTTTTGCTAATTTTAAGCTAGCCTTTTGCTAATTTAAGCTAGCCTTTTTGCTGATTTTAGCTTTTAGGTACCTTCTGCTACCTTAAGCTTTTAGTGTTTGCTACCTTTCACCTTCTAGCCTACCTTTTGCTAATTTTAAGATAGCCTTTTGCTAATTTAAGCTAACCTTTTTGCTGATTTTAGCTTTTAGGTACCTTATGCTACTTTAAGCTTTTAGTGTTTGCTACTTTTCACCTTCTAGCCTACCTTTTGCTGATTTTTGCTAGCCTTTGAGCTTCTAGCCATTGTTTTGCTTCTTTTAGCTTCTAGCCTACCTTTTGCTAATTTTAGCTAGCCTTTTGCTAATTTTAAGCTAGCCTTTTGCTAATTTAAGCTAGCCTTTTTGCTGATTTTAGCTTTTAGGTACCTTCTGCTACTTTAAGCTTTTAGTCTTTGCTACTTTTCAGCTTCTAGCCTACCTTTTGCTGATTTTTGCTAGCCTTTGAGCTTCTAGCCATTGTTTTGCTTCTTTTAGCTTCTAGCCTTTCAGCAGTTCAGAGCCAGGCTGACAGTTTTTAATTAAACTGAAAAATGTCCCTCAGTCTTTCTCATTAAGTTGTAATAATGTCACTCTGTCGATTTATTTTACTCGGTTTAAAATTAAAAATGTCAACTCAATGTCTTAAAGAATATAAAAACTCTTACCTGGGTTTGTTAACATGTTTCAGTGGGTGAACACAAGCCAATCCTTTTTTATTATAAAGGTGCTATAAGTCAGAGAACTAGTCAGTGAAAAGAAGGTCTGTAATTATGCCGTACTGATCCTTTGGTTTAGTTTGTGTTTTACGTGGTGTGAGTATCAGTGAGTGAGATGTTTATTACTGGTTCCAGTATGGCAGATGGCAGCACCAATATGGCCCCGTGTTGTTGTTTTACTGCCCACTTTCTCAAGATGAATTCCTGGAAAACTCACACGTTCTGTTTCACTCACGGTGAGGAAGAGGTTTTAGTTGGAATATGTGAATGTGAGCAGGTAGTTCCTGTTTGTTTTTAAGATGAGAATACTGTAAGGATGTCCAGTGGACTGAGGAAGCAAGTCAAGGCATCATTCATCATAATAAACCTCATGTAACAAAGTAGATTACCATTGTTTGACCTCCTGAACCCGCTGATTATCACCTGCAGCCGGAGGTGGAAGTGGAGTGATAGTGTTTGGGTTTGTGCGTGTGTTCATTTATCTGTACTGTTTGCAAGATGTCTCATAAACCACTAGACAGATTTTAATGAAACTCTGCAAAGAGCACCATTGGATGTCCATCTACGCCTGGTTAGCTTTTGAAGTCAGCCAAGTTCAAGATGGCCGCCACAGCCAACTGACCTTTACTCAATTTTACAGATACTGAGCTAAAATTTGGTGTGATAGTAGCTGAGTCATCCCATGCTGTGAGCGCAAACTGATCACACGAGATAAAGCATAATGTTTTGTTTGACCAAAAGCAGCTACAACTGGTCATTTCTCAACAAAAAATTATCTTTTTTTTGTCCTGTAATGGCATTTTAGGCATACCATACAGAGAAGATGGCTGCCTAAAAGATGAAATCCTAATTGCATGATACTTGAATTATGATTCCTTTAAGGAATGCTAGGCCTTTTATGGAAATATAATTTCATCACATGATGATGACTAATGTCTGTTTCCTCTCTTAGGTGTTCATCAGAGAGGGCCAAGGCGGTAGTTTTCAGTTTTCTGCCAATCCTAACATGGCTGCCATCCTACCCAGTCAAGAAGTACCTTTTGTCAGATGTGATCTCAGGTCTCAGCACGGGAGTTGTGCAGCTCCCACAAGGTCAGTACCCCGCCGTCCGCCCTGCTAAGCTCGTCATCTGGATTGATTTAAGGGTAAATGTGTGTGAAGGGCCAGCTGCAGCCCTTCAGGGTCTGTTTTTGGGTCCTCGCTGTGTCTGTTTTGCAATCTCTGTGGTTTTGACGCTGTGGCGCAATCCCTTCTAGGTCTGTCTTAATGAAACCTCTCTTTCCTCTGCTCCACAGGTCTTGCCTATGCTCTGCTGGCTGCTGTGCCTCCAGTTTATGGTCTGTACTCCTCATTTTACCCCGTTCTGCTGTATACCTTTTTCGGCACGTCCAGGCATGTATCAATGGGTAAGACGTTTCTTGGACAGCCTTTACTTTGAGTCATAAATCACTTTGGCAATAAAATAAAATTTAAAAACTCAGTCCCAACTTTGACAAAGTGGGTCATGAATCAACAAAACAAACAAACATTAATATAGAAATGAAGGCCTACACATATCACCTGCCTTTGTCATGCCAGAGGTTTAGACTAGGATCATCTTAAAGATGAGAAATGATGGAATTGTAGTCGTTTTGGTCAAACCTAGAAAATATTGTTATTCACAGTCTCCTGCAAGATGTCACGCTCAGAGTATGTCATGAATGACTCTCAGCTGCAACCATCAAATTTGACTAACTTTTGACTAATTTTTACAGATATTGAGCTAAAATTTGGTTTGATAGTAGCTGAGACTGATCCCCTTCTTTTACTCTGAGCACTGACACAAGATTTGTTTTGCCAACTTTGCCAATAACTCTTGAGTCAACTGCGTCTTTCTGTTAGCAAAATAGCTCACGAACCACTAGATGGATTTTAATGTAACTTGCAGAAACGTATCGTTTGGATGCACATCTACAACTGATCAGGTTTTGGAGTCAATCCAATTCAAGATGGCTGCCACAGCCAACTAGTCTTAGAAAACACCAAAATGGCTCTAACTCAGTCAGTTTTACAGAGATTGAGCTGAAAGTAGATGTGGTTGTAGCTGAGATGATGACCAGAATGTCTGTAGCTTCATTGTTTCTCATCATGAAATGATTTTAGCGTGATACTTTTGTCTGGAAGGTGCCGGGCTTTATGCATTCCTTCAAGGAATGCTAGGCCTTCATAGTTTAAAGACTTATTAACCACACATGCATCAGTTGAAGGCTTTTACCAGTTTGCTTAATTCAATTCAAGTGTTGACCTTTCGTTTCTTTTGGCCTGTGTATGATTTGTATTACTCATGCATGATCATTGCAGAGCCAGTGGGTGTAACTATATAGCTGTATAAATAACAGTTATAACCTTAGGAGGATCATAACCATCTGCTGATGAATAAAAACCCAGTATTTTCTGAACTAGTGCAGGTGAACACAAAGATTAAAGCTCATTAACCTGTCATGGCTGCTCAGTTTACACACCTCTGTTTTCACTTATATAAAGGTAAGAGGTAAAAAAAGTAACTATTTGGTCAACAGTTTGCACTCAAATCAGGTTATTTGAGACTGATTGTGTTTGTACATAAACTTCTCCAAATAAAAGCAGAAGTGTAAACGATTCAATACAATCGGCCAACATCCAGGCAAGCTGCAGTCAGAATGATAAAGCAGATCCTGCACTTTACCAAAAAATAAGCTAACTTTATGTAACCTATTGCTTAAGAAGGGGTTTCAGCTCCTGTATATAAATGGACAGACTGTTATGCAGTTGATAAAACATTTTTATTCTGTCTTGTGGATTTGAAAAGGTTAAAATGGAGTTTTCTCACTACATTATTCTGTTTGAGGCCAAGGGTCTAAATCCTGACAGGACTGTCGAGCGTCGCTAACCACCTGCTAACAAGTGATTTGGGACAATAGCAGTTGTCAGGTGTACGAAGGATTCAACCTTTAGTGCTTGCCTAATTAAGGGCGAATTCCTCCTTGGAAACATGTTCCTTCATCTAAAGAAAAAAAAGTCTGAAGGTGACCTGGGTTTGTTGTTCTTTGGCACATAAATTCTAGGAAAGTGAGGTCTTGTGCTTTTTTAAATTCTATTTAGGCTGGCATCCTTCCTAATCCACGTTATTACACTGTACTGTGAAAGAAAGTCCAGCTTTTAAAGAGCGGTTCCTGTTCACAGCCAGTGCCAGACTCACTGAATCAGCCAAGTGTTAGATCACACAAAGCCAAAGTTGATTAATCAGGATTAGAAGATAAAAGCTGTGGCTACACTGTTTTCAGTCAATTGCTGTCAGTGTCTGCAGCCGACGTGAGCAGCAGTATTATGATTTTTCAGTGATCGCGCTGTTCTTCCTTTCCCTGAAATGACCTCGAGTCGTCTCAGATGTCAGTTGGCTAATGGGCGTAATGAAACAAAAAGAGCTGATTGAAATTAAACTCTGAATATGCAGGAAAGGAAGACACAGCCTGCACTGTGAAATGGTCTTTGCTCCAAAGTTTTGGAGTAACATGGTGTGTAAATTATACCCTAAGATCTGTCGGACAGTGTGAGAGGAATTACTGGGCAGCTGGTTAAGTGCTGGGCATGATGGCCTTTTCACTCCGGAAAGAGATGTGGACTCGGCTTTTCCATTTGAAGGACACGACGCCCGTAGTTTATCTGGAAACTGTGTACATGAAAATAACTAGGGCTAAGGTGAAGCACGTTCCTGTCTGTTTGGGTTTGTGTGACTGCTATCGCTGATAGGAGACTGTGCTGCAGATAAAGACCTTTTTGCGTAACGTTACTGTGCAGATCATTCAAACACCTTTCACTGTTTGAGGGCAGGTTAAATCTCTAAAGTTTGCCAACAAGCTACGCTAGAAGGCTCGTGAGCTTTGGAGGGATTTCTGTACGATCGTCGTGGTTGACTGGGGTACATTTGCAGATGTGTCATTCAGTTTTTTTTATTTTGGTCTCTTGAAAATGTGCATGTTTCTGTAGATTGGGTGGACTTCTGACCAATCACAATCGTGTAGCCGGAGCAGCCGATTTCCACCTAACAAAACAAAGAAGTAACGCCCTAAACTATGGAAATTTATTCTTTATACTGTAGGTAAACGAGCTGGACTCTAGAGCTGTAGCCAAACAAGGAAGAAGAAACGTGTAAAAAAAAAAAAAAAGAGCCTTACCAACACCAGTGTCGCATAATTAAAGTTCAGCTAGAAATAACAATTCTAGTTGGAAATATCCAATTGGTGTCTTATTAGAATAATGTGTTCCAATAATTTTTATATAGTTACACTTTTTACCCCATTCTGTCAGACAGGCTGGCTAATTTAAATGCACTTTTCACAAACAAAGCAAAGCAGTGACAGGGTTACTGTTCATGTCTAAGTTTGATTGTGGTCATGCAGGCTAGAGATGCTTAAAAAGGGCTTAAGTTGTCTAGTTAAGTATGTGGACAGAAAGACGGTAGACACAGTTTAAGTGTATTATGTTGTGTTGTACAAACAAAATTCTTCAGAACAGGCTTTACATGGATCTGTTTCAAATCAGCATGTTTCTCTGCTGAGATCTCTCGTCTGAAGCTTGGTCTTGGTGCAGAACTGTTCCACTTTCTGACTGAGACAAGTGCAATTTATACTATCAGGGAAAAAAGGGGGGGGGGATAGCTTAGTGACATTTTAATTTGATGTCAACAGTCTAACTGCAGCAAGGAATATAGATTTGGGAGCATTTTTCCAGTTAACAAGTCCATTTCTCATATTTTATTCTGAGAATTATGCAAGTTCCTCAAATATAAAGGAGTTCTGGGTCAAACAGGGTTATTTTACTTAGGATATTTTGTGTTTAGATTTGCTGAACACTGGGCATGATGACATCTAAATGATGCTTTAGTTTAAGTAAAAGCAGCATTTTGCTCTGGAGCAGGTGATGAGTTCAGCCTCTTGTTACCATGGAGATCCTCCTTTGTTATACTGAAAACTCAGACTTTCAGCTCAACACAGCCAGCTAAGCTGCTAATCTCGCTTTGTAGAACTACCTTCAGGTCTTAGAGCTGATGAGTTGCAAGTTTAGGAGAGTTGGCTGAAGACCGCCAATATGGTAACCAAATAGATTTACCATTTATTTGTTTTAAAAAGAGAGGAGATTAATTCCCACTTCATCCAACTGTCTTGTTGTCCCTGTTTTTATTAGTTTGGAGAAGGAAAAATCTTTATTTTCAATTATTATCTTGAAAAAATACTTTTTGTGTGTGTGTACTAGCTCCCCGCTTGGACATCCGGATTCCCGTAGAAGTTATTTTTTATTCTTTTATTGACACTTCTTCTTCTCTTGTTTAGTTGCAGCTCTGTCTCATATCAAAAGTTTAAAAATGGATGAGGAATTATCTTTGAGGTTGAGAAATAACCAAAGATATCTGACCCAAAATCCTTTCATCATAAAGGCAATGCAAAAAACATATATTTCCTGGCAATCCATTGCTTAGAACATTGACTGTACTGGTAAGAAAGAAAAATATGAGGCTATTTTAACGTTGATCTGTGTTGTTACAGCACGCTGCAGCTTTAGATGTTATATTTGTGTTAGCGGGCTACACCAGGCTGCAGCATTCCCGCTGTGTTTTTGAATTTAATGTGTTAATCAGTTTAAGATGGTTAATAATTACCTTCCTTATTAGAGATGTTTGATTTCTGTACTCATGCTTTTGTAACTTTGAGCTGCTCATTTTCTTTTGATAAAAGTACTTTTACATTCCTTTGTTCCAACATTTCAAAGAAATGTACTCTTTTGCTGCTCTTTAAATCTGCCCACATGTTGTTCAGTTTGTTAATGTTTCTCCTCAACTACATTATCAGTGGTCTTAAATTCAGCTGGTGGCCTTTTCACACAGTTTATTTTCTGTAATCACTGCTGAGTTCACAGACTGGTCCAAACAGGAAGATGTTCACAGGTGGACAGCAGGACAGTGAGTTTCCACTTACTTTAGGTGCATAAATTCAGAATTAGTTCTGCTTTACTTTAGAAAAGCGTCCTGAAACAAGCCTGGAAGGATTTGACACTCGAGACAGGAGATGAATCTTAAAGTGGTCTGTCTGCGTTTTAAACCTGTAGGCACCTTTGCAGTTATAAGTCTGATGATCGGGGGCGTTGCTGTGAGGGAAGCCCCAGAGTCCTCATTTCAGCTTCCTGCCAACGTCTCAAACTCCTCAGTGACGTTCAATGAGGAGGCCCTTAATGCCAGGAGGGTCCAGGTGGCCGCGTTGCTCACCACTATGGTGGGAATCATCCAGGTCAGTCTGGAAATGATCATCAGTTTCAGCTAGTTGACGGAGTCTGTGTTTAACTCCAAGTAGTGTTTGTTATGTAGTTTGAAGATTAGAGAAAAGCGGGGAGGAATGGTAGTCCAATTTTCTCACGCTCAGAACAGACTGTTTATCCAAAGCAGTAGGATGTCTGAGTCACTGTTGATGTTTTTACTTGAAATCCAGCCGTCTCTTTAACACCTTTTAACTTCTGCTTCCCTTTCAGATGGTCTTTGGTCTGCTCAGGTTTGGATTTGTGTCAATCTACCTCACAGAGCCTCTAGTGCGAGGCTTCACTACAGCAGCAGCCATGCATGTTGTCATCTCCCAGCTCAAGTACTTACTGGGGGTGAAGACGAAGCGCTTTTCTGGGCCCCTCTCTGCCATTTTTGTGAGTTTCAAGAAGGGTTGTGGGGTAAAATTCTCGATTTGGAAGTCCATCTTCATCCCAGTGCAAATCCTGATGCATTGTTCTGTTTTGCTCTGTTTTCACCTTACATCTCTTCTGTCTCTGCAGTCTCTCAAAGCAGTATTCAGTCAAATCACCAACACCAATGTTACCTGCCTCCTCTTGGGCCTTGCAAGTCTTGTTTTCCTGTACGGGGTCAAAGTTCTCAATGAACGCTTTAAGAAGAAGCTGCCAGTACCCATTCCTGGAGAGATTATTGTGGTTATCGTGTCAACTGGGGTCTCTTTTGGTTTATCCTTAGCAAAGAATTACAATGTTGACATAGTTGGGAACATACCAACAGGGTAAGCCCTTATTTGCTGTGATTTTAGTCTTTTATTCACATTATCAGTTGTACAAAGAACCATTACAGCATCTCACCTGAAAAATATTGACACACTAGGTTGGACACACTGCAAGGGTTTGCTTTGATTTTCTCAGGCTTCGCCCTCCTGCTGTCCCAGACTTCTCTCTGGTTTCCAGTTTGATCCCAGACGCTTTTGCCATAGCCATTGTAGGATTCTCAATGAGCATCTCACTAGCAAAGATCTTTGCTCTGAAACACGGCTACAGTGTGGACGGCAACCAGGTGAGTGTGGACACGTACGAAGCAGTAACAAGATGATGGTCAATTGTAGCATGAATTACTCCTTAACTGGCGACCCTATTGACTTAGATTTGAATATAGAGCCTCATAGATTCCACTACGGGATTCAGATTTAAACAGTCAAAATGGCTGTGTAGGCCCTCCCCTTTTGACCACCTGGTTCAATCTATGGTCTCTCCAGAGGCAATAATATCCACTAAGTACCAACTACATACTAGTTATTGTTACAATAATTTTGACTTCAGATTGTTACCTTTACAGAGAGACCAAGCTTTTGAATGTCCTCCAAAGGGTTCAAGAACAGCATCTAGTTTAATTTGGTATGTTTTTTCCAGGCATTTTAGGCATTTTGGGGGGGACAGTTACAGAGTTAGGGTGTTTAAAAGCACTTAAATATTGAGTGTAAGAATTTTCTCTGTAAGGTGCTTTAAGAAAAGTATTCACCCCCCGTTGAACATCTCCACATTTTGTCACGTTCTAACCACAAACTGCAAGTCTTTCCAGGATTGTCTCTACAAGCTTTGCACATCTATAGAATGAAATTTTCACCCGTTCCTTTTTGCATGGTACTGTACGTGCAGCCGTGTTTAAAAAAAGAAAGAGCACACCCTTTTATTTTACCAAACCTAATGCCGCATGCTGCCTTCAGGAGCTGATTGCCCTCGGCATCTGCAACTTCATTGGCTCCTTCTTCCAAACCTTTGTCATCACTTCCTCCATGTCAAGGAGCCTGGTTCAGGAGAGCACCGGAGGAAAAACACAGGTGGGTCAAATGCTCACAAACACAGCTCATCTACCAGAGTAGTTCTACTATCTCACTTGACTGACTTGGGGCTGTAAAGCCATAAATAGAAATTTGCGAGATAATATTTATAAGCTTCTCTATCTTTGTGTGTTTATTCAGATTGCAGGGCTGCTGTCGTCTCTCGTGGTGCTGCTGGTGGTGGTGGCCATCGGTTATGTTTTCCAGCCACTCCCTCAGGTGGGTGAGTCGTGGAGTTTGATGCCTCAAAGTTTTTAGTTTTGTTTTTTTGCTCCATCTGTGTGTGACAGTCGGTGTTTGTTTTCCAGACTGCACTTGCAGCCATCATCATGGTCAACTTGATTGGGATCTTCAAGCAGTTCAGAGATCTTCCCATATTGTGGAGGACCAGCAAGATCGAACTGGTCAGTTGATTAACGGCAGCTAAATTCAAACATGTCGTGTGGCTCCATGAAGGTTTTTTAATTTATCTGATCTGATTTAAGATTGTGTGTGTGTGTGATCTGAAGTCCAGCCTTTTTAGCACAGCTGTGTGCGTCCTAAATGATTGAGCCACCATCTTCTGATTGAAAAAGATAAACTGTCGTGCAAGACGCATCAATGGTTTTTTCTCTCTGAGAGTCCAACCAGGGCAGCTGAACCGCTTCCTGTCTGTAGGTTTTTCTAAACGCTTGTAACTCAGGACGCACGTCTGTGGACGATTTCTTTTTGAGCTCTAAATTGATATTCCTTTACCATAGGAATGTCAAACTGCACAGCTAGACACCTCATGGGTCAAGGATGATCCCTATTAATTTCAGGGTCATGGGGTTAAAGGTCAACATCAAAGATGAACCCCCTTTGCAAGAACTTTGTCCGTGCTCTAACTCTGCAGCCGTGTAATGTAGGAATGTCAAACTGCCCAGCTGGACACCTCACGGGTCAAGGACGATTCCTATTGATTTCAAGGTCTCGGGTCAAAGGTCACAGGTGAACCCTTTGTGAAAACCTTGTCTGTGCTCCAACTCTTGACACACGTGTTCAGGATTGTTGTGTCTGGAAATTATCCCTTTGATTACTCTGACAATCATCTGACGGGCGTATTATGTACCGTTGGCGATGCTCTTGTTTACTTTGTTTCAATGACAATATCTTAACATCATTTCCACTGCTTTATGTCACTCCTCTGTTTAAATTTGGGTTTCCTGTATATAAACATAAAATGGAGGATGTTTGTCATCATGTAATCAGTGGACGAGCCTAACAACTCGATCTGACTGCCTCCTGCGGGGAGGTCGCTTGGAAATTAGCTGGAGACGATAAAACAGGAAACAAGACAAAGTTCTTCAAGAACTTCATTATTATCAGCAGCAGCATTTAGTACCTGGTCAATCTGCTTCTGCACGAGGGCTTACTCTTATTGTTGTGCTCTTTTCTTACATTTCTTAGCTTACAGCTTGGCGTAGGGATATTTTATTTGTTTATGTGATCGGTAACCTGAAAAAAAGTTATTCAAAGTTGGAATTTTCAACCTGGAGAGAGCTCAGAAAGGCTGTTTGGGTGCAGCCGTTTCCCTTCTTGATGGCTGCTTTTGTCTTTAATTACCGGAAAGCGGTCTAAATTAGACGTACACTCGGGGGGGAAAGCTTTTTTTGGACTCCAGCCACAAAGAAAGAATCTTTGAAAGTTTCTAGCTTGAACTTGGAAGCGCTTTGTAATTTTAATTTGTGATAAAATGTCCCGCTGATGAAGTGAAAAGCTGCTGCGTTTAGTGAAAGAAACAGTGTTGCTTTAAGGGTTTTCCTATAGCTGTGCAGCTCTTCTCTTTTTTTTTTTTTCCCTTCAGACCATCTGGGTGGTGTCCTTTATAGCGTCTGTGCTGTTGGGTCTGGATTACGGCCTCTTGGCAGCCCTCACCTTCGCCATAATAACTGTCATCTACAGGACACAGAGGTACAGCTAACAGACAGTTCACTGTACCTTCAGTTTTATTCTCCCAATACTGGTGAGATCACTTTTAGGAGTAGCTGTGGTTCTACTTCTAAGCTCTTAGACAGAGAGATTTTTTTTTTTTAAGTTTTCTTCTTTCCTTCCAGTCCCAAAAGTTCTATCCTGGGCCACGTTTCCGACACAGGACTGTATTACGACGTGAACGAGTACGAAGAGGTGAGTTTGGGAGTGGTGGAAACGCTTCAGCTCAAATCCAGGACGAACCGTCGGCCTGTACTTGGTTTCTGAATGTGCGTCTCGTTCCCAGGCCTCCGAATATGAGGGGATTAAGATTTTCCACTCCAACTCCTCGATCTACTTCGCTAACAGTGACCTCTATGTGACCAAACTCAAGGAGAAGGTAATCCTGTCCACTCTGCGTGTGAACGTGGAAGTTAAAGATGCCCGTCTGTTTCACAGCTGTGGAAGACTTTTATCCTCCGGGGTCTTTGTGAATCGCTCTGAGAGCCACAGTCGCTCCTGCAGCTGCTAATAGGAAACGTTCAGATGTGAAAAACCATCTGATAGCAGCTTCTTGTGGAAATGCTGACTCCTCAGTCACTGTTTTCCTTTTTAGTTTTATTTTCCTGTATCATGTTTGCATTCTGCTTCTGCAAACTTTGTGCTGTTTTAGCCATTCAAATATCAAAACGTTCGGCTCATTCAGGAGACGGATGTGATGAGTTTTGGTTTTTCCTTTATGCTTTTCAAAGTTTTTTACTTTATTTACAAATTATTTCCCCATAAAAATATAAATCTCCTCAAATCCTTCAAAAACCTTTATTCTCTTTGAAATCTGCTTTGGCTTTTTGCTTTTGTTATTTTGAGGTTTTAGCTCGGCTTTTGCTGCCTTGACCTTTTCTTTTGCTACTTTTAGCTAGCGTTTTGCTACTTTTAGCTAGCCTTTTGCCACTTTTAGCTAGCCTTTTTTGCTTGAAGCTACTGTTCTGCCACTTTCAGTATTTAGCTAGCGTTTTGCTACTTTTAGCTACCCTTTTGCCACTTTTAGCTAGCCTTTTTTGCCACTTTCAGTATTTAGCTAGCCTTTTGCTACTTTTAGCTACCCTTTTGCCACTTTTAGCTAGCATTTTGCTACTTTTAGCTAGCCTTTTTTGCTTGAAGCTACTGTTCTGCCACTTTCAGTATTTAGCTAGCGTTTTGCTACTTTTAGCTAGCATTTCGCTACTTTTAGCTAGCCTTTTGCTACTTTTAAGAGCTTTTTGCCACTTTTAGCTAGCATTTTGCTACTTTTAGCTAGCCTTTTTTGCTTGAAGCTACTTTCAGTATTTAACTAGCCTTTTGCCACTCTTGGCTCTCTAGTTGCCTGTAGTATAAAAACACATGGATGTAAATGTTGTTTCCATGTGCGCCCCTCACAGACAGGAGTGAACCCAGATCAGTTGTTAGCTGTGCAGAAGGCCCAGAGAAAGCAGAGGGAAAAGGCAGAACTGGACCAGAACGCTCCACTGGAAACCTGCGCTAAGGTGAGTCGGCTGTTTCCTCTCCTGGTCGCTGCGGGTCTGTCCAACACCGTCGGCTTTGTTGACAGGTTAGACCGCACTCCACGTTTGCATTTCAGCACGTTCCTCTCATGTTCGGACTTGCGTAAAACTCCTGAGTGACTAGTTTCAAAAGCTGAGGGGAGCGCATGAATTGTTTTCGTGCCCCCTGGCTGGAAAAGCTGGAAAGAGTCTTTTCAAAATAAGCCTCACATTCCAGCTTAAAAAAAAAACGGAACCATTGTTCCTGTTGACTCCAGTACGAGGACGAGACGGTGACCCATGAGGTTTTACCTCCGAGTCCGGACGTGCAGGAGCAGAGGAACGGCGAGTTGGAGGACAAACACGTGGAGTCCACCTCTGAGGACGCCGCCTTCCTCCAGCCTCTCAGTCCCGTTCGCTCCATCATCCTGGACTGGACCGCTGCCAGCTTCATCGACTCTGTGGGAGCCAAAGCCATCAAACAGGTTTTTGTTTTCCCTTTTCTGTGGTTGGAGGGTGTTTTCTGAATGACTTGCAGATTTCATTAAGGACAATTTTAATCATATTAGTTTATAGCTGTAAAACTAAACTCTTTGTCTGCTTCTGCAGCTCATTAAGAAATGTGCTGAGGTGGATATTCGGGTGGTCATAGCCGGCTGCAACAGTAAGGAGTCATTTTTGTTGTTTTGGTATTCTTTCATCTTTTATTGATACCGTATTCTGAACAACAAAAATAATAATGTTTAAGGTTTCTCTGATTGACCCCCTTAGCTCTGAAGGGTGTTATTTTTTAACTTGCCACATCTACTACATAAAACACGGCGGACTCATTAAATGTACCCGTGTTCCACCTGACCCTCGCGCAGCTCCCAGTTCGAACATTTCTTCCTTTAGAGGCTGTGTTTCAGGCTGGATGTTATTTCTGTAATCAGGCAGTGAGAAACACACCCGCTGGGATTCAGCAGGTGACTGTTTATAAGCCCTGGGGCAAAAACAATAACTTTATCTGCTTTTCTGTTGAGCTTCATACACGTCCACGTCCTCTTTTGACATTAGTTCATCCAAAACCCTAATACATGCTGTACAGAGCTCATGTTTGTGTCTCCATTAGCATTTAATTCTCCATATACCTAATTTTTTTATGCATCCTTTTTTTTTATTTCAACTAGATCAGTTAACTAAATATCAAATTCTTGTGCAGGTTTTAAGTCTTTCAGCTAATTTAGTTCTAAAACCTAAATCTGTCAGAATATTCAGCAGATTTCAGATGTTTATTTGTGCCGCGAGCTGTAATTTTAACTGACCTGTGTTTGCGTCTTCCTCGAGGACACCTTCTGGATGAGCTGGACACCTTACAGTTTTTCACGGGGGACGTGACCGCCAACATGGTGTTCCCCACGGTTCACGATGCGGTACTGCACTGCCAGGAGGCGAACTCCAGACGACGCCCGACGACCCGAACGGCGAACTTGTCTCCGTGTGTTTTTTAAGCTTTACAGCTGAGAGGTACTGAGCAGTCATTATGGTTTTGTACTCTCAAAGAGTTCAGACGGCCATCTCAGATTCCTCCAAACCACATGCAGTCAAAAGTGTTTGGAGATTTGAATCTTTGTTCAGAACCTGCCACTCCCTGAGCCTTACTCTTAGCAGTCCACAACAAGAACGGAGTATTAAAAGTTGCACTTTTATGGCGTTTTTGTACTTCTGGAGATATTTTCTCTCATCTAAATGACAACACAGGAATCGTTTTGTAGAGTCACTGTTTCTGATCATCTCACTATCATGCTGGTACACAACGTCTGAAGTTACTGACTAATTGTGAATGTAGTTTTTTTTTTTTTGGAACTGGGTAAATGTTACGGTTTATTTAAGTTAGAGATGATCAAAACTTGTCATTTTGTTGTGTCACCTGTACATGCGCTGCTGTTTGAGGGCAAAAGGAATTGTTATTTTCATGTAATGTACTTTTGAAATTCACTGAGAGATAACCTTGAATAAACTTTATTTTTAAGTGAACATGGGTGGGAAAACAGGACATTTTTGCCCGTTTCGTGGACAGTGAAACAACTCAAATGCACACTCTTAGTTGTAGGTCATGTATCTGGGGGTGGCGCTGAACTTGGCGTAGGATTTGATGACCTTGTTTACAGCCTCCAGGAAGTCTTTCTCTGTGGCAATCTTCCTACGAGCCCTGATGGCAAACATACCCGCCTCTGTGCACACACTGCGGATCTCAGCACCTGACGGGAAACACACACATCAGCATGTTACAGGAAACAGAGCGACACATATGCAGACAATTGGTGATAAGTTGTTCTATAGCTGAGATATACAGTACATATAAGAGCTATGGAAGACTACCACCATTACAGATACTGTCACAGTGGATGTAATTTCTAAGCGAAGTTTCAAGTTTTGTCAAGTCAGGTTAAGGGAAGAAAACCCCTTTTGTTGAATTTGCTTTGTAACATACCCCTCAGCAAAAGCAAAGATGTCTAAACATTGTAATGAAAACGACAGCTCTGACTGGTCAGTGGTATGTTATATTATGTTTGATGTGCCTCAAAGAGCAAATATTCAGCCTGTGTAAGAATGAAATCTCAGAGTTTAACCCTCCTGAAGTCCTCGTAACTTCGGGTCCATTTGACCAAGTACGAAGTTTTAACTTTTAGAGCAATAGAATGTAAATACTGCACTCTAGTGGCCATAAATTAGCACTACATTTGATTAAAAGCTGAATAGAAACTACAGGTAATGGGTAACCAAAAAAAAAAACTGATCATATTCATCGTAACTGGATCTCGAAAGCGGAACAACTAAGTTTTATTTACTCCAGTCACGTGATTTAGCCTCTGGATCCGAGCGGGCGTTTGGCTGATACGGCACTTGAAACGGAGTGCAAACCACGCTCACCCAGCTGCCTGCTTTGTTACCCGGAGTGCAAATGGCGTGCAGCTGGTTGTCGGAGTCAAAGTTGTGAGAGAAATAAAGGCAGCTTATGTGTTGCAGACTCACTGCGTTCTGAATGTTTGCGACCAAGTGACTAACAAGCTTCGGCTGCATATTGTGAACCTAATTTTTTTAAATTATGGCGTATTTTGGTATCAATGGCATGCAAAACTGTATTCTAGTTTGTGCGCATCATTTTGTTTCCACCTCCACCCACTACAGTACACTTTTAGAGTGAAAACAGGCAGATTTGGACCAGTTTTATTTTTAATAACTATCATTTATCATTGACGCGTTTTATTTTTTTTGTACCCGGACATGTTTTCTGTCAGAGGAGAGCACCTGTACAGGAGTAAAATACAACTGTAGCGTTCCTGAAATGGTATGGAGACACTCCCAACAAAATACAGACAACCCTGAGAGAATATTTGTTACAGATTTTTTAGAACAACAGGCGATGAGGCTGTGAAAGTCTGCAGGTTGTCATGTGTGCAGCCCAGTGAGGTAGGACCTAAAAACAGACGACAGGAGAAAGAAACTCTGAGTCTTACCGGTGCTGTTGGGACAGAGACGAGCCAAAAGCTCAAATCGAATGTCTCTCTCCACACTCATTGAGCGGGCATGGATCTTAAATATGTGGGTGCGACCCTGCAACACAAAACAAACAAAAAAAAGATTATTTTCTAAGCAGTAAATGATAAATAGGTGAGGACATAAATCAGCTTTATGACCAGTCGTTTTGAATAGTTTTATAAATCATTTATGAAATTACCTCCAGATCAGGCAGGCTGAATTCAATCTTCCTGTCCAGACGTCCTGGTCGCATCAGGGCCGGGTCCAGTGTGTCTGGTCTGTTGGTGGCCATCAGCACTTTGATGTTGCCTCGGGGGTCAAAGCCGTCCAGCTGGTTGATGAGCTCCAGCATGGTCCTCTGGACCTCGTTATCGCCACCAGCACCGTCGTCAAAACGAGCACCTGGCAGGTTCAATAAAAGGACAGTTAAGGCAGAATAAAAGGCAAATACTGCCCACAACGTGGCACCAGAATCATGTAAGTCATATAGGAAGGAAAGAAATGGTCAGTATTTAAATCCTATTGCGATTATCCCAACTTAATTACTGTTTTTAGGAATCACAACAGGAAGTCTTACCCCCAATAGCATCAATTTCATCAAAGAAGATCAGACAGGCCTTCTTAGTCCTGGCCATCTCGAACAGTTCCCGCACCATCCTGGCTCCCTGTGAACACGAACAGACGGACTCTTCATGTTGAGCAATACTTCAGAGTCTTAACTCGAGCTTTTCATTTTACTACAGAGCTCACCTCTCCCACATACTTCTGCACCAGCTCAGAGCCGATGACTCTGATGAAGCAGGCGTCGGTTCGGTTGGCCACGGCACGAGCGCACAGGGTCTTCCCGGTGCCGGGGGGCCCGAACAGCAGCACGCCTTTAGGGGGCTCAATACCAAGGTTGACAAATCTCTCCGGCTGGTGAAAAGAGGACAAATACAAATCATCTCACGTCTACTGAAAAAAAACACAGTTTAGGTACACCGGGAAAAAAAACTTTTGTCTATTTATAAAGTACTTCACGCAACTGAATGAAGCTTTCAGTTTGCCGTATTTTCAGAAGAGTACCGACCCGGTACGAATCCTAAAAAAGGCTTTGTGACACTGTAGGCCCAGGTGGTCAGTTTTTAACTGGTTTTCAACATATTTAAGAAAACTTTGTTTTTATGTTTTTAATCTAGTGACAGTTTTCAATCAGCAGAACCAAAAATGTACTGTGGAGTTCCACAAGGCTCACTTCTTAGTCCACATTTCTTTAACCTGTTAGGTTCTCCTGCTTAGTTTTTTTTTTCCCCCCTTTGACGTTTCATCAATAAACTAGTTAACAGTATATGAATCAAAGTGAGTGCTGGATGTCCAAAACAGCACACCTAAGTTACGGTTGGGTATTGTACATACCTTAATATGAGGGTCACGTTTTGGTACAACAGGAAAGAGAAACAAATGCTAGCAGGGACAATAACTCTCCCAGCAGCAGAGACGTAAAAACAAAACACCCTTGTTAATGGGGAAGGTCTAAGGCAGAGGTCCCCAATCCTGGTCCTGGAGGACCACTGTCCTGCATGTTTTAGATGTTTCTCTGCTTTGACACACCTGGT
>JAOXNZ010000001.1:36255377-36267896 GCA_028566095.1 Kryptolebias brasiliensis | reverse complement strand
CCGGAGTAAACCCACGTGTGCACAGGGAGAACATGTAAACTCCACCCAGAAAGGCCCCAGGCCGGGAGGAGATCCTGAGACCTTCTTGCTGGGAGGAGACAGCTCTACTGTGAAGACTCATGAACATATAATAATCCTCCATTTGCCTGCAGTTACAACTTGTTTGTTTTATTTGATGCTTCTCTATTTAGCATTTTAGTCACTAAACCAACTCTTCTCGACCCTAAAAATGTATCTTCTATTTTTTCTCATTAATATCAGATTTTGGACAAAGTTAGAAACAAGTACAATTGATGCCAAAAGGCACACTCACCTTTTCTTGTCATGTTTGAGCATTAGTCATCATAACTTGTTATAGCGATATTATGAGAAAACATGTAAACAGAAATTATAGAACATATGTTTGAAGATAATTAGATTTTTTTGCCACTCAGTTATTTAACCTTATTTAACAAATATAAAGTGGGAAAAAATGAAGGAATGCTCATATTTTACATTTTTAAAGAGCTAATTGGTATAAAATGCATTTATTTCAGTTTTCTTGTACCCCCATAGCATCTGTGCAGGTTCTGGTGGAGCCCGTGGGTCGATGGTTTGAGGCTTACATTCGGAGGAGAAACAGGAACTTGTCGGCCTCTTTCCAAGAGCTGGAAGAGGAAGAGGAGTCCTCAGAGGATGAGGAGGATGAGGAGTTACAGCTCGAGGAGCACCCCATGCTTCGAACACTCGACCCTAAAGACTGGAAGGTATCTGAGAGAGTTTTTCAAATACTTCTTAATTCTCTGTTAACATCTTGTTCTTAGTCATGATTTTTAATGTTTTGATCCAATAATAACAGTGAAAGTCTCTAAAAAACTGCCTGGAATTAAAAAAATGTATTAAAAACAAAAAACGGGAACGTCACTTTTCCATAAATATTCAGACTTTTTGTCAGACTTGAAATTTAGCTCATGTTCCTCTCATTTCTTGATCTCTGCTGACATGTTTTTACATCTTGATTCGAGTCCATCTGTGGTGAATGAAATTGACTGGACATGATTTAAAAAGGCACACACCTCTTTATAGAAGGCGTCTTAGCTGACAGTCAAAGCGAAAACCAAACCATGAGGTCCAAAGAGCTGCCCGCAGAGCTGCCCGCAGAGCCGCCCCGCAGAGCCGCCCCGCAGAGCCGCCCCGCAGAGCCGCCCGCAGAGCCGCCCGCAGAGCCGCCCGCAGAGCCGCCCGCAGAGCCGCCCTGCAGAGCCGCCCGCAGAGCCGCCCGCAGAGCCGCCCGCAGAGCCGCCCGCAGAGCCGCCCGCAGAGCCGCCCTGCAGAGCCGCCCGCAGAGCTGCGATGGAAGTTCCTCAGAGCTCATTCACCTCCATAATTCTCAAATGGAAGATGTCCGGCACAACCAGGACTCTTCTAAGAGCTTTTCACCCCGGCCACATCTAACGATCGAGGGAGAAGAGGCGTAAGGCCTTTCCATACCTCCATGAAAAGTCATGAAGTCGGCTCTCAGTCAGGTGGTCGCGTCATTTTTGTTCTCATAGCAGCTTCGTCTGCTTCTTTGTGACACAAGGCCCGAGTCAAACTTTTTCTCACAGGGGTTTGCTCTAAGTATCGTGTGTTCGGTCAGAAGTTGTTTATGGGAAAAAGCCGGTGAGCTTTAATGGAGTCATTTTGCTTCTGCTGCTTCGCTGAGAAACAGCTGGAGGCGGTTAGAAAATCCAGCCGTCTTTACAACTGTTCCAGCAAAACTTATAAATCTATGAGCTTAAAAAGACAGCAGAGACACAGGCGGCTCTTCTTACCTGTGAGTGTCTCAGTTGGTTTAATAAACACGTCTGGCCGCAGTGAGGGAAGCAAAAAATCTCTACAAGGACAGGAGAGTTGAGAAGCCGACAGGATGAGCTTCCTGAGAGTTCTGATCAGAGTGTCTCAAGGAGGACGGTGAAAGGTGTGTGTGAAAACGAACGTCTGAAAACCGCGAACCGTCTTCCTGACTTCTTCTGCTGGAGCCTATAGTGAGAGAGGAGAGAGGTGACCGACAACCTGGTGGTCACTCTGACTGGGCTTCAATAATAGTTCCATCTCCACACAAATTTCCAGAAGGACAAACAGAACAGCAGGCTTCCGTTAATCTGGACTTTCTGACAGAGCGGCTCGACTGAAGTCTCTCCTGAAAGCTGCTTGAAGGACTGTCAACCTCTGAGGAACCGGATTCTCTGGTCTGGTGAAACCAAGATTGAACATTTTGGCCTCAGTTCTAACTGTTGTGTCTGGAGGCATCTACTGCCCAACACCATCCTATCAGTGAAGCATGGTGGTGGCAGCATCATGATGTGGGGGTGTTCTCCAGCAGCAAGGACTGAGAAACTGGTCAGGGTTGAGGGAAAACTGAATGGCCAATGTGGTTTTTCAGTTTTTTTGGTCTTAGTAAATTGATCAAAAATGCACTTTTTTCACTTGATCATTGAAGGAAACTGAGTGTAGATTATTAGAAAAAAGAATTTAAACACTATATCATCAGGATGCATCAGAACAAAATTAGAGACATGTAAAAGGGGCTAAATACTTTCTGAAGCCACTGTAGGTCCTATAACTTTACAGAGAAGGCAAGATTGATGCCATTTATGCTGCAAAATTGTTTTTAAAGAGTTTTTTGAGCTCCTCAATAAATTCATTGACTGTCCAACTCAATCAACCTGATTCTTCAAAGACTAAAAATAGACACAACAAGATACAAATACTTTATAAAGTATTTATTAAATACTTTAATACTTTACATCTAGTCCTGACAGGCATTCTAGTTCTTGTTGAAATAAGTACTTTACTTTGGAAATGTTTTATTGAGTGATTTATTTACTTATTTTCTCTTTACTTTTTGTTGTTGTTGACATCTTTGTAGGCTTTCAGCATCTACATAGGAAATGCAAGGGGATGTTCATATTAAAGTTAGAAAAGAAAAAGTTAGAAGTTTGAGTTGAAACATGTACATCGTGGCCTTTTAAACGACTAATTCTGTCACATGTATATATTTTTATATCATTCGTCACAGTAACACCAGCTGCGGCCAAACAAACATAAATGAAAATTGTTCCTTCTTCCATTTTTCAGAATCAGGACCACTATGCTGTCCTTGGGCTCCCACACTTGAGATACAGAGCGACACAAAGACAAATCAAAGCTGCTCGTAAGTTTTTCTCCTTCGTGGCACGATTTCCTGATTATCCCAGAGGTTAGAGCTCAGTCCCTGCCGTTTGTGTTTCAGACAAAGTGATTGTGTTGAAGCACCATCCCGACAAAAGGAAAGCTGCAGGAGAACAGATTGCTGAAGGAGACAATGACTACTTTACCTGTATAACTAAAGGTTTGCAGCTTTTTAATGGTTGACAGATCTATGCTAATGGCAGCTTTGAGACGCCTTCAGCTGATTCTCGCTGTGTTGTTGATGTTTGGACCTTAGCTATTGAAATCCTGTCTGACCCTGTGAAGAGGAGAGCCTTTGACAGCGTCGACCCCACCTTCGACAACACCGCGCCTTCCAAAGGTGAAGGCAGAGAGAACTTTTTTGAGGTCTTTTCTCCTGTTTTTGAGAGAAATGCCAGATGGTCTTCCAAAAAACTAGTGCCCTGCCTGGGAACCATGGAGTCATCTTTTGAAGAGGTGGACAATTTTTACTCTTTTTGGTAAGTGGAAATGTTTGTAGCTGTTGTTCCCAGGCTGGGATGGGGGGTGGATCAAAGCCAAGATGAGATATTAATCTTGGTTGTTTTTACTTTTAAAGGTACAACTTTGACTCATGGAGGGAATTCTCTTACTTGGATGAAGAGGAAAAAGAAAAGGCTGAATGGTAAGGTGTTTTTTATTGGTGGTGATTATTACAGGAGATCTCAGAATGATGCACTATGTTCTGACATTGCAAAGCTTTTCTACACTTCGGATTAAAACAAGCAGGTCTTAACAAACCTTCATGCTCCTGTGTGTCATCTGAACTGCCCATTCTTACTTTGCTTTGGTGTAGAGTGCTTTAGAGAGTGTTTTCCCTTACTAAAAAAACATCTCAATCCATTTGTTTTAGTTCCCAACATCAATTCAAGTCATTAAAGATACAATACAAAATTTCAATTTGATACGCTCATTTTTTTACAGTTTTTTTTTATGGCACAGACTTGCAGATTACAAACCATAAGAACATTCAAGTTATTAAAATCTATGCCATCATGTGCTTGACACCTCAGTAGCTCTAGTACTGGTGGTATTGAGTGTATTTTTTTTGCTGCTGCCATTAGAAATGCCCGAAAAAAGAACTCTGCAAATAGGAAGGTAAGAAGTCGTGCAGAGAAACCCAGACACCTCTCTCTCCAGCTCCTCCTGGGGGATCCCAAGGTGTTCCCAGGTCGGAGAGGATACATAATCCTTTTATTGAATTCTGGATCTAGCCTGATGGTCTCATCTGAGTGGGACGTACCCAGAAAATCTCCAGAGGGAGGCGCCCAGGAGTCATCCTTATAAGATGCCCAAACCACCTCAACTGACTCCTTTGGATGCAGAGGAGCAGCGGCTCTACTCGGAGCTCCCCCTGGATGACTGCGCTCCTCACCTTATTTTTAAGGTTGAGTCCAAACACTCTACTGAGGAAACCCATTTCAGCCTTTTGAATCCGGGATCTCGTTCTTTTTGGTCACGAGGGTTACAACACAGATGGGCCTGTAAATTGAGAGTTTTAGCTTTCAGCCTAGCTCCTTCTTCACCACGACACACTGGGTCCTCATTTCTGTGAACGAGGCCCCGCTCCGTTTCCCGCTCCATCCTACTGTCACTCGTAAACAAGACTCCAGATACCTCCTCCGCTTGAGGCAGAGACTCATTCCTGATCCAGAGCCTTCCTTTTTCCGACTGAGAACCATGGACTCAGACTTGGAGAAGCGGACTCTGATCCCAGCCGCTTCACATTTGTCTGCAAACTGCCTCGAGTCATAATTTGAAGACACAAGCGGAACCGCATCATCTGAACTAAGCAGAGACGGGACCCTGAGGTTCCCAAGCCAGACACACTGCTCTCCACGACGGTGCCTTGAGATGCTGTCCATGAACACCACAAACAGGATCGGAGACATGAGACAGGCCTGGAGGGGTCCAATCTGCACCAAGTACAAGCTCGACTTATTGCCAAGGATGCGATGGGATAGCCTTTAAATTGACCCTGGCACCCCATACTCCTTGAACGCCCCCACAGGATGCTTCAGGGAACATAGTCATAACCCTTCTCCAGATCCACAAAACACATGTAGACTGGAGAATCAATATCCCATGACCCCCTTAGCAACTTTGCAAAGAGGAGGTATTCTGAGAATCTACCTCAGCAGGTTCAAAAAACTGCTGGAGAGATTCACTCCATAACAATATCTGTCATGTTCTTCACTCTCAGAAGCCATTCTAGTCTTTTTCTTTTGTTTGTCATGTATTCATGAAGTAGAAAAAATGTGTTTATTGGCTTTTTAGGCAATTAAAAAATATTTGTGGTACCAGGTCAGTGATTTTTTTTCATATCGCAGAAAGAGGGAGAACAGTTTTGGCCGCGTCATGTCTGTCCACAGCACCTTAACATTTTTAATGTTTCTTGTACGTTTGGACTAACTTGTTAACTTCTCCCCCTGCAGTCGAGATGAAAGGAGATGGATTGAAAAGCAGAATCGAGCTTCCAGAGCTCAGAGGAAAAAGGAGGAGATGAACAGGATCCGCACACTAGTTGGTAAAGTCCTGGAGCCGCCGGCAACACACTGCAGCATTTTATTACAAATACTCTGAATACTCTAAAGATCGGCTTCGCTTCGCTGCAGATACGGCATACAGCTGTGATCCACGAATAAAGAAATTCAAAGAAGAAGAAAAAACCAGGAAAGAGTCTGAGAAGAAGGCGAAAGCTGAAGCCAAGAAGAGAGAGCAGGAAGAGAAGGAGAAAGTAAGATGTGAAGCACGCAGACTGGAAAAACAGCTCTCCAGCAATTTGGTCGTTTTTCACTTTTTCAATCTATTCCTTTCTTCCAAAAAAGGCACGGCAGGCGGAGCTGGAGGTGGCTCGCTTGGCAAAGGAGAAGGAGGAGGAGGAGGCCAGGCAAGCAGCCCAGCAGGCAAAGAAAGAGAAGGAGATCCAGAAGAAGGCCATCAAGAAGGAAAGGCAAAAACTGAGGACCACCTGCAAGGTTAACTTTTATACAAACACTTATTCGTGTTTCGGTTACACTGGTCAGGGTTGATAATTTGAAGTAGCAGCGTATATTTGAGACACAATACTTTCAGCTGTTTAGATAATCCTTGTTTCTCCTCCACAGAACTGGAATTTCTTTGCTGATAATGAGGCTGACAGTGTAAAAATGATGGAGGAAGTGGAGAAACTCTGCGACCGGCTGGAAGTGACGAGGTTCAGTCAGCTCTATGTTCCTGCGTGTCATTATATTTAATGATATTACACATTTCTGTAGAGCAGGACCTCCCTCTGTTCACACATGACCTGTGAGGTTCTTGTAAAATCCAACAAGACCCTTAGTAATCAGTGGAAAAAAACAGAAAATGTTGTTTGCTCAAATTACCGTGAATTTTTCATTTTGATTTTGGCTTCAAATAATCATAAAGACAGGATAATCGACAAATGACCATTATTAAAACCAACATTCTGCCATATTACACCTTGTGAGCGAGCTCTTATCTGCCTACAGAACTAAGTTATATAAATAATTAAAAAAATAAAGTGCTTTAATAATAAAAACGGGTATTATAAAGCCGTGAATACACTAGTTTAGAAAAGGATTCATATTTGTTATTGAAATTAATATTATTATTAAAGGATGTGATAAAAATGAAACTTTTTTTTTTTTTTTAAACAAGCTAAGAATGCATAAACATTGCACTTCTGTAGGATTTTAGATGTAAGCTTGATCCAAACATGTAAATATCACAAATCTCATTACTCACTCCTGCGCTCGCTGTTTTTTGTCTGCACCAAACTAAATTTAACTTTTGCGCCTCTTTCTTCGTCTTCCTGTAGATTATTTGGTGCTTGACTGATAACTTTGGGGCGTCAGTCAGATTGGAGAGAAGGGGGGGTGTTTCATCGTCCGGCGGGGTTGGGGGTGAGATCGGATGGAGGATGGGGGAGTTTTCTCCCAGAGAATCTCCGTCTTCGCCGCTGCCTCTCGTTCTAACGTGCTTCAAACATGATGAGGATTTTCAGAAGAAGATGTGGCGTGAATTATTTATTATAACACATTTTAAACACTGGTGTGTAGGTTGAAGTCTGGACTTTTTAGGCAAATTGAAACGGAGTCTCAGAGAGGGCGCATCTTTCCCGCTAGAGCAATTTGAATCAGTCATGTGACTGGGACGCGCTGCACCTTTCCATGGTTGCGCACACACACTTCCTGCGGATTCTTCTTCGTTGTTGTTCTGCGCCGGCTTCTTCCAGGTATTGAAACTAGGAACTGAAATTTAAAAATTTGAACGATTCCGGGAGAATCGGCTTCATGCTCCCGCTTCCAATCGATTCTCGATGCCCAACACTAGTTGCTGCCCATCACTGGGAAGGGTTAAAGGTCATCTCCATCCTTCTACATCGTGAGTGTGAAGTGTTGTGATTAATGACCAAATACTGAAATAATTCTCATCAGCTCCATCTCAGACTGGGGCAGCCTGAGGCAGCAGGTTAAAGGTTAAAGTTCAAATAGAAAAAAGCTGAACAAGTCTGGCTTCATGTTCCAAACAGGCCTACTTATGAAGATCGTCCTGTGTCAAAGTGTGACAATGTTTTTCTTTTTTTATTAGTCTGCAGTCTCTGAATGAAGTCCTGGCCTCAGGCTCAAAGGAGGAGAGCAAGGCAGCAATTGAGAAGCAGGTAAAACGGTGGTTTATTTCTTACACCTGGACCCCTCCCTCGGATATTTCACCCATCCGTTGTCACCTTCTATACCCGTGTTTTGTTCTTGTTCTAGGTGGAGGAGGTGAACAGCCAGCTGCAGAAGGAGAAGGAGGCCGAGGCCCAGGCCAGGCAGGCAGCTCGCAGCGCCGAGCAGGCCAGCGGCGGAGGAGGCGGGGGCAAGGGCTGGAACGAGGAAGACCTCCAGCTGCTCATCAAAGCTGTCAACCTGTTTCCTGCTGGGACCAACGCCAGGTAGATCAGAAAGATGCCCCATCACTTCAACTCAAACTAAAAACTGGCAGTGAAAAGTTGGTTACTGTGACTCGTTATTAGAGAATATTCTGGAAGTGTATTATTTATTATCGCCCAAAAATAATGGCTGACAATTTCTTGCATTCCTACAAGAAATGCCAGGCCTTTAATTATATTAGTTTTGTGAAGTATGAATCACTTGTTGCATCTATTGCAGTTTTTGTAATTTCTACTTCTAATCTGCGTCCATATTCCCCAGAACAAACGTGGGGTTTTTAAATGTTGAAGTGAAAATACATTCTTTAAACCCAAGTGTTTATCCAGAGCTTTCTTTTAATCGTATCAAGAGGCTGATTAATGAGGCTAAAGCAGCCCTGCTTGGCCTGTTAAAAAGGTGAGACTCTTTAAACAGAACTTAGTTTTTGTTTTCCAGATGGGAAGTTATTGCCAACTACATGAACTTGCACTCCACCAGCGGCATGAAGAGAACAGCCAAAGATGTCATCAATAAAGCCAAGAATCTTCAAAAACTGGGTAGGATAATTCTGAAGGTTTAATTTAATCAGGCAAACCTGCAAGAGAAATGACTTTTTCTGTGGAAATGTGACGTGATTTAAAACGAGCACAACAGAAGCTAAAATGATCAGAACAGAGGCAAAAATTTACAGCAGTAGCGGTAGCTAAAATTAGCAAAACTGTAGCTAAATAAGTAAAATGAGAACTAAAAGAAACAAGAATGGGAGCTAAAAGTAGCCGGATAGTAGCTAACAGCTCAAAGTAGCAAGATGGAAGAAAAGTAAAAGTAGCATAAGGAAACAAATAGAGCAAGTCTGCTAAAGCAGATTTAAGTTTTGAAGACTTGAAGCTTCAGTAGGTAACTTTTATAAAAATGTATATATTTTTTTTTGTTAAAACTGTCACTATGTCCTGACAGTAGAATATGAGACAGATAATCCTCTCAGTGGTGACATACTCCGCTCCCGGTCAAAAACCAACCAATCAGAGCCACGCGCCGCGCGTGCCGTCGTTCCAGTTCAAGATAGCCGGCGTGCTGCAGCTGTGCTAACGGCCAATTTCTCGAGTGGCAGCTGCTCAGAAAACACAGACAGGTAAACAGAAACGACCCGTGATGAAACGCGAGCTACAAAGAAAGGATTTGACCAGATAAACAGCTCGTGCTCGGCCTAATTCTTTCTTTTTAGCTTGCTTTATGTCTTCTGTCTGTCTCATATTCTACTGTCAGCACATAGTGACAGTTTTAACAAATATGCAAAAAAAAATTTTTTTATAAAAGTTACCTACTGCAGCTTTAAAGAGAACTTAATGTGTTTATATTGGGTATTGTAAAAGTATAAATGTTGCAGAATAAAGTCCTAGCACTTTATTCTTGATCAAGCTGAACGTTTTGATGTAGGAATGTTGAAATGGCATAAAGTTTGCATACGTGGTTTGATTGAAGTTTTTCATTTACTTTTTGAAATCAGGAAAACAATAGTGTGACAAGTATGTCTGCTTTTATAGACCGTCATAATTAAAAGCTCGTTTTTATTACATCAGTCTTGGTTAACATCTCTCCGTTGTTGGAGAAACCTCCGAAACATTAGAATTTCATTTTGTTTTAACATCTCATCCACAGAAACCTTAAAAAGACTTTATGTTGTCTTTAGATCCCCTACAGAAAGATGAGATCAACAAGAAGGCCTTTGAGAAGTTCAGAAAGGAGCACACGTCGGTGCCGCCCTCCGTAGACAACGCCATGCCCTCCGAGAGATTTGATGGTGAGGGTTTTTCTGCAACGCTCTCCTTTCAGTGCTGTTCCTCTGTTTAGGGCTAGCTTTGTGTTTGAGAGACGTAGGAGAGGGCAAAGTTGTCCACACTTCAAATTAAGGGTTCTCAATGTTTTATTTTTGCCCTAAGGTGAAAGTGAAGTAAATATAATTTTGTTTGTAGCGTTAGCAAAAAAGAGATTTTAATGAGACTTTCAGAAAGTAATCATTGGACGTTCATCTACAACTGATTTAGTTTTTGGAGTCAGCCCCATCCAACATGGCTGCCACAGCTGATCAAAATAAGGAAACACAAAAATGACCATAATTTCAAATGTACAGATTTGTTCCAGCTATAAAACCAAAATGTGGCGTGTCTAAGCCGAGACAGATGCCTACTTATGCTTTAAGATCTGTTTAAATCTTTGATGTCAACTCTTAGCAAAACGTCATGAACCACCGGATGGATTTTAAATAAAACCTTCAGGAAATGATCGTTGTACATCAACTTATTGAGCAAATCCAATTCAAGATGGCCACCACAGCCATCTGACGCTGGCTAGTTTTATGTTTTCTAACACATGCTCTGAACGTGACGTCCTGCGATATGGCAAGAGATAAAACACATGATTTTCAAGGGTTCACCAAAATGACCACAACTGTTTGTTGTCAGCAAACGATCTTAGTGTAAAACTCTGGCATGAAAGGCAGCGGGCGATATGCAAACTCAAGAGAAATAGAAACACTTAAAGAATGAAAATCTGGGATCAAACAGGGCAGTGGAGCACCGTAAAGACAGAGCTCACCATTTAAACAAATCTTTTTATCTGCATAAATACGTACCAACACATCAAAATGGCTGGACTTCTCTATCCTAAAAGGCTCCTTATGTTAAACAAACACATGTAGTCGGCAGCCTGTCACGAATTTGTATTTTAAGGACAGAATTTAACCAGTTTGACTTTGCAATGAGAAGCTTTAAGGACCAAGGGAAATGATAAGGCAGGAATGATTGATGTGCATAGTTCAGTAACAAGCAAATCTTTGGATTACCTGTTTGGAGCTTCTCCGTGACATTTTGTGACCAAGTCAATTAGAACAAACAGAAGGAGATCAGCTGTTTATTGTTCTCTTGGTTAATGGAATAAAAAAGGGGATCAGATACTGAAAGTGATGCCACTGTTTGTTGCCATGTTTGGTCCTTCAGCCTCTGGCAGTGAAGGTAATGCTGCCCCCTGGACCACAGAGGAACAGAAGCTTCTGGAGCAGGCCTTGAAGACCTACCCAGTGAGCACAGCTGAACGGTGGGAGAAGATAGCCGCTGCTGTTCCCGGACGAAGTAAGAAGGACTGTATGAAGAGGTACAAGGTATGCTGCACGAAATGTTGGGCGTCGCTATCTGAAACAGATCTACAGTGTCTGTTCTCAAACATGCTGAGTCATGTTTCTGTTTCCTGGTTTATCTGACAGGAACTGGTGGAGATGGTTAAAGCCAAGAAAGCTGCTCAGGAACAAGTGGCAGCCAAGAATAAAAAATGACAAACGACGATAAAATCTGTTATTTTAATGTTATTGCGTTATTCTTTATTTTATAATAAAAAAAAACTAAACAAGACTCATCATTCCTGCTTCTATGCTGTACATTGGATAGTTCCTAAAATGGTTCTGCTCAGTTCCTCATCCAGAACATCCCACTCTGGATCTGGTTGTAATCAGGCAGCTGTTCGATTGGACCTGAAGAAAAGACCGACGTGTTTAACCAGGTTTGAATACTGTCCTAATAATGTCCTAAACACAAAAAAGTTGGGATCTCGTGCTCTGAATCATCAAAAATAATATTCTAACTTTATGCCTGGGATTGGTAAGAAGAGTTCCTGTCCTGCTTTTGTTATTCATCCATAAAAACGTGCAACTTACCAACTGCTGCGATGGCGGGAGCCCTGTTGTAGATGTATTTGGCGCAGACCTCCTTAATGGTGTTGCCATCAATAGCCTGTGGACACATTATATACAGTATATATTTGCAACAATTCTTTACCGCAGCTCTACGTTGAAAAGTGAGCCGTTCCAATTAAGCATTACAAATCTAAGCGTCACATTAACTCAAAATTTGCTGCAGAAACAGGAACTAATAAAAATAAGCTGTTACAGCCGTACTGTATGATTTAAGTGGGACATAAACTTTGACTCTCATGCTAATTAATACTAAGTCAGAGGAAGTCTTTCAGTGCAAAGGCAGAAGAAGAAACAAGTTCCCTTGTTTAATGGTCCAAAATGGAAATTTCCAAGTGGGAGCATCTCCGACTACCCCAAGTTAGGATTTCAAGATGGCTGCTACTCGCAACTTTGGTAGGTAAACTGTTCACTTTTACTGGTAATATTCGTTCTTTGAGTTTTTCCCCCCACATTTAATCACTTGTACAGCTAGTAGTTTTTAATGTTTGTACAGCAAGTATTAAAACGTGTTCTGCGTATCTATCTAGTAAGAGTTCATATTCAGAAACTGCGAGAAAAATAAAGGCTTTGCTGCGGGCGTCCATCTTGTTTCCGACTCATTGAGTGGGAGAACTGGAACGCGGTCAAGTGGGAAATTACTCTGACTTC
>JAOXNZ010000001.1:36223547-36236859 GCA_028566095.1 Kryptolebias brasiliensis | reverse complement strand
ATATACTTTTTAAAAAATTTTACTCATGAGCTTCTTTTAATCTGACAACTCTGTCTAGAGCCCAGTCTCCACTAAATGTTTTGGCTCAGCACAATCATCAGTGTCATGGAACTGGATGACAATCTCATTAGTCTGACAGATGACTTTATCACCCCTGTCATACCAGGCTTTCATTGTGTCAACCAGTGTGTAATTGTCCAGACTCTTGCCTCTCTGGGATAGCTCTGCTATGATCCCTTCTGCACCTTCGGCAATGCTCATGCCTCAAAATGTTCCCCGCATCAGGGAGGATGTAGGTCACTGCAAATGCATGCTGTGAAATGGCATGAAAAGAAGCTACGTTCTTGGTTTCCAGTTGGGTAAAAGCTGGTGATAACGGCCTATGAACTGTTAGCTTTGGTTGACATTGACCTAATTATGGCCGAAAGGTGAAGGTGGGCGATCGTGTTTTTGCCTGTGTCTGTGTGTTCATAAAATATGTCACGAAACACTGGACAAATTTTTATAAAACTAGCAGGAATTAATCATTAGATGTACATCTACAACTGATTACCATTTGGAGTCAATCCAGTTCAAGATGGCTGCCACGGCTAAATGACACTACCTAACTAGCAAATTTACAGATACTGAGCTAACATTTTTGCTAGTAGCTGAGAGCCATTGACAACACATACTCTGAATGCAATATTGCTCTAGATTGTGCATTTTCAAGATTATACCAAAATGGTTACACAACAGGTGAGAAGCATTCTTTCAAGGAATGATAGGACTGGAATTTTCTCAAAGGAGATACATTTTTCTTTTAAAACCAGACTTTCACATTGCTCCACATCTTCTGGGTCTGAGTTGATGACTCTGCCTGAGATTCATACAGACCCAGTGTTGTGAAAACCTGAGCAGCGTGGTGGTTCGACCAAAAGCAACAGGAAAATCTGTTCACTCTCCTCTGGCTACCGAGGTTTTCAGTTTGACTCACAATTTCCTCCATGAGCGTAAATGTCTTTCAGCCTACTATTACTGGCAAATTAAATTATAAACCCATTAAATTATGAGTGTCTTTCAAGCACCAAGCCAGGACAACATGTCTGTGTCCTGACTCTGAGCAACAGAGACTTAGAGGACAATTGACAGAAATTCTTCTCAACCACCTTCAAGCTCTGTCATTGGTCTGTACTTGGCTGAAACTGTAAGACACATGTTGACTCCTCTTTGATGGAACATGCTGAATCCATTAAACTGATTGGGTTTACCCGTGAGCAAGGCTGTCATCAGTCAGTGGCAACATTTTGAAGGAGGAGTTTGTAACATACCAAAATTAAGTATTTTAAAATGCTGCTCTAAAAATAGATTTGTTCTTCCTTCTGTTGCAAAAAGAGGCTACTTGTTGATCCTCAAAGTGAATAATGAAGGCCTTCTGTCAACCAAGCCAGTTAGTGTAAACAGCAGCTGATAGCCTGGTGTTCCTACTTAATGTGTTGGGATTCCAGCCTGCTCCGGGCTCTTCCAATGCCCTTATTTTCTTTTTTCCTTCGTCTGTGTTCATGAGACACACTAACGGACACACACAGACACGGGCAAAAACATAATCTGCCGCTGCTGAAAAGCTAAATGGACTGTACTTATAAAGAGCCTTTCTAGCCAAACAGGACACTCAAAGCGCTTTACAACACAATCTGTGCCCTCATATATCCATCCATACAGCTCTACAAAGCTAATCTGAATAAGTCATTCTATAGAGTCTAATCAGTGCCTTAGGTTACATTCTATACACTGATGCGGCACACATTGGAGGCAATTAGGGGTTCAGGGACACTTTGACATGTGGCATGCTAGTGGAATCAAACCTCTTATTGAGGACGACTGCTCTAACCACTGAGCCACAGCTGCCCCTGTGGCTAAGATGGGTGATATTTATTGTCTGTGGCACTCAACCCCCCAGTAATTTATGCATATGGCCCTCCTGCTTTAGGTGGAGAAGTGGGCTGGCTGGATCCCCACCAGCATGTTCAGGTGTCAGCTCACTTCCTGGTTCAGGTGTCGCACCTGAGACTCATCATCCTTGCCATACTTAAGATCTGCACAGACTGCCATCTGGCGCCTGATGGAGCCGTCAGCTTGGTGATTTGGTGTTTGCATATTACTCCTGGCTCTGAGTCTCCTCTGTGGATAACATTTTTCTTTGCTGATCGAACCCGGAGAAAAGGACCATACTCACCTGAGACCCTCCAGCCTGAAGACAAATCTTTACCAATCCTCACAAAGGAACAGTTGCTAATTATCCTCTCCTCTTCAGAGTTGGTACACCAAGTGCCCCACCTTCACCCTCCTTGTAAAAAATTTTTTTTGTGTACATTATCTAAGTGAATAAATGTTTTAAACTTTTATCCTAGTTGGCTTTCCTGTATCAGACTCCAGAGTGTATTTGCTAACCTCACACATGACATGCCCAAACAAAGGCTTCTGAAATAAACAAATCAAACAAGATGGCAATGGAACTCTATACTTCAGGTCCGCAAACCACATGATGGATTCTGTTTCTCATCTATGTGAAATCCAGCTCTTTAAATGAACTTCCCTTGTTTTCACAATGCATTGACAGTGTTGACTCTTTTAAAAAGCAGCAGGGAATGAGTCTTAAATTCAGTTCAGTTTTTTTATATAGCACCAATTCACAACAAAAGTCATCTCAGGGTACTGTACAAAAACATTCACATACATTATAAAATGTCACTTGGTAAAATTTGTCTACTTAAGGAAGCCAGCAGATTGCGTTAAATCTGTTTTTTGTTGCGATCTACCACCCTGAGGTAGAACACATTGGCGACAGTGGAAAGAAACAATTCCCTTTTAACAGGAAGAAACCTCCAGCAGAACCAGAACCAGGCTCAGGATGAGCGGCCATCTGCTTCGACCAGCTGGGGTTTGAGTGGACAGGGAAGAGACACAGACAAACACTGAATGACTGGTCCAGGTGGAGTGTCTATGGGATGAAAAACTAAGAAATACAAAGAAAAACATGTTAATGATAGAAATAATTCTGAGAGTAGAGATAGTAAGGACAGCAGCAGATTGAGAAAATGTGGTCAGTTTGTCCTCCAGCAGTCTAAGCCTATAGCAGCAGAACTAAGGAATAGTTATACCAAAGTCTCAAACCATGTCTATAGTTTATTCACACTCAAGTGTTGTGTTTTACTTCAAGACTGAACTTTCATTTTTTACATGCTCTATTGTTCTTTAAGTAGCTGCTTCCTCATCATATCTAGTGAGAGCATGTTCAGTACATGTATTTGTTTAACACAGGGAATATTTTTTCCTATAAATTGCTCCCAATCTGTGCTTTACTACCTTTGCTTACCAATAATCAAACTGTTAAATCACTGCCAGCAGGCTGACACCATTCTAAGATTATTAAGCTCCATCTCTGTTATTTGAAGAGCTCTTTCGCATTGTAGTTGCTGTTTTGGTATAACAGGATTGTGAAATAGATAAGGCCATGCAGCTAGAGCCATCTCTGAATTAAACAAAGTTTTCAGTGCACTTATTTTCAGTTAATCTTTCTGAGGTCAGAGAAATATTGTTCTTTTCCTCAGGTGAATCATTGGTGCTAAAAATAGTCTGCAGAGCAGGCACATCAGTCTCAAGAAAGCCAGATTAGCTGCTTAATAACTCACAGGCACACAAGTATTCCCAAATGCTTCTGTTTCCTTTAACAAAAATGACTAAAAGCTTATTATTGTGAGTGGAAATACTGTATATTTTTAAAATGCTGCATAACACAGATGTGGCTTCCAGGATCTGTGGCCAGAAGGTCATTGGTGTCTGTCGCAGCGGCAACCAAAGGAACTGTTGGTGGACACCAGTGTGATGGAGGCTGTCAAATTGAAAGAGGCCTTTTAGGGCCTTGTTCTGGAGGACATCTGAAACAGCTAACAGGTAGAGGATAGACAGAGAATTGCTGCTTATTTAGTTGCAAAAGCCAAAACCTGGAAGAATTTGAAGAGGGCATAAAGAAGGGCTTTCTTTTGGCCTAAAGGAGGTTTTGGCAAACTGCTCATTGGCTCAGAAAACGAAAGCAGGCACTGACCCAGGCTGTGCTTGGCTTAGGAACTCCTTGGAACTTTCTGGGGAGGTGAGCGTAGACAAGGTTACTGAGATCCAGGTTAGCTCACCTCGTGCCTATTGGATACCCCAGAGGACCACCTGGTACTCCGGAAGCTGGGCCATCCACCAGTGAGTGGCAAACAACTCTTCTAAACCTTGGCAGACCTCCAACTGAAACTTCAGGTCGGTGGAGACCCAACACAACACCATCTGCTCCATAACCAGTCAGTTGAACTTCTGGAGTTTCTCAAGCTTACCGGTGGCCAGGAGAAGACCATACCCTGGATTTCCTGCCTTCACCTGTTACCATCTGCTTCCTAGCCAATTGATCACCCAATTAACTCTGCCCTACAGGAGAAGGATTAATACTAGCCAACAAGGAGCACCATCAGTCATTTCTTCTGTCTGTTCTGGTGCCTGCCTTCGGTAGTTTGGTGGATGATTTCGATCCATCTCCGGTAAGATCTGAGCTTGTGTTCCTCCCCACTCACCTGCAAAGCAAACAAGGGAAAACTAACCTTAACCTCCCTTGTGTCTCTCCAACAAGACCTGCCAAGGTAAACCCATTTGCTCTCTTTCACTCTGTTCATCTGTGTACACGTGGATTCACTGGACTTTTTATCACTATATTGGAGGAATATGGTACTTGCCTTTTGCAATCAACTTGCTTCTCCTGGATTCCCCAACAGAGCTGACATTTTTATTAGATTTCTATTTCTGCCTCCCAGACCACAGCCTGCAGCCTGTGGAACCCCCCCCATCCCCCCTTTTCATCACTGCATAAGAATCACATATAAGTAAAACATCTGTTTTGTTACTTCAGGTGCAAAGAAACGTTTCTGTCACACTGTTCCATTGTCTTTCTGAATTCCAACAGTCAAGTCCACTGCAGAGCTGAAGTCTCACCTACACTGTAATAAACCCTTTTGAAACCTGACTTTTGTATTTGCTGTCTTTATGGGTCTAGTCTGTTTTTACAAAATTTGTTTCAAAAATGGAAAATTCCATCCAACCTTCTGTGCTCTTAATCTTGTTCTGGGTCAAAAAAGACTGGTGCCTATCGCTAGCAGTCAACAGGCAAAAGGTGGACAGTTTATCATAGCAGAAAATGGCCCCAAAACTTAGTTTGGAACAAAGGACAAGATTGTGGAAAAATCAACATTGTGCAGTACACAAACGCGATTTGATGATGTACAGTAAATACACATTTATTTATTTATGTAGTTATTTGTAAATCTAATTCAATTGGCAGTTCAAAACCCCAGATCCAGTTAGAAATACAGTACCAACCTCTGTGTCTTTAACTCCATTAATTTTCTGGTTTAAACCCTACTGAAGTCATACCGGCTTTCGCTTAAGAGTTTCCTGTTCCCCCCAATTATTGCTAATTTTAAAAAGGAGAAAGCTATGCACTTCTATAGTTTTCTCTAGTGTTTTAAAGGAAGTATTAGTAGTGCATTTAAGTTTATTTTTTTAGAATTAAAAATGCTCAAATTTACCCTCAGTTGTCAGTCTTTTTTTTTTCTTTAACAGATTGTAACAGAAACCTGAGCAGAGTCCTCTTCCTCATCACAGGATTGAGCCACATTGGTTGTTTATTGGTTGGAATCATATTCCTGGGTTGTCTTTAACTTCTGACTTTTCTTTTTGTATAGCATTTTGCATTGTTGTTTTCAACTGAATTCACAAACACTGCTTGAAGCGTCGATAATCTTTTAATCTCCCCACCTGGTGTTCAGGGATCCTGCTGAAACGCTGTGTGAATCCAGTTCTCAGCACCATTTCACAAACAAGATCAGAGATCAGAGAAACCAGTTGGCAGAGCAATCACAAACACTGACGCTTTAAAACAATGTGTATAAGCCCCCTTTTTCAACTCTCTGACCTGCCACTTCGTCCTTCAACTAACTGTCCTTATGAAATGTCATTCTGCCCTGAAAATTCTCAGGTATCACTCTGGATAAGCCTTCACCTTGGGTTTGTCAAACACATCCACTGGAGAATATCTAATCTGCAGAGACAATGTTATCTTTAGCCTCTTGAACATCCTTCTTTATTACACTTCTGAGACTCAAAATCAATTCCAAAATGAAAATTCTATATTTTAGAATGTGAAATATGTTTAAATAAATGTTTGAAATTGTTGTGTTCATTTTATCTAATGTCAAAATTAGTCAAATGTTTAATCAGCTTTGACATAACCTTTGTTTTTGTCCTTGCAGGAAATGCTTGAATGATTTGATCATGTTACATGACTTTAAACTGGGTCTTTACAAATGACATTTGGCAATATAGTGTATGTTACATCAAGTTTTTGTTTGTATTTCTCTAAAGTCCTGCAGTAAGAACTTTAGTTTACAAAGCAGCTTAGTTTGAAGACTAAATTCAGCCAGAAATCATTCATAGATGGCCATGTTTACGTTCCAACTCTGAAACCATCAGCTGAGATTTCAGAAAAAGGCTGGTGACCTCAGCTGACTCACCGGGGAAAACTCCAACTTGTGAGTTGTGAGTATCCATACACCCGATGCCTCTCTCCCTGGGCAACTCCAGAGTAGGAAAGAGTCCAGCCCCTATCCAGGAGTTGGGTTCTAGAGCCCAAGTTGTGCACAGAGGTGAGCCCAACTACATCTAGTTGGTATCGCTCAACCTCACACATAAGCTCCGGCTTCTACTCGCCAGTGAGGTGACATTCCACGTCCCCAGAGCTGGTTTATGCCACCGAGAATCGACATGGCCAGGGACCGTCCCTCGCCTGCTGCCCAGCTTACATGATGGTCTTTCTCGCAGGTGGTGGGCCCACATGGAGATGGCATCCAGTCTCTTCTTCAGGCTTGGCCAGGAGCTGAGGCTCGACCACCGGGTGCTCGCCGCCGAGCTCTCCCCCCAGGCCGGGCTCCAGGGGGGTGACCCGGTTTCCCATTTCCGGGTGAGGTACTCTGATGCTTTTGCTGTTTGTCCATTGAGGTTTTTGAATCGCTCTTTGTCCGACCCCTCACCTGAGACCAGTTTGCCATGGGAGACCCTACCAGGGGCTGATGCCCCAGACAACATAGCCCCCAAGGTCACAGGGGTACTCACACCCCTCCATCATGTTAAGGTGTGGATTCTGTGGAGGGGTGCTTTAATTATACAAGGTCAAAATAATTATCCCAGTAAATGTACGGCTTCATCCTCTAGTTTCATTGAGATTTGATAAAATTTAAGGGTAAATAAGTAAATAACAAGCACTTTTCTTTATGCTACACAAGAGACATACTCTGTAATCTGTGGAGATAAAGTGTCTCTCTGCTTTTTGATCCTCTACAGAAATTCAGAATACAACAGAGGCAGGATTAATTGTTTACCGAAGGAGCCATTTAATGGGACGTAATGATTTGGCTCTCCGGAAAACCAAACATGTTCTTAACTGTATATTTAAAGACCCGGTTTAGAACCAGCTCTAGGGTCTAGCACTTGAACCACTTTAGTAACAAAAATGCATTTGTAAAACTGCTATTGAGACATTGAAGCTGGTGAAAGCCCAGCTTTGTCTAGCTCTGTTTTATGAATTTTACTGTTATGGTCTAGTTCTCTTTTCTTTTAAGCTACTTTGCAAAGTAGTGTTTAATTAAATGTATTATTACTTTATTTTAGAGTATTTTGTTTATCTACAGTGAAGGAGGTGGTTTTGTGGTTACAGAAGGCTCATCTTTATTTATTGTGCTTTAATGAAACCAACATTTAAAAAGCCATCTGGAGATGATGCAGCTACGTCATGACAGGCTTCATGTCTAAAACGATGCTGCTGGAACTGTGGCGCTGCGATTTGACGTGCCTCCTTAAGCCCCCTACAGTAATGTCATCCCCTTGGTCTTGCAGAGCAGAGTGGAAAATCTAAAGTGACTGGAATTATGTAAAACAACACACTACTGGCTTTTTATAGAAGAACACCGCCTCCCGTTGGCATGGTAACCAACCACTGTGCCCAATTTTTGGTCGTGTGAATTGAGGCATCGCTCCCCCTTTCTCTGTCTAGCATGTGCAGTTTTGGATAATTTTGGCGGTGGGAGAAAAGTAAGTGGTGACTCTGTTAAAAGCAGTCTCTCCTTCATCCCCTCTATCACCGTTCTGGACTTATTAAAAAAAAAGAAAAAAAGCATTTCTAATAATGTAAATTACCTGGTACATCACTCCTTTTTGTTTTTAGCACTTCAGTAAATAAATATCAGGCTAGCTTAAAAGTTTTGCTCGTAGTTTGTGACACAAGTCTAACATGTTGTGAACAGTTCACTTTTGGAGTCAACCCAAATCAAGATGGCTGCTACAGCCAACTGACCTTAGAAAGCACAAAAATTGCTATAATTAAGTCAGTTTAACAGAAATTGGGCTAAAACATAGTGTGGTAGTAGCTAAGAGTCATTCACAACACATACTCCATTTGCTAGTCATTACACAACACCTTTGCTTAAAACTTTAACATTAACTGTTGTAGTCAACCTGTTTGTCTGCTATCAAACTATCTAAGCTTAGCAATATCAGCCAACATAAAAATGACTATAACTAAATTAAATTAACTATACTGACCTAAAGTTTGATGTGGTAGTAGCTGAGAGTCATTGACAACATGGATTGAATAGTGGCATGTTGCGATATCACATGAAATTGTGCATAACGTTATTTTCAAAGTCTGACCAAAATGGCAACAAAATTAGTCTTTTTTCTCAACATAACATACATTTGGCATGAAAGGCAGCAGGCGATATAGAAGCCTTTAAGGAATGCTAGGCCTTTAATTATATTTTAATTTATTTAGGAGAGGTTGGTGCTTTTCACCAGTACAGATGGGGACAAAAAGCAATCAATGACACATAGTTTGAATTTATATTTATGGAGACTGTGCTGTAGTGTGATGTAGACAATGAGGCAAATTTTCACTTTAAAATTGTTTCCTCTAAATGTTTTTCATGTTAACAAGTGTATCTTGAATTAAGTGACAAAAACAGACATACGCACATACAGTAAATCCACATGAATATGGAAAAGAATTTGCTTCTTGTGCTTTCGAACTTAACCTAAAATCAATCCCACTCAGTCTTATCAAAATCCTCTTCATTCCTGTTTGCCTGCAGCTCTACACTTGTACCTCTGATGCTATTCATCTTTGCTGCACACAGCATTTAGGAACTATATGTTGATAAAACACACATTTATTCTGCATTGACATTTTCCAACCTGAAAAACTTAATTCAAAAGTATATTCAACAGGATTTGTTCATGATGAAATTACTTATGATACTGAGCAATAATCATGATTATTTTAAACGCTGCTTTAAGGGCAGGCGACATGGCCAAAGAACTCATTATATTACAGTGTTATTGAACTGTATTGGTTACGGCACGGCAGTGTAGTGGTTAGAGCTGTTAGAGCCTAGCGAGAAGGTCACAGGATCACCTCCTGGCTTCTGGTCTTTCTAGGTGGAACTTGCATGTTGTCCCTGTGCACATGTGGGTTTACGCTGGGTACTCTGGTTTCCTCCCACAGACCAAAAACATGCATGTTTAATTGACCCTAGGTGTGAGTGAGAGCATGAATGGTTGTTTGACGGACTTGCGACCTGTCCAGGGTGTCCCCCCGCCTCTCGTGCAGTGATGGCTTGAGATAGACACCAGCTCCCGGTGACCAGGAAAGGAGAAGCGGGTAAAAGAAATTGGATGTATGAACTGCATTGGTTTCTTGTTTTTTCTTTGTTCAACCTCAACAGTACTTTTATTTTTTAAAGCAGTACTCAAGAATGAATGGTCTGCTCCTGACCAATTTTGATGGCACACTGGCATCCATTTCACCTATTCCTGGGCCCACAATCATTCCTGTCCACTGTCGCCTATGTGATGCTCAGGATGGGAGATTGGCTTCCTTAGATAGATAACTTTTAATAATGGGTTTACTGTAATGGATATGGGTCAAGATGTTGTGTCTGGCACGCCGTCCACCTTTGCTTCCAAAGTTGTTTGTGATCCTGTTTTTTCTAATGTTTTTGCCTTTAGTATGGACTATGTCACCACTACTAGTGTATGACTGCCTGGCCCTTTTAAGGCAGGCCTTTAACACCTAGTGGCACTCTGGCCTTATTGTATTGCTTTTATTGACTGTTTCTAACTTTTGAATTGTGAAGCACTTTATGTACTGTTTGGCTGTTCTAAAGGGCTCTAAAAATAAATGTTTGATTGATTAAGTAATTGGCATTTGTGAATGCCTATAAGTAAAACTTGTGACTGTTTTTGTACAGTGCTCAGAGTTGGCTTTTGTTGTAAATTGGCACTATATAAATAAACTAAAATGAATTGAATTGAAAGTTTAGCGACAGCACTGTCTGTCTGTTAGCATAATATCTCCTGAAACACTGAAGTAATCATTGGCTGTACATCTACAACCCATCAACATTTGGAATCAGCCCAGTTCAAGATCACCTAATCAACCTTAGCCAACACAAGAATGGCTCCAACTCAGACAAATTTCCACATATTGAGCTAATGTTGGCATGGTAGAAGAAAATAGACATCCCTAACACATACTCTTAGTGCATGAGATTGTGCATATGATTTTCAAGGTTTAACAGCTCCGACTTCATTCCTTCTCATCATAATACGATCTTAGTTTGAAACGCTGCCATGAAAGGCGACGGGTGACATTCATTTCTTCAAGGATTGCTGGGTCTTTAATTTTGTGTTTTAACCCTCTGAAGTAGCATCAGCACTGCTGTTTTATCCTTTATCTACCCCCCATTTTTGTTCTTGATTGAAGACCTGCAATTATGTTTGTCAGGATTAAATTTTAATACTGATTCCACTTGTATCTAAATTTCTCGTTACATATTCCTTTTTATATCCTTTGCTGCTTTGTCCTCAGAATGATCCCTGTTACCATGGTAATCTAAGAGGGGACGGATGCTGTTTGAAGAGCAAATGGGGGGCAAAGGCCCAACAAATGGAAAACACAGCTGCAAGCCTGTAGAAATTAAACCTGCTGCTCTCCTTTTGTCCTTCTCTTCCTGTCTTTCTCTCCTTCACACACATGGACACCAAACTATGCTCCAAAACCACTCCTTTTTGACCTAAAATAGAGACACCTATTTGGCTGCTCGAGAACAAAAATAGACCTGAGAGCTGGTTTTCACCAAAGACAAATTGCCTCCCTCAGCTGGGAAGAAAACAGGCCAGGTGACATAAGGACAAGATCAAAGCCCTCCCGCACAAATTGGTTGAGACTGGGAATGCTCAATGCCACAGTCAAAAATGTCCCTCAGTTGGTTATACAGCTGTGCAAACGTTGTAAAATTATGTCCTAGAGTTACATGAAGGAATGCATGCCGGCCGCTGCCTTTCATGCTCAAAATTTAGGCTATGATCATCTTATGATGAGAAATCAAATCTTGAAAATCGCATTTGCTCAATCTCATGCAATGTCAGGAGATGTTACACTCAGAGTTTGTATTGTGAATGATCTTCAGCTACTACCACATCAAATTTTAGCTCTAAATCTGTCAATTTGACTGAGTTATACACAGTTTTGTGTATTCTTATGTCAGTTGGCTGTGGCAGCCCTCATGAATTGGGTTCACTCTAAAAGTCAATCAGTTGTACATGCACATCCAATGATTACTTTTAGCAATTTTCATTAAAACCCGACCTGTGGTGTAAGTCTGGGTTTGTGATCAGAACTTTTTCATGCTACTGCAAACTCAAACAAAGATGTGACGGTATTTCCTTTTAGTATAGTTTCAAAGCTGCACTAAATAGCTGAAAGAACTGTGTGTGCGTTTCGCAGAACCTGGGGGAGGTTAAAAGATGTTATGTGGGTGTAGGCCACTTACTATTTTCATAAAATTGTTTCTCTCATGTGTGTTTTACATCAGAATAAGCAGTCCTCTCTCTTGTAAGATAACGCTTTAAATTTAAACCTAAAATTCTCAAGTGTTGATTCACTAGTGAAGATGCAGAAGACGCAACAGTGTCTCATATGTGGTGTTTTGTTCACGATAAATTATGTTTTTTTTCCTGAAACTTCTACATGTCGGCTGTTTTACTTTGAGCCCGTATTAAAGGTGGCTCCCACAAAGGGAATAAAAGTCTAATTATTTGCTTCCTTTTCTGCAATACCTTCCCCAGGTTCGTTTTTTTCTTAATCGAACAATAAAATCAGATGCAGATTTCCTGATTTGCCAAAGGCAGAGCTGATTTTAGTGCAGGTTTTAAAACCTCAGTAGCACAGAGCATAACATCATGAAAATAACATGATCTCTTGTATCTATTCTGCGTCTCTTAAGTGTCAGGAGTTGCTTAGCAACATGCACAGAGGTGAACCGCAGTGCTAAAATGGTGCCATCTCTAAAGGAGAGAAACCAACCTTTTTGTACATAATGATGACCCTTTTGATGATAAAAAATGACAGTCGCAGACAAAGTAGTGGTTGATTCACTCTCAATACAGCTAATAATGCTTTGCCTTTGAAAGGCACTAAAAAATGAATGAAGCTTTTTATCCCAGACTTTGGAAACATGCATTTTGGCTGAAGTCAAGGTTTCTTGGTGGTGACACTTCAGAGGTGCTTTTAATGTATTCATGAGAAAAGCTTGAGAGTTTTAAATATTAATTTGCATAAAGCCAAAGTTTTTGAAACATGATAAATTTAAAGAGGGGGAAAGTATCTGCTTTGCAGGCGTAAGTCTAAACCCAGAGCCCTGCATTACATGGTCAAGGAAAACAAGACACTTTAGGTCACTGTATCACAAGTCAGTGTTTAATTAAAGGCCTAACATTCATTGAAGGAATGCATATCGCTCGCCGCCTTTCATGCCAGAGTTTTAGAGTAAGATAATGTTGAAAAATTACAGATTTATAGCTGTCTTGATCAACCCTCGAAAATATTTTTATGCATGATCTCAGGCGATTTAGTGAGATGTCTCAGAGTATGTGTTGTGAAATACTCTCAGCTATGATGGCCGACAGGTGCAAGCGCACAGCAAACGGCTAAACGCACTGCAAACACATGAATGATGCAAACTCCAAAACACGCCAACACAAAAAATAAATGCAAAGAAAAAAAGGCTGCAACAGAGAACTGGACTAATAAGACACATCCATCCATCCATCCTTCAATGAACCTAACATGCATGTTTTTGGTCTGTGGGAGGAAACCGGAGTACCCGGAGTAAACCCACGTGTGCACAGG
>JAOXNZ010000001.1:36202992-36214350 GCA_028566095.1 Kryptolebias brasiliensis | reverse complement strand
GATGGATGGATGGATGGATGGATGGATGGATGGATGGATGGATGGATGGATGGATGGATGGATGGATGGATGGAACTTGTTATTGATTTATATAAAAATATTTCTGTTGGATTTATCGGACAAAATGATTGACAAAATCTGCTTTTATTTATTATAATAGTTTGAGGATTTTCCATGCAGATAAAAGTTTGATGCATATTAAACTTTGTCTCTTAAATTAAAAATACATTGTTTTGGTATTGTTTAATATGTTTAGCTAATTAAAGTTTTATCGTAGTTATAAACTCACAAGGAGAATTGAGGTTCAAATGCAGTGGTCAAAATGACCACTAGTGACCGTTTTAGTGTTAAATCTCCCGGTTCTGCCTCACCTTTGCATTGTTGTAAAATTAAGGTAGAAAAGTAGCCGGCGCGTTTTCAGCACCACAGGTGTGTGAACAGCGACGACGAGAGAGCGACAAGCGTTTTATTTCACTAATTACAGACTTTACCTCTGATAAACACAGAAATTTATTCTAATATCTGTGGAAAAAGACCACCTTCATGTTCATGAGTGCTGCAGTTTCTTACATAAATTATGTCCACAAGAACCACACACGTATTTTCAGACCTTTTCAAACATTCAAATGTGGAATTCATCTGAAAGATTACATGTCACATTGAATATGTGTATAAATTGCACTAAACTGCAAAAGATGAATGAAGATTAATATAAATCATCCCTAAACACTTAGTGCTTTGTCTAAAAAAAATAAAAACTTGTTTGAAGTTTATGTGTCATGCTGTGCAGTGATTCTAAGGCAGTGGCCTAAATAGCACCTTTCCAGTTGTCTCATAGTTACGAGATCTTTTCACATAATTATGAGCTATTTTTTTTTCTTTGGTGAATGCAATGCACTTCCGTAGGATGTTGATCTAGCCAATGCATGAATAGCTAAAACTCAATCAGGCTTAGAGATATTGAGCTAAAATTTGGTGTAGCAGTTGCTGAAGCTAATCCCAACGTATACTTTGAACGCTAACTTATCGCACAAGATCTGTTTTTTAAAACTTTGACGTTAACTATTACAGTTGAACATGTCTGTCTGTAAGCAAAATATTTCACAAACTACAGGATGGATTTCAATAACGTTTTCAGAAAGAAATCATCTGCAAATTATTAACTTTTGTAGTCAGCCCAATTTAAAATGGCTGCCACGCCAACTGACCTTAAAAAAACACAAAGATGACTATAACTTAATTAATTTTACAGATATTCAGCTAAAATTTGGTGTGATAGTAGCTGAGCATCTCCCCAAACACATTGAGGGCAAAACATTGTGCAACATCTTTGTTTAAAACCTTGGCATTGACTATTGGAGTCAACCTTGTTTGTCTGTTACCAAAATATCTCTCAAACTAGTGAATGTATTTCAGTGGAACTTTCAGAAAGTAATTGTTGGATATGAATCTACAACTGATTAACTGTTGGAGTTACCAAAGTCAAGATGGCCACCACTCAAAAATGGTTACGCCTCAGTGAATGTTTCAGATATTGGGCTAAAACTTGGGGTGGTAGTAGCTGAGCGTCATTCACAACACACACACTAAGCTGTAAGAGATGACGCTACATGTCACATGAGATTTGCTCATAACATTATTGTGTCTAAAGCGGCAACAACTCTATCCTTTGTCATCACAAGATGATCTCAGATTAAAACTCCAGTTTGAAAGGCTAGTCCTTATTTTTAATTTGTGTGCTTTTTTTTCCCCCAAGAGCTGATGCTTTTATTTGTAATGGTCATACACCAGCACTCAGTGCACACCGCCACGTGCTGCCCTTGTGCCTGTCAATAAGGGGCTCCATGTCAGCATGTGAGTAATTTAGAGCATCGCTGTAGCGTTTTGAGCACACACCTGGAACAAAGCATGTAAACAGAGCCCCCACTCTAGTGCCTGACTCACACTCCCATCATCATCTCTGCCAGTCTCATTACAGAGCACTGAGCAGGATTTAAATGCACAACAGCTTCAGGAGCCAGGTTTTTCAGTTCATTATTGCCTGCCGCCAAAGGCGAAGCAGCAATAATGTTTTTTGCCTGTGTGTGTGTTTATTTGTCTGTACGCAAAATATCTCATGAACCAGTGGACAGAATTGAATGAAACACTCAGAAATTAATGACTGAATGCATCTCTACAACTGAATAGCATTTAGAGTCCACCTATTGCAATATGGCTGCAAACTGACCTTAAAAACACAAAAATGGCTACAACAAAATTTTACAGATCTTGAGTTAAATTTTGGTGTGGTAGTAGCTTAGACTGATGTCCAACACGTATTCTAAGCACTACCAGTAAATGGCAAAATAAAACAAAGATCTTGTGCAATCCATTTGGAGTCAACCCTGTCTGTTTGTTAGCAAAATATCTCATGATCCACTGGACAGATTTTAACAAAACTTTGCCAATTTCAACATGGAATTCTAGATGATGTTGTTCCATATCTTTCCCACTTCATGACATCTGTCTTCACTGTGTTTAATCTACTGGAAAGTGACTTTCTACATGCACTGTAAACAACTTGTCCCATCATGATGTTCCTAAGGCTTTTTGCTTGTGGCACTCAGCACTTAAGTTACATATTTACATAATTTCAAATAAAACATGTAGCGTCAAAAGACTCCAAGGGATCTAGACTAGATGACTGTGCCACGGAAATTAAGGCATTTTTACCATTTTAAGAACAGAGTGCCTTGGAGTGTTATTTGACATTTTAATTTATCTTGGCTATCCAAAGTTCACCTCAGTTAGATCCACACTGAATCATGTGAGTGACCCTGCACAAACTCTGATTAAAACCTGCAGTGTGTTGAAATTACTTGCTGTAATGAACGGAGATCTTGCAGCACCTGAAAGGTCTCCTGTAAAGGCCTGTAAAAATCAAGGTCTTTGACATCAACTCAACCCACCATGTTTGGAAGAAGAGAAATGCTGGGTATGAGCCAAAGAGCACTATTGCCACAGTGAAGCATGGAGGTGGAAACATTACGCGTTGGAGTTGATTTTGTGCTAAAAGTGGTATCTAACCGGGCTGGGACTGTTGGAGACTAGTTGATGACTCAAATTTGCAGGAAAAAAGGGTAATTTTCCATGACAGGAATGGTCCAAAAGCTCTCCTGAGATGTGTGCAGACCTGGAGAACAACTGGAAGAGACATCTTACCAACAAAGATTTCTTCACCAAATTGCACTTTGCTTGGGGATCAAAATATCACTCAATGACATGCAAATCAAATGATATTCTGACTGTCTCTACTAAAACTAAACTACCATAGACTTTAGAGACTCTACATATTGATGTGTGTTGCCCAAATACATTTCAGCAAGATAAAGCCATTTCATAAAATTCAATTTCAGCTCTTTTTATAGTAGACATTTAGCTGTTTTCCACCTCTCTAAATGTACAGTATCTGTTAGACTGATCTGGTAGGGTGTGTTTCTTTTCTTTTTAACCATCCATAAAGTTTAAAACAATCCTAATGTTTTATTCACGTCATGCATTTGGTATTTTAGATTTTCAGCAGCTGGCCTCATACATCCCGCCTCCTCTCCAGGAAGGGAGGTGGAGAGAGGTCGGGAAGGGGACGGAACGGGAGACATGTCTTGTTCTGAAAAACACACTGCCACCTCTGGCTGTTTACATGTCTTTGGCACGTTTTTGGTTGTTTCCTTGACAACTGGAGTAAAGATGGCCGGCTAGTCTCACAGATAGAGTGCACCAAGTTGTGCCAGTTGCCGGATGTGAGCTGAAGACTGAACAGCAGGCGCAGGATGTGTGAGAGGACAGTGGCGCCTCATCAATATTGCAGCCTGAACCTGTGGGACAAATCAAAGGCAGACAAACGCAGCTTCTGTTTTTAGGCACCATCTGCCTTGTTTGCCATTTCCTCTCATTGGGAAATGATATCTGCAGCTGCACGAAGCTTGATGTAGACTTGAAACAAATCTGTTTTGTTAGGGTGATGAGGATACAGCCACAGCAGTCACCTCAACACTAAAGGGAGTTATATTTCAATAACAGATAACATACATTAATTGGGATCAGTAGTCAGTATTGTATTATGCATACACAGTTCTTGTTTACATATGAGAAAACATTTTTTAATCTATTTCTGCAATTCTGAAGTTTCCAGCATGTGTTGCTATGGGGATAAGACCACGCTGGCTGGCTTCATAAGAAATCCAGTACTTACATTTGCACTTCTTGTTCTTTGCTCAGGGAATCTTCTTTCTCCTTTCTGGTTGGATATGCTGTATGGAAGTGGTGGTGGTGGTGGTGGGGGGGGCATTGAACCAGGCCCCCTTCCAAGACTTAGCCTGTTTTTTCACAGCTTTTGCTTCAGAGTGGTAGACTTTGAGCAGTCATGAACAATGTCCATGATTTGTTTATGTTTTGTTCAAAGTCTAATTTGTAGTCTCAATACATAATACAGCCCAGTAAATACCTGGGTAACCCAGTAAGTACCAGCTATATAATAGGGTAACAAGTCACTTCATATTACAGTTTGGTCCCCTGATGTACTAGGTACATACCAGACATGTTTCCTGTATGTACTTGTACTTACCTTGTACACACCTGGTGCTTATCTGATACATGTCAGGAATGCACCAAATAGTACCCTGTATGTACCAGATACGTACCCAGTACATATCCAAGATGTCCCTGGTAAGTACCACTATATACCCGTTAAGTACCTGATACGTACCAGATGTGAAAATAGTCCTCACTTATATAGTGTCGTTTGAACCACTCCAGATTCTGCAAAACACTTTACAGAGTTTCTCATTCACCCATTTATACAGTGCTTTCTATTATATACTTTACACTTTATATACAGCACTTTTATATTCTCGTTCATACACTGATAAGCATAATGGCTGGTAGTGGGGGCGTAAAGTGCTTTGCCAAGTAAGTCTCCAGTACCAAATGTGTACCCACCCAGTACGCACCCTACATACATACATAGTGGACTGTGTTATGTATTGCTATCTAAACATTTTGCCAGGATAGCAACTCATCATTTTTCATTGTCAATTTAAATTTAAATATTACTCAGGTTGATGTAATTTTGAGCCACTTTAGAAGAGCTAAAGAGCGACATGTGGCTCCAGGGCTGCAGACCCCTGGGTTAGCCAAATGAAAATGCAAAGGAAGCAGGCTTCTTTAGTGACACGAAAAATAAAAATGGGAAACTTTTGCAGCAAAGTACCAGCTTCAGTCACCAACACAACTCCAAAAAGTGCTTTAACATTAGCACTAAGATGAAATCTTAAGCCCAATTATATCAAACTCAAATTTATATCAAACCAAAAGTATATTGAACCCAAAATATGTGAAACACAAAATCAGACCCAAAATTATTGTGAGAAAGAAAACCAGTCAAATGAATCAAATTAAGACAACCAGTTAAAAGATAAATAGTTTATGTGAAACTTTCACATAGCATTTACCTTGACTTTATACATACATGATATACAGTTTGTCATCTGTTTTTTTTTCTTCATTTTTTTACAGTTTAATATTGTGGGGGAGGGGGTCAGCATGCACTTTAAGGCTGCACAAATACACACTTAAAACTAGAATTTTCCCCACAGTAAAACATACGAAAACATGATCTTGGATCAAAGGCTTGACTGTTTCAGGACAAGATGGAGAAGCACGGCATCGGACTATCATGACTTTTACGGTAAGACACAAAAATACATGTTCTGGGTTCAAAAAAATAAACACCTGTTTTTTTTTTTGTTTTCAAGTTACAACATCAGTTCAGAAATACACAAGAACAGTTCCTCTTTGACAAATCAAAGAGTAAAAGCAGCGTGTTTACGACACAAGGAGGATACAAGATGATACTCGAACAGCTAGCCTAGAACTGTGCAGGTCGCTACCAACGTGCCACATAAGTTGTGCCAATAATCAGTTTTGCCCATCTTTGCTTTTCTTTCCACCTTCTCTTTTGTAACGGGCTACTGAAATCACAGTGTGAATCGGTGCATTTAGTTTTGGGGTGCTTATTGCAAATCCGATCTGATTGTTTGGGTTCACAAGAGTGCTACTATGCAGATAATAGCCATTCTAGAAGTCCTGCTGTATAACTTGATAAATTTCTGCTACACTTTTGCTCCATTCCCACACGAGGAAAAGGTTTGGAAGAATCAAGTCATGCAGTTCTGTTTTTTTTTTTTTTTTGTAGCCACCAGGAGTTATGAGGATTATTCCGGTAAGAATAATTTGGTTTGCAAAACGACAAAAGATCTGCAGCACTAATGCAGGGTAGTTGCATGTTCAATGAAGAAGAAAGAGGACTTCTACAATAGCTGCTGCACCACAGGGGGGTCATTTTTGTTTAAGTTTGTGCTAAAACTAACTGGAAGATTTAGCATCGTGTCTTGTCGCTGATCTTCCCTCACCTGGTCTTTTCAAACTACAGATCCCAACACACACTCACACACATTGACGCACAGCAGAGCGAATAACCTACCAATCAAAACAAAAGCAGAGATGATTGTGGTGTCAGCTTTATTCAACTGAACACATTTGTCTCTCTACACTGTGTACGCCTTAATTAGAGGTTCCTATATGAATACACTCCACAAAGTGCCTCAACTGATACATCTTAATACACTTATTCAGAGGAAGGGGGCGATACCACAGCAAGAAAAATTACTGATGTTAAATATCAAGGCGCAACTTAGAAACCACCTTGTTGTGTGATCAAAGCCACTTGTGCTGCCAGTTTTTTTTTTTTTTTGTATTCACAGGAGCAATGTCTATCACACAGATAGTATCTTGTCCAGTTTTTTTCCCCCCACCGGTTCCAAAAAAGGAACACTCAGGAAAATTTGAAGGCCTTTCAAAGTCTTTCCAGAGTTCCTCTTGACCATTAGGTTCCTCCCCTGCTGGCTGAACCTTGAGCCGGGTGGTTGTCGGTCCGTCGCTTCCGAGCGTCCTCTTCCTGTCAGAGTGGCCTCCAAAAGGGCTCCTCCACTGCAACAGGTTGTCAATACTGATCACAGTCTTATCCCACAGCCATTCAAACAGGATATGAATAGGTTAAGTAAAACACATCTCTAAATATAAGACAGAGATTCTCTGCCTGCATCATTTCAGAAGACCTTGCCATGTACAGATCAGTTGTGTTAGATGCACAAACAGTGACAACAGTACAAGTTAATGATGTCACATGAGCTTATAGCCAAGGTTATAAAAACCCAGTTTCACATTTCAGTTGTTTAAGGTGTGGGTAACCGTGTTTAGGTGTAAAGATAAACAGTAATGTTTGCAGGAGCTGTTTGCCTTTTTTTTTTTGCCAAGCTGAGTGTAAGATGCATCTTGCTGTGGAGCCAGTTGCTAAGCAACCTTGTGCTACTGGTATAGACACACTTTAGGGATGGGTGGGGCAGACTGCTGTTTGGTTACGTCTGCTGCCCCTCACCTGTTGATGTGCAGAGGCTGTGTGTACCTGTCACGGTGGAGCAGCCTAATCAGTAACACAACGCAGCTTTCCAGGAAAACAAAACAACCGCTTCCGTTTTAGGTCGTATAAAATCCTTTAAGCTATTTTGTATGAATTCAGGTCTCGTCTGTCAGGTGTGAGAACAGTTCCTAGCCCTTGCTTATAGCTGATAATAAGTGTGGTTCATAGCTGAAGCTAAAAATGTTTCGCAAGAAATGATGAATTAAAAATGTGTTGTTGCACAATCTTTAATTTCTCCTCAATTATGGTCTTAGGCCCAGATTCACTAATGGTTTCTGCGTCTTTTACAGATGAAATTATTGATTTTTCCCATCAGTCTAATTAACAAAACCCTTGCAAAGTGACATTTGCGTCTCCATCCTGACACGTCTCTATGTTAGTGCAGTTTGTCCACAATTAGACGCTTGTACCCTTTCATTAAAAAAAAAACAAAAACACAATGGTCACTAAATTAACTTGAAACTGACAAATGCAACAATAATAAAAAAAACTAAAAATCACCTACTGATAAGCAGTCTTTAATTTTGAATTGTAGTTCAACAGAATATTAATAAACTAATGATTCTGCTGAACCAAAATTCAAAAGCAAGGACTGATTTTCATGTTACTTCATTGACCTTTGTGGAGTTTTCATTTTTTAACAAAAGGATGCAAACAAATTTATCCGTGTCTGTAAATTAGGTATTATGCATCTATTTAGAGATAAATCCCCTCAACGCCAGGGCAAAAAGCATCTACTTTTCAAAGACCACTGCCATAATGTAATCTATATTTAACATCAAATATTTTACTGCCTCTTGAGAGTTTGGGTTATTTGAAGAAAAAAGTGAGGAAGTTCAGCAATCTGCTGCGCTGTTGTCTGAGACTGCAGACATGTCAGGAAAAAGTATTATTAATTTCCTCTTCCAGTGAAGAATGTCAGAGATTATTGCATATACAAATCAAAAAAGTGCATAAAATCCTCATTTTGTTTTAAATTCACAAAGAAAAAGTAAATGTCAGTGAATATATTAGCTTTCAACAGTCATCTAGACATTAAAAACAGAAATGAAAGTACTTCTTTCCTGGGATAATTACTACAAAACATTTCCATAACTCCGACCAACACCCCCACCCACCCCTCCAGTGGTCTGCAGCCAGTCCAGGCACTTTCACAATACAGTTCCGCAAAATGGCCACGAAGACCAGTTTGTCTTTAAACTTCCTCTGAGCGTTCACAAATCGCTAATCAAGCCAGCCACGCCCTGCATAGATGTGCGTTCAGAAATGAAGTGAGCTTAGCGGAACCAAACGAGGTATTTTTTTTAGCAATCCTCTTTGTGGTTAACCACTTTTTTTTTTTAACTAAATGCAAAATGTTGCGCATCATTATCAATCTTCTCCTTGAAAATGAATCTGTTTATTGTTGTTTTGGACTTTAAGTCCCGCAGTCAGGTGGCTACACAGACCACACGTCGTCACTGCATCGCATTGTTGAACCACAAAGCCAGATTACTTTTTCACACGTTGACTGTTACAACTCTGTTACTGCCTCGCTTGGCGGCACAGAGGCGTAACAGCAGCAGCCTTGGTTCATTTGGAAGTCACACCAAGGTGTCTAAGGTGTCCCAGTTGAAGTAAAGTGTTTAAAAAAGTTTTGAATTCAAATTGAAAGGAGGCAACAGCTACTAATAAAGCTCAAAATGTTCCTAATTTATTTTGAAATATTTTAAACTTGATTCCTCTCTGATACAGTCAAGGAGTTTTTCATGCAGTTTAATGAGTTCCTCTGTTCTTTACCTGTTACAGTGAGAAAACAGCTTTTTCTCTTTCTGTCAATTTAGTGCCTGCTGTGTTTGTGACAGACAGATTCAGATTGTGCAGGAAGGACACCTGCAGTCCACTGAGCTCTGGTGCAGAAAGAGTGCAAATTGCTTACACCTGTCGAACCTGATGGGCGTACTGGCGAAGCTATTTGCTTTGTGAACGTGAGGCAAAGACTGAGGAAACAGCAGGAGCAAAATTTTGAAGCTAAACTGGAGCAGATGGCACTCAGTAGTGAATCTGGGCCTCATTGTTTATGATGATTATATTCATGAAGTAATATCAATATGGTCGCATTTGGCTGAATAAAATGCTACATGTAACTTCTTCTATAGTGCGTCATAATTGTGCTTGTTTTTATTGGCACAAACAAGTGATGATTAATGGATAATTCTCAGTTTAGCACAGACACACAAAAGCATCAAGCAGAGACTGCAAGATGCCCTACACCGCTTCAGATGGTTACCTTTCTGCCACGGTCGTTCCTTCCCCCAAAGCCATTAAGATAGAACGCTGCTCTCTGCTTGTGTGAAACCAGTAAAAACCACCTCTTTGCAGTTGTCTGTTAATAAACAACCAGAAACACAATAGCTTTGGTGGCACTCGGTCAAAGAAACAAAACAAAACAAAACAAAAAAAAACTGAACATAGATCCATTACAAAAACATTGAATTGATAAAACTTTGAAAAAATATGGATATAAATCCTCAAGCTTTCCTCGCTGCTGTCCCTTCCCCCTCCTTCCCCCATGCCACATTGTTTGCCCAAGATGGCTATCTGATGATCCATGCATAAACATGAACAGGCTCAGCCACTGGTGAAAGGAGACAAGACCGGATGTGTGCTTGTGTGAGCTGAAAGCTAAATTGTGACAGATCAACCCTCCATCCTTACCCCCATCCACCAAACCTTAAAATAAAGTCAGTCAGATGTGGTTAACCTAAAGTGACACCTCCCTCCCTCCCTCTCTCTCCTTGATTTTTTGGAAGCACGGCTTTTTCAAAGTATCTAAATATAGCAACGTCTAATATCCCTGATTATTCATATGAATTAAATGTGTATGGCTGCTACCTCTGAAGCCACCAGTCTTTTTATTGCAAGTCTCAAAGTACAACAACATCAAACTAAAGGGAACTCCAAGTGACACAGCGGAACAATCAAGTTACTTAGGGACATTAGCTAAGCACAAATACCTTCATGTGTAAAAAAACAAACAAAAAAAACAAACAACTTGCTTGATTTCCCAGGCTTTGTAACATTAGTCTGAGCTGCAGTGTTAGCTATTTATCCTCTAGTCACAACGTCATGAGCAGTTCAGGTATGTTGCCAAAGGCAGATGCTCTAATTGGGGGCTCGGATGTAGGTGTGGATTTGGGCCAAAGCAGGCAAGAAGTGGACGTCTCACAGGATGGATGGAATAGGCGAGCGAGAGCGGCGCAGCGGGCAGGGTGATCCGTAGGGCGAGGTCACAGGAGACAACCTCAAGGTGTTACCAGCCATGCCGGTCATGCCTGCTATGTTGTTTAAACTCCGGGATTTCTCATAGCCTTCAGATGATGGGAAAGGCGACAAAAGGTGGTAGTGGTGGAGGTGGTGGTGGTGGTGGTTGTGCAGGAACAGGACATGAACACACACAGGCAGGCAGGCAATGATCCGAGTCCGAGCCGGCCGGTCGAAACAAGACAAAACAGGAGACAGTGAGTGAGACAGAGCAACAGTAGCATTCTGCATGGTGAGTGCATGCACAGAACATTTCCTAACATTGGCTGTGAGGCAAATTGAACTCTCATGTGTAAAACTGGAGGTGCTTTGGAGGGAGAATAGGTCAGACTAGAATGCAAAGATTTACTGGACCATCTAATTTATAATAAAACCCCCAAAACAACTTCCCATGTAAAAGCCCTGTCTAAAAAAATATCTTGACCGGCCAAACATAAATAAATAAAATGTTTTTGAAACTTAAGTTTTATTTGGGTGAACCAGTCTTGATGACTGCTTCTGTGTCAAAAAAAGAGGAAAGGGAAAAACACCAACTGGCT
>JAOXNZ010000001.1:36170228-36196739 GCA_028566095.1 Kryptolebias brasiliensis | reverse complement strand
AACAAACTAGGGTCTGATTCTCATTGCTAATGTGTTTCCTCCTACTCAGAAGTGGGGGCAAATAAAATGTGTTACACGTCATTTTTTAAGTAGTTACTGTCAGGATTTGTTTAAGTTTTTTTCATTTTGTTATCTGGTTGTCTTCATGTTTAGTCTTGTCTTTGTTCAGTTTTTGTATTCCTGTCATCATTCGCTTCTCCTAAGTTTATCTCTTGTTTGCCTGCCACACCCATCTACACCTGTAATCACTCACCTGTGCCCACTTCCCCATATCACCCCCGACCCCCCGGGATTTCCGCCTATGACTTGAGACTGAGTCTCTGGCGCACTGTGACTTACACAAAAGCTCCAATTGTGACTCGTTGTCAAGCCTTGTTGAACCCTCAGAGCAGGACGCCGGGGCCTTGCATTTTAGGATGGAGGCAGTCAGGAACTCGCAAAGGCACGCTTGGTGGGTAGCTGGGCCAAGAGCAGAGTCCAACTCAGACCACAGGGCTGGGGCTACCCACATAGAAAAGGCAATCCAATATTGAAACGAGGAAAAACAGACACGCTAACTAGGCGACAGGAGGGTGAACCCCACACAGGAGGGCGGGCTTGGTTTGTTCCCCTGATGATCTGTTTAACATGTTACTGAATAATTTGATTGGAAAATCTTCCACTTTTATCAGGAATCACATAACATCTTGATAAACTAACAAAGGAAACTTGGCGTACGACCTGAGGGATGAACAAAGGTCACTGGATTTAAGTAAGCTGCACAGACCTGATGCACTCAGAACCTTCTTTTCAGATTTCCTTCCTCTTTTTGTCAACAGGTATTTGTAACGTACTACCAGCCAGTTGAGGAAGATGGCTGCCCATTCTGGTTCTGGTTTAACTGGTTTCTTCTTGTCAAAGGAGAGTTTTTCTTCTGAACTGTGCCTGCCACCTTGTACATGCTCAGGATAGGGGAGTGCAGTGGAGCAAAGATTTGATGCAATATGATTTTCCTTGAATAGCTTTTTTCTTTTCCTAATATAATTTACTGATTCTGATTATTTTGCCTTTTGTTATAACTGGGTTGAATTGAACTATCTGAATGCTTTTGTTTAAGCTGTAATTGGAATCAGCTGGATTTGAAGTGTGTTTTAGATGTACAGTGCCCTGAGAAGACGTTTGTTGTAAATTGTAAAACTGAATTGAATAGTTTGAGTGATTAATTTACCAACATTGTTAAAGCAAACTGAACATGGTACCAGGTGTGTGCCTGGTACTTACAGGGTACATACCTGGTACTTGAAATACTAATAGCGTACATACCAAGTTTTTTTCATTATAAGTACCCTGCAAGGTATGCCTTAAAATGCCAAATATGCACCTAGTAGCTAACTGGTACTTACCCAGTACAGGGTATGTACTGGGTACATGCTCAGTACTTACCAGGTACATACTGGTACTTGCTGAGTAAGCAACTGGTACGTACCTACTAAACACTTACAAGGTATGTACCTGGCATGTTTTCTGTAAGTACCCTGTACCAAGCATGTACCAAGTACAAACCATGTATTTACCAAGTATACGGTATGTACACAGTACTTACAAGGTATGTACTAGATATGTAATGGGAACATACCTGGTCTGAACTGTGTGTGTATGTGGTATGTGCTTGGGACTTACAGGGCTGGTTCCTACAGAGTATGTACCTGGTATGCACCTAGAGCTTACCTGTAAGGTACCAAGTACAGTATGTTTCTGGTACCTTACAGGTAAGCACTTGGATTGTACCTAGTAAATACTTACACGGTATGTACCTGGTACATTTCCTGTAAGTAGCCTGTACCAGATACATACCATATAAGTACCAGGTACACAACTCGTACATACACAGTACCTATCTGGTATGCACCTGGTATGTACTGGGTATATACCTGGTATGCACATAACAGGTACATACCGGATATGTACTTGGTATGTACCTAGTACTTGCATAGTACATACCCAGCAAGTACCAGATACGTACATAGAAAAGTATGTACCAGTACGGTATATGTACCAGGTACCCCCGTAAGTAATGTGTATGTACCCAACAAGCACTGAGCTGTATTATGTATTGCAACCTCTATTTTTTTCTCTAATATAACTGTTAAAATACAAGAGTCAGTTTTAATATGTCAGATTTAAAATGTTGGTAGACGTATCTGAATGACACTGATCCTTTTGCTGATCAGTGTTTTTAGGTTTTTGCAGAAAAACCTGGAAAAATGTAACACCTAAAAATGTCAAACTAGTAAAAAAAAAATGAAACAGTAAAACTGGTGTTTCATTGCTTTTGAGGCAAACCATAGGAGACAATTTATCTTGCTGTTGCAGATGGGCAACGAATGAGCAACAGCTTAAAAAGACTTTTAAAAAAAAGTGACATGCTGGGTCAAAACTTTATTTAAATGTTTCCAAGCAAAAAGAAAACATGAATAAATAATGAAGAAGCAACAGTTCTGAGTCGGCAGCACAGAAGCACTAGACCCTCAGAATTGCCCAAAATATCGTGGCGTGTGTCATTGCGAGTTGCAGCGGCAGATGCACAAGTTACGTTACCTGAACTGACTAGTGCTGAACAAACAGCCTTCCTCCCTTCAGAGATGTTGGTGTACCTGTCACTTAGGACATGGATCAGCTGATGAGGATTCAAACTGATGTCTGCGTTTTTAAGACAATTCCTATTTTTTTTTTAATCTTTCTCGTATTTTAAAATGTTGTGGCTAAATGTCTAATAAAAAACAGTCATGAAAAAAAGGAACTTGTAAATAAATGCATCTCTAACAGTTTAACAAACAGCTGAAACAGTAATCATCAATAAGTTGATTTAAAATAACATCTAGGTTCAAATAAATGATATAGAAAAGCAGCTGAACTTACACAAGCAGTTACCTGTTTTTCTCATCCCTCCATCTGCAGGGCAGCTGTAGTCACTAGCAGCAAGGAGGAAACATGTCCCCCCGCTCCGGCGGTCCTGTTCCCTGGTGCTGGACCTTCGCATGGGGACCCTTTCCTCTGGAGACAGGCTGAGGTCACTGCCCCCACTACAGTCTGCTGACAGAACTGTGAGAGGGCAACAAAAATACGACAACCATTTGTTGTCGCTGAGCAAAAATCATTCATAATCAGACCAAGGCTTAAACTGCAGACATCAAGATAGTTTTAAAGTTTCTCTACTCTTGTTCATTCCTGACTTTGCTTCAAACATTACGCTTACTGGGATGGAAAAGGAAAGTTGTGTTGTTGAGCACATGGCTTTGGTATGTAGAGTTCTGATTTTCAGAGTTAAGATATCTCCTTTCTAAATAAATGAGTTTGAAGGGGCAGTCTGGTAATTTTTGAAGTTCTGTCAAATAGTTATCAGTATGTAGTACCTTAACAACTGGAGTATGAATAAAAAGGCAGAAGTCTTCACCCAATCTGAATGGCTAGCCATTTTAAATCACTTTTCAGGCTTATAAAAACAACTTTCTCAAAAATGACAAACTGGTGTGAAAAAAGTGCTACATAAGCTAACATTAACCTTCTACACTTATGCATGACATCGTTTGTTTAGTTTGTTGCTGTTTTCCTAACCAAGCCAGTATGACATTTTTAAGAAAAAAAATATTTTATAAGCCTGAAAAAGAATACAAAACAGGCCCTAGTTTGGTTAGCCATTAGCCTAGCCTGGAGGACTTCTGCCCCCTAAACTCCGTGCTCTGTGATTGATGTCTGAGAAGGTCTACTGATAACGGAACAAAATTTCAAAAATGACCAGATCCTATTAAGAGCAGTGTCTAATGTTAAAGGAATATGCTGACATTTTCAGCTGGGGTACTGTGGAAAAGTTGAGCAATAATTATCATCCCAGCTGTCTCATTTTGGTGCTTTTACCGTACCTCATATTTTCAGTGAAAGAGAAGGTGAAGCAGAGTGGGGAGAGCTCGGAGTCACGGGGAGCTGCAGTCATAACAAACATCAAACACTCTCCTACATAAAAAGCATGCTCTAAATGTCACACACCATTGTGTAGCAGGGTGGAGGTCCAAGGTCGGATGGTGCTCAGTTCATGTGGATAACAAAGAGGTGTTGCTTTCTTTAATACCATTGCGTGTTTTCACAAAAATAAAGCTCCATTGTGACTGTCTGCATACACTAGTAGTAATAATGTTTTAAGTTGAATGAATATTATACTAATTAATATAATTAATACTTGCTATAAAGCCACCGACTGATGTGATCACCTGAGTCAAAAAAGGGCTTATATCAAATATAGTGAAAAAACAGGGTTACATTTTGATGACTTTTTCTGTCATTTACGCAGAAGAAGTCAAGGACGATACATGTCTCTGAGTGGGTAAAGGTGAAACCCCAACCATGCTCAAAAATGTCTGGAGAAAAGGAAACTTATCTCTCAAGGCTGTAAATGAAGTGTCATGTTCCCACCAGCCCATGCCAATTGCAATGATGGAATATGTCATAAATGTGGCTCTTTTATGTATTTTTAATAGGTTCTGTATGACACTGGAGGTCAATGTCACACTGAAGTAAGATTTCCCTTTAGAACAGTCAATTCTAGGAAGGACTACAGCAGCAGCATTGATTGATTTTTAACAAACAATGCAAACAGAAAAACATAATACATGTAGTGTTTTGTTTCTGTATTTGTGTCTTTTGTGCCACTTGTTCATAAAAGAAAACTTCAAGGAAAAATGTAATACTTACCAACAAATTTGAAAGTGTTTTTGCCTAAAATGCGTTTTCCTAACAAATGCGGCACCATATAAGGGAAATGAAAACAGGCCTTCCAACGGCGTAAGACTTGTTCAACAAAGAAATCATCGACCAAGCACACATGTCCTTGCTTTTTGTGCTTCGTTTAGAAAGCAGGCGCAGGTTTTAAATGATTTGTGAAGTCAGCATTCTCGCAAAAATAAAGTCATGAAGACAAAACAAACAGTTTTCTATCCTCTGTTATATAGAAACAATTTAACATTATGCGGCAAAATTGATTGTAGGACAACCTAAAGCTCTTAAAGACAAACAATCTTACCATGCTGACAACGAAAATGTGATGAAAAACATAAGGTTGTGTAGCGTGGCAAAAACATTTTTAATATTATTCATTTGATAATATGAATAATCTATTTATTTCCTATTTTTTTATGAGAAAGGGCTAATAATGCTATTGGCAAATGGTTTATCTTACTTCAATTATTGTTGAAAACAAAAATTTCAACACTGACTCTCTTTAATAACCTATTATAGTTGTAAGTTTTGTCTCTTAAACAAAAAACTTTTTGACCTTCAGGAGAACCACACACAACTAAATCAGATTGATAATGTTTGTATGTTCAGTCAAGGCATAAATGATTCTGTTCATGGAAAATAAAAGGTTCTGAAACCTAATAAACAAGCAGACTGCGAGAAGCCAAGGGGACTCACCTACTCACTGAAGATCTCAGCACTAGAATTTAAATAAAGCTTGTACAGCAGCTTCAGCACTAATTTCCATCAACATCATATGTGTCAGAGTGACTTACTGATGCAGGCTTAAGAGGTTAAAACAAAAAAAAAGCCACAGACAGTCTAAACAACAAATAAACGAGCACTACTTTGAATTCTTCTCACCCTGAGCTAATTTAGACACCCATCTACCTTTTTATCAGCAACTTTCCATTGGTTCCTTTAAGGCACAGGTGTCAAACTCCGGTCCTCGGGGGCCGCTCTCCTGCTTGTTTTAGACGTGTTCTTGCTTTAAAACACCTGGTTTAAATGAATGACTTGTGGACGTGCTTCTGGAGAACTTGATGATTTGGTGAGGAGGTAATTAAACCATTTGAATCAGGTTTGTTGGAGCAGAAAAAACCTAAAACTTCCAGGACAGTGGAGCCTTGAGGCCTGGAGTTTGACACCCCTGCTTTAAAGGGTTAGTCTGATTGTTTTTGAAGTGATGTTCTGTCTAATAGTTATCAGTAGTTAGTACCTTACCAGCTGTGATATCAGTCACAGAGCATGGAAATTGAAACTAAGCTGAAACCGACATAAACCAAAATTGAAACTAGGGTTCTTTTTTTAGGATCAGAACTTGTGTAACTTTGACTTCCAGGAAGCTGCGACTTTCTTACCAGCTATGGACTATGGTGACATTGTTTGTAAGAATGCCCCTGCCATCTCTCTGCAGATGTTGTAAGCTGTCTACCATGATGCTCTAATGTTCATAACTGGTTGTAACCGTCGCACTCATCAGTGTACTCTGTACTCTTTGATCAGTTGGTCATCATTATCCACACGTAGGCTCTTGCACTGGTACATTTTCATTTCTAAATCACTCCTTGGTCTGCTCTCTTCATATAATTCCCCCCACATGTCACGTCATCAGTGCAGTTACATTGTGCGCCCCCAGGCCTTTATTATCTGCAGCGTTCCCTTAGGACGGACTGAACCTGGCAAAAAGGCCTTCTCTTACTCTGCTCTTCATTGCTCACATTGTCTGTCTTAAACAGGTTTTTCTTGAAAACAAGTCCTCGTGTCTCAATGAGACTACCCGTATAAATAAAGGTTAAATAAAATTAAAAAAGAAAAGGGGCATAAGTCTTCATCCAGGCTAGGCTAATGGCTAGTGAACCAAGGGCCCATTTGATATTGTTTTTCAGGCTTATAAAACAACTGTTTCTTAAACACGACATACCTGTGTGAAAGAATGCTACATTAGCTAACATTAAACCTCTACACTTTCGTATGACACAGTTTGTTTAGTTTGTCGCCGTTTCCTCAACCCAACAACATCCGTGTTACTGCCTCAACGTCAGTTTCCTGAGGTTGCTGAATGTATCAGGAGTTGAGTAAACCTTTTAGACCAACCAGGCATGCTGATCAGACGGACTGATACAATCTGCAGCTTTGGGAGACTGACAGTCGCGTAGTAATACGAATATTGCTCAGGTGAGAAAACAGCGAGGAACAAAACAAATGGTGTGATGCAAAAGTGTAGAGGTTTAATATTAGCTGATGTAGTGCTCTTTCACCAAGTTTCATAAGCCTGAAAAACTATTTAAAAAGGGTCCCTGTTTGGCAAGCCATTAGCCTTGCCTCTATGAAGACTTCTGTCTTTTTCTCAATACTCCATGCTTCAACTGATGCCACACTGACAAGGTAATGACCATTGATAACTATTTAACAGAACATCACTTCAAAAATGACTAAACTATTCATTTAAGTGCTTTCTATCCACGATCAGGTCACTTATGAATTTATTTTGTTGTCTTTACATAAATTAACTGCTGCAGTCACATTTTTTCCACGTGGTCTTACCTGAACGGTTGCGTTCTAGTACCCTGGTTCCTTTAACATGGCACAGGTCACCTTGAGTGCTGTTACATGTTGTGTTGAGATCAGCTTTGCAGTAGGTTGGTGAACCCCCCTGCACTGTTTGAGGGATGTGTTTCTTTCTCTTTTTGGGCAGCTTCTGCTTGGCCATGGCCAGAGAGTAGTACATTCCAAAGTTATTGACAATAACGGGCACAGGCATGGCTATCGTCAGCACACCCGCCAAAGCGCATAACGCGCCCACCACCATGCCTGACCAGGTCTCTGGATACATATCGCCATAGCCAAGTGTAGTCATGGTTACCACAGCCCACCAAAATCCAATGGGAATATTCTTGAACTTGGTGTGGAGGGCAGCAGTAGGGTCATTAGGCTTGGCTCCAATTCTTTCAGCGTAATATATCATGGTGGCAAAAATTAACACTCCCAATGCCAGGAAAATGATGAGCAGCAGAAACTCATTGGTGCTGGCCCGCAATGTATGGCCAAGCACCCTCAGCCCCACAAAATGGCGTGTTAGCTTGAAGATACGCAGTATGCGAACAAAACGCACCACCCTGAGGAAACCCAGCACATCCTTGGCAGCTTTTGAAGAGAGGCCACTCAGCCCTACCTCCAAGTAGAAAGGCAGAATGGCCACAAAGTCAATGATGTTGAGAACACTCTTAACAAACTCCAACTTGACCGGGCAGAATGTCACACGCACAAGGAATTCAATAGTGAACCAGAAGACACAAACACCCTCCACATATGTGAGTGCAGGATCCGTTTCAATTTCATACTGTGGTCCTGAGTCATGCCCACTGCTATTCCGTACGTCCGTCTTATTGATGATTTTGTTGAAAGCTTCGTGAGTCTCCAAGCAGAAGGTGGTAATGGAGACCAGGATAAAGAACAAGGATGCAAAGGCAATGAACTGAAGAAGAGAAGAGACAAAAACACACATTACCATCAGTCAATCTTAGACTTTATATGTATTAACACACAATTTTGTAATTTCATAGATATGTGTACTTTTTTCAGAAACCAATTTACTGTATTTTTACCATATAAAGCTCCTTGAAAAAAGTACTGACAACCACAAACTTCAAAGTATTTTACTGAGATTTAATGTGATAGACCAACACAAAGTAGTGCATCTTATTAAATGGAAAAATACAAGATACTTCAATAGTTGCATGTGTAAACAGTGGTGTGATGCTGAGCAAATTTAATAAAGTTTAATGATTAACGTGACCTAACGCGCACACGATCACAGGATAATAAAGACACACGTACACTAATAGAATAGTACTAGTAGAGTGCACAAACAGTTCGGAATCACGGTGACCCAAATAGTGGCAATGATATTTTGAGAGCATGTGAGTCATGTAATCTGAAAGCAAGGCAGAGCGTGAAACAACTTTTTCAGTGCTCAGTAGGCAGCACATAACAGTGGACGAGTTGTAGGAGGCAAATGGAGAAAGAGCGTAGTAGGTTGAGTGTGAAAATCTGTTCGTTTAGCAATTAGAAAAAGCTGTTTGCAAAGTCAGTTTGAGCTTCTTGAAAGTCAACAAAGTATCTGACTGTGAGTTCTGTATTGAACAGGTAGGCTGATGACAAGTAAAAAAAAGTACAATTTTACTTATATAGCACTATTCAAAATATATATACCAAAGGGCTTCACAACAAAACAAAACATTAAAAACAACATCACAATCATTAGAGTAAAAGTTACAGTAACCTGGTGTGAAAAAATGTCAATGTTTGCCTCCAATGAGCTGCCTAAATCTCAGCACAAAAGATGGAGTACCTGACGATTTATTGCAGAGAATTCACTCCAAACACAGTGAGCACAAAATGAATGGATATGTTGTCGTTCACTCATCTTTGAAAACTTGGTTTTCTAAGTCTACCTTTTTTTTTCCTTTGCACATTTAGATAACTCCATGGCAATGTGACATAAAGCCTTCTTCTCTGCTGTCTTGCTGACAATGACACTGACAAGAGACCAAAGCTGCAACCTGCTAACCCTTTATTTCTTTACACATCAGTGGGAAACCAAACTCAGACAGCTTGTGTCTTCAAAAGTATAATGACTCGTTTCTGTTACTGCAGCCTAAAATACATTCACTGATAGAAATCAACGTTTTACAGCTAATTTTCTTCTGTGTCAATTATCCACTCCAATTCCCACACCGAGCATACGGACACAGGCCTTGGTCCCTCCCTCACTCGCCCTGCTGCTCTCTCTCTCTCTCTCTCTCTCTCTGTTCTGACTCTTAAAAGAGCCACACTGCTTTTATTAACAGGAGTAAACATCCACTCAAGTGCATCGTACCAGTGCATTTCAATGCAACGCAATATAATGTGGGCTGGGTCCCGATTGACTTGTGTCTGAGTCTGCTGTTTTATAGTATTAACATAGAGACTGAGTTGCAGTAAGGCAAAACATAAAGTTTTATTAGTTTAATATAATGACAAGTCCTGTCTTATGAGGGACTAAAAGTTCCCACTAATAATTAGTCCAAGTAATAAATGTGTTCTTTACCCAACACTATGGTATAAGTGGTGTTGTCACTCTTCGACTGAGTTTCATGCCTCTTTATCACCTCTGTGGTCAATAAGATTTTACCAAATAATTACTTAATAGCATCATCATGTCTCTTTGTTGCCTTGTCCGAAGCTCATAAAGTAAAACACACCTTTTCAGAAAGCATCTACAAAGCAGTTCCCAAATATACCCAAGAGGACCCTTTACGTAGGCACTGCTGTGTCTGCCTGACTTTGGTCTGGAATGCTCCTTTCCACACACAGGATGAGTAAAAACCAAAAGACGGCTTTTATCTGCAGCCAGCTGGATGCAGCGTTGCTTGTTTAATACCTCACGGTGAGACTCCACGCAGTCACGAACACGTTTGGAGATTAGGGAACATTTGACAGTAATAAAAAAAGAATTGATCTGTGGATCTAGAAATGTTCCTTTTATCACAGTAGCAAAACACATTGTAATCTAAAGGTGAAATCCAGTGGGTATAAAAAGTGGTTTGTGATGTAAAATAATTAAACCTTGATAAAACATTTTAAAACATAAATCCTATACAACTCAACTGGAGGGGGGGGATCTGTTGTAGGAAGAAATATGAAAAAGTACAAAGACGGCTACATAAATGTGCACACACTGAAGGTAATACTTAGTTGAAGCACCTTCTGATTTAATTCTAGCCTTAAATCTTCTTAGAAAGGAGTGTATCAGCAGCCGCACCTTTACTTGGTAAATATTTCCCAACTATTCCTTCCTAAAGTGCTCAAAATCTGTCAGATTATGAGAACATCTCTTGTCCACAGCCCTCTTCAGGTCACCCATAGAGTTTCCGTCAGATGTAGGTCTAGACTAGCGTTAGGTCATTCTAAAACTTCTTCTGGTGAAACCATTTTTTTGTTGTTGTTGTTGATTTGTATTTTAGCTTGGAGTCATTCCCATTTTGAAAAAAGGAAATTCCTCTTCATCTTTTTGGGCCAAAATAAACACGTTTTGGGACTTTGAATCATTCCATCCACCTTGACTTAAACTCCATTTCCAGCTGAAGGAAAGCAGTTCTGCAGCATGATGCTGCCACCATCGTGTTTCAATGGGGGTATGGCATACTTCTGGTGATCCACAGTCTTGCACTGATTGACTGGAAGGTCTGCTATAGGAAGGGTCCTGGTGGCTCCAAACTTCTTCCATTTACAAATGATGTAGACCACTGAGCTCATTGGGACCTTCAATGTTGCTGAGTTTTTCCTGTACCCCTTCCCCGGATCTGTGCTTCAATACAATCCTGTCTCACAGGTCTACAGACAGTTCCTTGGTCTTCATGGCTTGATTTGTGCTCAGCTATGGGACCTATAATAGACAAGTGTGTGCCTTTCCAAATCATGTTCAATCAGTTGTATTCACCTCAGGTGGACTCAATCAAGATGCAGAATCATCTGAAGGATGATCGGTGAAAACAGGATGCACCTGAGCTCATTTTTGAGTGTCACGGCAAAGTTTGTGAATGCTTAAGTACATGTTATATTTTTCTTTTTCATTTGTAACAAATTTGCAAATGAAATCCAAACAAACTTTTTTTCACTTTGTCATTATTGGGTATTGTGTGTAGAATATTAATGCCTCGAATTCCACGTCTATTATTAGGTAATAACTTCCAAAACTCACCAACTTCAAACTGTTCATGTCTGAGTTCAGTTACTATTTTGTCTTCTTGCTGAGACGTGGGATGAAACAGTGGGAATACCTGAACTGTTTCCTCACACTGCTTAGATGCTGTGTGCCTCGTGCTGAGCAGTAATTTTGTTGTTTACTTGGACAGAGTAAAGATATATCTTCTCTTAGCGTACAACGGCCTACGGGAGCTGAATCAAGTCACATCAACAGACCAACGCACACGTGCACACAGAAAGTTATTTATAATAGACATAAAAAATTAAAAGGCACTAACCTACCATGTGATTGCAAGAGGCACATGCTTCTAAACATCCTGATTTCCAGCACACGTTCTGCATGCCAAGTACTTCTACAGACTGCTTTTGGCAGTGTGGAGCAGCTGGAGCAAAGACGGTCCATCTCTGAACAATGCAGATCTAATTTAGCCCGAGGACGAGCCCCATTTTTTAATGCCATTTATTTCATCACATTCAAAGCTAGAAAAGACTGTCTGCACAGCTGATGATGACTCAGGCGGATGCTTCAGAGTCCAAACTTGTGTGTGTGCCTCACAATCCGGCATCTAAAGCCTTGTGCACAGAAGTGCTCATAAATAACATTTATTATTGATTACCACAGCAAGGTACCATATGCTGATGTTCAACTAAATGAAGAGACTGTTTATTTGTGAAAATATCGACAGAATTATCCCAGGCCGACTTATGGGTCATGCGAATTGTGATGTCATGCGTTTTAGACGTGTGGCACTCAGTGCTGATGAAAAAATACCCACATGTAGCAGGAATGCCACAAGAAGAAGAACTGTTCTTCAGACAAACATGTAACTAATTAAAGGCCAAGCGTTGCTTTAAGAAATGCATACTGCTCTCCACCTTTCATGCAAAACTTTGAAACTAAGATCATCCTCAAATGGGAAATGATGGAGTTATAGCGGTCAAACCCTGAAAATAACGTTACATGTGATCTTGTGATATTGCAAGATCTCACACAATCTGTTAGAGCTCAGAGTATGTGCTGCGATTGACCTTAAGCTACTATCAAACTTTAGCTCAATATCTTTAAATTTGACTAAGTTTTAACCATTTTTGCATTGCTAAGGTCAATTAGCTGTGGCAGCCATCTTGAATTGGGTTGCCTCCAAAAGTTAATGATGGGTACATCCATTGATTACTGTCTGAGAGTTCCATTAAATTCAGTCAGTGATTCATGAGATATTTACAGACAGACAGATCTATCTAGTAAATTGTAGAGATGTCAGTCTGTGTGGTGCTCAAGTATGAGTCAGGGATAATGCTCAGCTCCTACCACACCAAATTTTAACTCAATATCTGTAAATCCGACTGAGCCATAGGGTTTTTTATGTTTGCCACAGTTGCTTGTCTGTGGCAGACATCTTGAATCAGGTTAACTCTAAGTTAATCAGTTGTTGATGATGATTAATGTTCCAAAGTTGAAGTTGAAAGTATGAAATATCTGCAGTGATTGGACTGTCTGAACAAAAGTTCAGTTGTGTAGATGCCTGTAGAAATAAATCTGCTTGCAGATTCTGCCCTGCTGCGCTTCCTGTTTCCAACTCACCAAAAATTGGGATGCGCATGACAGGCCAAATTGACAGAAAAATAAATAAATAAAACAATACAACCGGGACTGGGATGTCAGTTTTGTCAATAGATGCCATTTGTGAGCCGGACAGCAGCGAGTTTAAATCAATAGTTAGTAAAACAACAGACTGGGTTGGGTGGAGGCAGAGTCTACAGTCATTTTTGTCATTTTGATGAATGAAACAAGTCGGTTTCAAAGTTGCTTGAATTGTTTAGGTTAGCAACTAATAAAAACACCCTTTGCATTGATACAAACAAAACAGGACACATATACAGTATTTATGAAAGCCAAAAAAAGAGATGTCCAGCATATTAGACCTTTAAAGGGATAGTCCAGTCATCTTTGAAATGATGTTCTGTCTAATAGTTATCGATAGTTGACACCATATGAGCTGTGACATCAGTTAGCAAAGTATTGAGAAAGAGGCACAAGTCTTTGTCCAGGTTAGGGTAATAGCTAGCCAAATGAGTGCCAGTTTTGACACATTCAGCAGTCTTGGCACCACCAACATATATACAGTCTGGACACGTACATTTGCGTAGAAACAAAATTGTTGTTTAGTTGACAAAACAGCAACAAACTATGTCCTGCAAAAGTGGAGAGTAGTGATGTGTGAGTCCTGAACAAATCATTCAAAACTTATGATTAATTTCATTAAACCTGGAGTCATGATTATTTTTTTTACTTTTTACCTATAACTAATTGCAAAGAGACCAGACAGGAAAAATGTTGCTATTGTGCAGCTGCTATGCTAACTGCATTGAATAAATAGATCTAGCGAACCGCTGCATTAGCCTGGTGGGAAAAGCAGCAGCTCTGGTTTCTTGTTTCAACTCAACTGCTCTTCCTACCGTCCTGCTGTGAGCAATGAACAAACGAATCCCTCAGGTGTAGTGATCTGAAGGCTGTATGACTCAAACTCCCGACTCACTTGTTTGAGTCAGGAATCACAATTACAAAGTACGACTCCTGACTCAAACCAGCGAATCAGGACATTGCGTGAGTGAGTCAAACACACAAGTCTTTTGTTAGCATTTGTTTCCTCCCATGCCTGCAACGTTCTCTGGGAGACCCCCTCTTTTACCTGAGTTGAAGGTCTGAGGTTCTGGATGTCGTGTCAAAGTAGTTCTCCCCTGAAATAATCTTTTCCCCCACCAGTGGAGTGCTCGCCTAGTCTCAAAGTGAGAATAGAGTTATTCACCGCACGTTACGTTGGTCTTTCACTCTTTTTTTCCCCACGATTAAAAGGATAATTTTCCCATTTAAAATCAGTGGCATCAGTGATATAAATCATCTGACTCAGTGACTCAAACGACTCAAAAACTGAATCCTTTTTTGTGAGTGATCCGTTCAAACTGAATCAGTAAAAAAAAAAACATTGGTTTGTCATTTTTGAAAAAGAGTTGCTTTATAAACCTGAAAAACCAATTTAAAAAATGGCTAATTAGCCTAGCCTGCACGAAGACTCTTGCTTCTTCCTCCATACTTTGTGCTCTGTAACTGATGTCACGGCTGATAAGGTCCTAACAACTGATAACTATCTGACAGAACATCGCTTCAAAGTTGGCTGGACTATGCCTTTAAAATGTCAAAGCGGAGCTGAAGTCACTACAGAAATATCTATAACGTCACATCCATTCTGTCCCGCTAGTTGTTACTGTGGAAAGGCTGTGGTAATTTCAGAATTGACAAACACATCACAGAAAAACATCAACTTATGATCACATCTGTTTTCACCAGACGTCTCTATCACCTACTGGAACTCTGCCAGGGGATTAAACACAGGCAAAATGCCACATCAAACGGTTTCAATCCTCTGGAGGGACTACATCTGCCTTTGGCTACGCGCCATCAGAGCCAGTGGGCCAGGATGCTGACACTAGTGATAAAGGGACACAGTAATCACAGACAATTAAATACTAGTGAGAAATATAAGAAGTGCGGCGAGTGTTAGAAACCTGTCACTGACCTGCAGCTCCATATGGTCTTTATTTTCTTACATGCAGCAGATGACACTGTAAATTTAAATTTAAACACAGAGGCATTGGTGTGGATAACTTGTCAACCTCTGGCGATATTTTCACTCAGGTGTGTAGGTCTGCAGGTCGCCGGTGAACACTGCCACAGCATTTCACTGATAGTGGTAATATAAATAAAACAAGTCTAATGATTTCATTTGTCAGGAGTCTGTGTTTAGTTTAGCTGATTGCAAAACGGCTGAGAGCTAAATAACTCCACCTGTTGATTTGTGGGGAAAACTCTCTGCGCCACGGAGTGGTTTTACTTTGTCTGGTTGTTATAAAAAATTGTGGACTTTTTTATGTTTAACTGTTGTGTTATAAAAAAGTATCAGGTTTGACAGAGAGGAACCCAAACTCATCCTCAAAAATTAAACTGATTTATTAAAACACAAAACTATAGACCGACTTGGCAGCAAAACTACAAAAAACTTAATATAAAGAATTGCAAGGAGTTCACAGGGAGACCCAAGGAGCAGACCTGACTGTGGTGAAGACCAACAATGAACCAGCAAGGATGAGATGGATGTGACTGAATATAAAGGCTGAGAGTGAGGGGGAGATTGTCTACAGCTTGGACTGACAAGTAATGGGGAACAGGTGAAGTGGGCTTGGCAGGCTGACTGGAAAACTACTGAGGAGGTGACTAATGGAGAGTGAATGATGGCACAACGAACACAGGAGGCACAGGGAGCAGAACACCACAAGAACATTTATAGAAACACAGGAAACCAAGTTAAACACAAGGATTACAAGAAAACAAAATAATGAAAGAAAACACCCAGATCCTGACAATAAGGTTATCAAAAAGCACATAAAACCCACAGGGAGAAGCCACAATAATTTCAGATTTCTGTTTTGCAGTGATATTTTTGTCTTGGTTTATCTTAACATAATATCAGAGTCCATATTTTAAACTTAGAGCCATTGAAACATGGCTTTAAGCAACATAGCACTGAGATTTGTTATTTTTTCTTAGTTCTTTAGTTATACGGCTGCCATTATGAAAGACTGACTCCTGTGTTCTTGTTTTACAATAAATATTTCTCCCATTTTTTTTTACTGTATCTTGTCAGGCGGCGCAGTGGTTAGAGCTGTCGCCTCCCAGCAAGAAGGTTGCAGGTTTGCTTCCGGCCTGGGGCCTTTCTGTGTGGAGTTTACATGTTCTCCTTGTGCACATGTGGGTTTTCTCCAGATAATCTTGTTTCCACCCAGAGACCAAAAACATGCATGTTCGGTTAACTGGTAACTCTAAACTGTCCCTGGGTGAATTGTTCTATGTCTCGTTTGTCTCTCCGTGTCCCTGTGATAGACTGTGACCTGTCTAGGGTGTACCCCGCATCTCGCATAAAGACCACTCCACTGGAGATGGGCACCAGGTCCCTGTGACCCTGCATGAAAAGGTAAAGAAAATTGGTAAATGAACTGTACTTATATAGCACCTTTCAAGCCAACCAGGCCACTCAAAGCTCTTTACAACACAATCTGTGCCCTCATTTACCCAAACACACATTCATACAGCACTCTGCTACATCTTTACAAAGCTAACCTGAATAAATCATTCTATAGAGTCTAATCAGTGCTTTAAACTCCATTCATACATCAATGGGGCACATCAAAGGCAATAAGGGGTTCAGCATCTTGCCCAGGGACCCGTCAACATGTGACTGATGCTAAGAATTGAACCTCCAACTCTCTCATTGGAGGACAACTCTAACCACTGAGCCACAGCCGCTCCAACATCCATCCATCGATGGTATTAATGGATTATTGTAGAACCAGAAATTTCTACCTAAATATGTCACCGGTAACCCAGCACTGCCATGTTACTACAGTAGCCCATGAGGGTCAAGCAAATTATTGGCTTCAGAGTTGGTCATTTATACAATATCTTTTGTTTCCCAACACACCACAGAATTGGATGAAGAGACTTGAATTCATAACAGTTGTCAGTTTTGAGAAGTTGGTTGAACCCAAAATGCAGACTGGCACAAGAGCTCCAAAGAAGATCGAAACTATTTTAGTTTAAAAGAACAAAAACAAAATGCTGATGTGACAGCAGAACGAAATAACGAAAACCTATCGGCATCAGGAAACACGGCGCTCACAAGGGCCATGAGGAAACCTGGACGGTGCATGAGCCAGCGAGAAGCTGAGAACCAGGTTATAGAGACAGAGGGGGATTAGTAAGTGGACACAGGTGACTGATTATAAATGAGGGACAGGTGCAGATGGGTGTGGCAGCCTGACAGGTACTGAGCTGAGGACAAGGTGAATAATGACATAAGACACAGAGGGTACAGGGAGAAAAACTACACAAGAACTTAATATAAACTAAACACAGGGATAACAAGAAATAAAACAGAATTACAGAAACATGAAACAATAAACCTAATTCAAGAGAAACTCAAAACATAACTCAAAATACCCAAATCCTGACAGCAGTTTGTAATTCATGAAGCAGCTCACCTCCATTTTCTTTGTATTTGTAAAGTCAAAGAACATGCTATTGTTATCTTAATAAAAAGTTATCCAACTAGAACTGTATCTTACCTTGCCTGTGTTACACACTCTATTAACTTTCTTACTTTTCCCCAAGTCAACATGTCATAAAGTTATGAAAGATTGTGCGATTGTTCTTAGTGTAGTGTTAATATGAACAAAATGGCCACAGATTTCTCTTCTTTACAGACGAGGATGATTTTTTTTTTTAAGCCCTTTTACAGTCAGACAAAGTAAGACCTCAGCTGAAATCTCTCCTCCTCCTGAAGGAGACCTAATGAGACACCTGCTGAGGGAAATCAATAGCTTCAGTTAACAGCACTGCGTGTGTGACCAAACATAATTCAAGCAATACAAGGTTGTGACATTTATGCTAATGAGAAAAACCTGAACCAACGTCTTGTGGTACTTGTGAGGTTTCAGTCAGCATGCCAGCAGCTGCTTACAAGCAGTTGTTATTCTTTACCTGCTACACTCTGGGGCTCAGATGTGTTTAGGAAGAATGCTGATGAGTTGGGTCGGGGCAGCTTTACACAATATTTCTGTAGTTTAATTAATATTACAAGATGTGTTGGCATTGCTCAGCGAACGGGTTGAGGACAAATCTCAGCTAATCCCACATCGGAGTTAGCTCAGTATCTGTAAAACTGACAGCGTTAGTCATTTTTATGTTGCTAAAGTAGATTAGCTGAGGCAGCCATCTCAAATTAGGTTGACCTTAAACGGTAGTTTTAGTTGTATGTACAGCCAGTCAGTGCTTTCTGAAAGTTTCACTAAAATCTGTCCAGTCGTTTAGGAAATGTTACCAGACTAACAGTGTTGACTCTAACTGTTAAAGTGTAAAGTAAAGTAAAGTTGAACTTTATTGTAAGTAAGCAACTACTACACCAAATTTAACTGTAGAATTGACTGAGCTTTAACCATTTTTGTCTTGGCCCATGCCGATTAATTAAGACGAGCATGTTGAATTGGATTGAGTCCAGTATTAATGAGTTGTAGATGTACATCCAATAAGTACTTTCTGAAAGTTTCATTAAAATCCATGCAGTAGTCCCTTAGATGCTTGCTAACAGAATCCAACAGTTAATGGGAAAGTTTTGAAAACAGATACCACGTGATCAATTAGGGCTCTGAGTATGTGTAGGAAATGACATTCAGCTGCTGTCGCACCAAATGTTAGCTCAACATCTGTACAACTGACACGATTAGACTTTTTTTGTTGGCTAAGGTCGATTAGCTGTGGTGGCCATCTTGAACTGGGTTGATTGGGTACTACATCCTCAAATGTTAACAAGGTGTAGTACATCCAACGACTACTTTCTAAGAGTTTACTTAAAATTCGTCTGCTGGTTCATGAATTATTTTGATTACTCTACAGACAAACCAACACACACATGCACACACACACACACACAGATATGTTTGCAGAAACATTATGGCCCTTGTGGGCAGGCGATAAAACAAAAACAATATTTGACAACTGCTTTCTAATTTTATCCTTTCAGAATATAACAAAACTTCAACAGCCAGAATAAATAAATCATTCTTAACTATATTTCACTTAGTATTACTATTTTAATAAATGAGGATGAACCATTTATTCATATTTATGCTGCAATCCCTATACGTGAGATTATAGCCATACTACCTTTCTAAAATACACAGAGAAAATTGCTGTTCAAAGTACAAGGAAGAAGGAAAAAAGCAGAGGATTGAGGAGTTACTTTTGAGAAACTGAGTCATTTTTATTACTTAATGCAAGAACAAGCAATGGAGTGTGAATCATTCTCATCAAAGAAGTGAAAGCATATAGAGACAAAGTCAAGCCAGAAAACCCGAACAAACATTTGGTGTTGTTTTTCCCAGATGGAATACTCAGATGATGAAGAACAATGGACTTCTGTGTGACACAGAACTTGCTCGCGTTCTCCTCAACAGGTAATTTAGCTTGCCAGCACAGGCAGCTCGTTGCTAAGTAGCAGGTGACACTATTCGAGATGGTTGCTAAACCAAAACTGACAAACACTAAAACTTGGATCTATAAAATTACACGTGAGTCTTTTAAACCATAGACCATAGAACACAGAAAAGATAACTTTGCCTTACATTTAAACTATCTTTAAATGTAGTTTCAGCATAAAAAAACTTATGTTTTTACAAAATTGAAACTAGGTTTTATTCACAACATTTGCTACTTTTGAGTCCTTTTGTGAGCTAAATTTGAACAAATCAGAGGGGCTAAACACAGGTGATTAAAAAAAATCAAACAACATGCTGGACTAAACAAAGCAAAATTAGACAAATTAACTAGTCCGTTTGAAATACCCTGAATAAATGTCCCGGATGTGCATCAAAGTAGCGAAACAACGGAAGGGCCAATTAGCGCGCCATTTTGTGCAGAGCTAATTGTAGCGAAGTGAGCATGCTTAGTTATTGCCAGAATAGCAGCAGAACATCATTATCAGGGTTAAAAGGATTCCAGTGTTTTGCTATTAACTGCTACGATTATCAGAACCAGCACAAAAAACACAGCATTACATGTCACAGGTGAGTATTATGCCATATTAGCTCATAAATAAATGAAAACGCCACCTTTTCAGTTCTTGTCTGTCAGAAAATAGTTTATAAATCAGAAAAACACTTGTGCTAAAGTGATAAATTACCCACAATTGTAACCTTTAGGTAAATTTGTACCTTCCAGAAACATGAGTAATTGTTGTTTTCAGGACTTGTTTTAATCCAGAAGTCAGGCTTCTAATGTACTGACAGGTAAGCACAGAAAACACGCTCACAGCTGCTATTCTTGTCAGTAACACTTGACCTATGTTAGAAAATTCAAATGTTGCAGATACAGTTGTGTAGTTCATTTTGTCTGTAGATCACAAAATGGTGAAAACAAGTTTGCAGCATCTAGTCTACTATAAATTGCCTGAAGTCACTACTGATCACAGTCACCACAGCCAGGCCCCACAGGGTCATGTAAATTAATCTGTTTTTTTATTCATTTTTAGTTTGTCAATTCAAGTTTCCCAAACCGAGACAAGCAACGAGACAACTTTCACCCACTTCTGGTGAAGTGACAACTATCTAAGTGGGCGCTGTTAAAACGCTGACTAGTTTACTGTTGGTTGAAGAGTTGTTTACCTTTAAATCAAAATAAAATGTCTGAGTTAGACAAAAGAGTCTAAGACCAAGTGCACTTCAAGCCTCAAGTATGGTTAACTCAGAGTCCACTATTGTTTTTCTGTTTCTTTTGTCCAGTTTTCAACTTACTCCTGAATACTTTGTGCTATTTTAACCATCGTATATCAAAATATTGGGAATAGTGTGCTATGACTTCTGGTTTTTGTAACCTTTATGCTTTTTAAAATATTTACCTTTTATTTAAAATAAAATATCCAATAAAAAGATACCGAGATATTTTCAATTGTTTCAAAGCATTGTTCTCTTTAAAATCTGTTTCAGCAGACTTATTTAATATTTGTCTTCTTATTCTTCTCTTAATGTTTAGCTACTGTTCTGCCTCTTTTAGCTTTTATTTAACTTTTGGCTATTATTTTGCTCTTTTTACCTTTTGGCTATCATCTGCTCCCTTTAACATTTAGCTCCTGTTCTGCCTCTTTTAGCTTTTGCCTATCGCTTTGCTCCTTTTAGTTTTTGGATACCATTCTGCTCCTTTGAGCTTTTAGCTACTGTTTGGCTCATTTTAGTTACCACTGTGCTCCTTTTAGATTTTAGCTAGGGTTCTGGTCTTTTAAACTTTTTTTTTCTAAGCTTCTGCCACTTTTAGCTTTTGGCTACTGTTTCTCTAGTCTTGTTGCCTAAACCGGACTTTTAAGCAGAGGTGCGGATGCCTACAACAAGAGCTTGCTTCTCTCAGAGTTTCTTGCTCTCTTCCACACAGACAGAGAGCTCGGCTGCAGCTAGTAGCTCAGACCCCCGGGCAGAGATTTCCCTCCGTCTGCTGCTCTGTGTCTGTCACTCAGCTGTGTTGTGTCTTTTCAAAGTGACCCCCCTCCTTGTCTTCACATGATTACAACCCAGGATGCTGACAACACGCCAGAGAGTGACACTGATCAGCTACATATTGACAGGAGCGGGAGCGTCTACCCCATTCTCCATCCCTCCCTCTGTTCGTGCTGCCAAGGGACCCAGAGAACCACAGCCTGCAAACACAAGGCAAAGCCGTTCCACAGCTTGGGGTTCGGGTTTTGACAATTTGTGACAATGTCTACAGAAACCCGTTAATCACTCACTCATTCAAATCAGGTGAGTCAAAGCCGGAAAACAACTAATCTTCTTATGCTGAGAAATGACAGAATTGGAGGTGTTTTGGTCAAACCCGGAAAAGAACAATGTGTAAGGTGTCACACTCAGAGAAAGTGTTTTGATTTAAATGACTGAGTGATTACCTGGCTTCAGGAACCAACTAAAAAATGCAGGATAGTGGCCCTCGAGGACCAGGATTGGACACCACTGCCCTCAGCATACTGCCAAATTAGTTACAAAGTGGTTTAAGGACAACAAAGTCAATGTTTTGAAGTGGCCATCACAAAGCCCCCGATCTCAACCCCATAGAAGATTTGTGGGCAGAACTGAAAAGGCAACAAATCTGACCCAGTTCCACCAGTCCTGTCAGGAGGACGGGGACAAAACTCCAGCAAACTATTGTGAGAAGCTTGTGGAAGGAAACCCAAAAGGTTTGACCCAAATCATACAGTTATGAATCTGATCCAGATGTAAACACCTGGAAATGTTGCTCTCGTTTCTTGTATCCATCTTTTGATGTTTTCAGGCTACAGCACACTTTCTTAAGAGTTTTATTCATAAAATGTTTTGAAAACCATGCCTCATTTACATTCCACTTTATAATTATGTGCCACTTTGTGTTGGTCTGACACATAAAATCACAGTAAAATACTGTGGTCGTAACAGGACAAAATGTGTTAAGGTTCAAGAAGTAGGAATACATTTTCCTGGCTCTGTATAACACGACATGTGCCGTGTTTTATGCAACCTTTAATCCGTTTAAACTGAAGTTCTGTTGGACTGAGTAAAAGCTCATCTGTCTTTTGAAATGATGGCTCGTCTAAGTGGTCCTCTGGGCTTCCAGAAATGTTTTGATGATCATCTTGTCAAGAGTCCAGGCCGTTAGCTCGCTGCGTGTGCTCGGTTGGGGTATCTGCTTTGACATGCTGTGTGATAGCTGAGCCAGCCTGTAGGAGGAAACATGGTGCATGCAGGCAGGATGTCTGCGTTCACAAGTTCTGTCACAGGGAGCTCCAATTAAACAGCATTTAAACCAACGTTTTTGGGTTTGGGTTTTCTTTGTGTTCCTTTTTGTATTTAGGGTTTTTGTTTCCTTTTGTGTTTCTGGTTATCCTGCATTCAGTTTGGGTTTATTGTTTCTTTTATTTTGTTATTTGTTTGTCTTCATGTTTAGCCTTGTCTTTGGTCAGTTTTTGTATTCCTGTCATCATTCACTTCTTCTCAGTTTATCTCTTGTTTGCCTGCCACGCCCATCTACACCTGCCCCAAGTTTTGTAATCACTCTTTTGTGCCCACTTCCCCTAATCACCTCCTGCCTTTAAAACCTGGTCATCTCCTTCACTTACACACTGGTCCGTTGTCGCTTCACGCGCTGTCTGGTTCCCCTCATGGTTTGCCATGTCTTGGATTCTGTTAGTGTTCTGGATTTAGTTTTGTTTTGCTGCCACGTCAGCCTTTTGTTTTCTCTTTTTAAATAAATTAGCTTTTTCCCCTCCTGGAGCTATGAGTCTGTGGATTGGGTTCGCCTCACTCTGCACCACACCCGACAACGTTACGCAGCGTAGCTAGCTGAAACGGTTCATCTGAAGCCCTCGTAACTCCGGGTCCATTTGACCCGAAGGCCACGGGAGGGTTAAAAACCATCGTCGTACATACTTAATTAAACTGCCATGTAATTGATTTCCATCTCCTCCTCGTTCTGCGGAGAAAAGGCTAGATGATTTCTCTTTCATTAAGCAAAGCGAGAGATGTAAAATTGAAAGCAGGAGCCTGGGAGAACTGAGATGAGTCCCAGAGAAAAGGTTTGAACAGGAGACGATTAATAAATTGTCCTGAAATCGCAATCGTCTCCCCAAACAAAAGGATGTTTTTGTCAGACCCGGAGCTTCGCTTTCATTTTTATTTTAATCATCTGCTGCCATGGCAATGGCACCATTTTTTGCGACACTTCAATTTAGTGAATTGCAGGTGTGAAGAAAACGTGGAGGTGGTGAAGGCAGCAGGGAGGGAGAACAGACGTTATTTATTTGGCAGACGACAAAGGGTTTTCCCAATTTTTCACACTCTCTGCTTCCTTTTCTTTGATTTTATTGAAAGCAGCTGTTTTTTTGTTGTTGTTGTTTTTCTGTTTTTGGTCATCCTTGCCGTCACCTGCAACCAAGAGGTGAAGGCAAGGATGACCAGAGAGTGAACCATGACTGCTAACTAAATAAAAACCCAAACATGTTTTCACATGATATAGGCAGTTCCCCCTTGTTCTTTGCACACACACCCCACACACACACACCCCTCCTCCCCATCTTTATCACTCTGCTTGCTGTGACATGACAGCCAGAACACCGGGGGAACCCTTCGAAATCCACAGCTTCAGTCGACCAACCACATGCGTGAGCTAAAAATAACCTATCCGAATTTTCCAGGCATGCTAATTTGAATAATTCATTGTCCCTTTAAGGGAGTGAAGCCAGGATTGGGGGAGAAGGAGGGGAGTTGGATAAGCCAAATGAATCCCTGCCAGCTACTGTCAACTCATTTACACCAAGCACTCCAAGGGTTGAAGGAAAGCCAGATTACTCCATTTGGCATACTCTGATGTTAGTCAGTGGAGAAGATAATCATTTATTTATTTTCCCCCGAAAGGCAAAAGGCAGGTGATGATGTTTTTGCCCATGTTTGTTTCTTTGTGTGTGTGTGTGTGTGCTAGCAAACTATCCCATAACCCACTGGACAAATTGAATGAAGCTTGCTTTGTCAATTCAATAAAGCAGAGAGTGTTTTTTTGAATTGATAAAGCAAGTTTCATTCAATTTGTCCAGCATGATGACATCAAAGTCAAAGTCTGCGCCAGGACTGTACCACAGCCTGACATGATACTCCAGCTGCTCATGGATGGGACCTGCTCAGAGTGGTTGACCCAAGGTTGGACAGTCCTGATCATAAAAGACCCTCCAAAATGGAAATCCCATCCAACTACCAGCCAATCACCTGCTTATGTACAACATGGAGGATCCTGTTAGGCATCAAAGCAGCTGAGATGAACAGGCAAATGGGTCAGTACCTGCACATAACACAGAAGGGAATTGGCACCAACACCAGAAGAGCCAAGCATCAGCTACTTGTTGACATAGCAAGACATCGACTCACTGATCCAGCAGACCAAGCTATACAACAAGGACACTGGAATGTCATTCGGACTAGATAAATATGGCTGAGTGGTATCCATGAGAGGCAAGGCGATCACAACTGAAGGGGTTGAACTACCTGAAGGCAACATTGCAGATATTCAGGACAGCTACAAGTACTTTGGAATTCCACAGGCAAATGGCAACCATGATGAGACCGCAAGGAAATACATCACAAAGTACTATAAGCCATTACTTTTAAAAAATACAGTTTAAAGTCCATCTGTTTCTTTCCTGTTCCCAGTCAGAACTTGCAGTGGTTTTTAGCTGTGACCATGCATCAGTGTAACAATGCCATCAGTTTGCTGTGTTTCCCTGTTTGGCAGACAGTTGGCTTCTTAAAAAAACATACATAAACCTGCTCAAATCTTGAGCCACAAAATATGTCCAATGATTGTTTTTTTTTTCTGTATTTTTAGGTGGCATTTCTTTCTTATCCCAGAGTATTTTCGATAAAAATGACAGCATTCAAACTTTCAACAAGTCAAAGCAAAATGATTCTGTATCAAAGTCCACTTACATGCTTCTTTCTGTGCTTTCACCAGGATTATTTGGTCGTCTTTTGCACCTGTTTTCTTTGTTGTGTTCTACCTGAACCATATTTCAGGAAGAATGAAACCCATTGATCACATGGTTATGTACTACCTTTACTAGTTTTTAGTAAATTATTGCACTAGATAAATGACAGTGACATTTATTATTCAGTTTCTTCATTTATAAAAAAACAAATGTGCAGATTTTGCAGCAAAAAGGCTTCTCTGTGGGGTTGTGATGAAAACTTCATGAGCTGAAAAGAACCCTGTTAAACAGTGGAGCTCGGTTTCTGCCAGACAAGCTCGTCACTTTGTGTTCGCTGATTCCCGCAGCAGACTGGCATCAGCCGACAACTCCAGGGCCACGGCGCAGACTGCGAGACAAAGAGGAGAAAGCTGCCGTCGTCATGGTGATGGGGAACCCGCGAGCGTTGGCTAAGGCGGAAGAGCCGAGGCAAAAGACATGAGCCGATCGGACAAAAACCTCCCGTGACCGCTACAAACGCTGATGTGTTTAGACAAAACAGTGGTCTCCAGCCAACGCTCAGACTCGTACCTGAGGCTCCCTGCTCTCATTCTGCCATTCAAAGAACTGAACACAGTGGGTGTTTAGACACTTAGACACTAAATACATGCTGATGGGACAGCTTGTGACAAAACAAAAGTCTGACAAGAAACTATTTAAGCAACTGCAGTCTGCTGCCTTTTCAAATGTTACCATATAACAAATGTAAGTATAAAGCTGGTGGCACAGCAGCGTACTGGTTAGAGCTGTAGCCTCCCAGCAAGAAGGTTGCAGGGTCGAAACCCGGCCTGGGGCCTTTCTGGGTGGAGTTTGCATGTTCTCCCTGTGCACACGTGGGTTTACTCCGGTTTCCTCCCAC
>JAOXNZ010000001.1:36150869-36161639 GCA_028566095.1 Kryptolebias brasiliensis | reverse complement strand
GCCTCTGGAAGCAGCCAGAAAACCAGGCTGGACTTACTGTAGTTTTCACTCACAGCTTTTTTTTAAATTTTAGCTTAATAATAATAATAATAATAATAATAATAATAATAATAATAATAATAATAGTAATAATAACATAGTTTAATCTGTTGTGTGTTTCTTTCCATTTGAGGATAGATTTGAATCATTTTAGAACCTGGTAAAGACCAGGGGTCTTATTTATAAAACTTGCGTACGTCACTTTTCTCGCAAAGTTTGTGATCTATAAAACACAAACTTGATGGGAAAATGTGCGGTCCATCATGCCAACTCTGAGCCATGCTACCATATACGCTTGTTTTAGAGACAGGGGACACTGGAGACACAGATGGTGAAGTGGGGAAATGAAGCCACACTGCATCATGATTCCTCTCAGATATTTAATTTCACTCCATAATCAAACTTTAATCTTAGATCGACTTTATCCTCAGCTTTCAGAACAGCTTCTGCTGGTGAGCCGTAAGGACCTTTCAGCTTCAATCTGAAAGAAAAGTTCAGCAACATTTCAAAGTTTTCTCCCTGGATGATCACCAGGGTGATGTGTACCACAGATTAACACGAGGGGACAGTGGCTCCGCCCTCAGGCGCTGCCTCCAAACCCCCAGAGTGCAGAAGAGGTGCACTTTAATACCGCTCACACCTGTGCACACTCCCTCACGGGGGCGCGCCCAATGAGTTTTTGTCAGACCATCACCTGTCATCCTTCTTTCAAAAGGTGTCAGTTCAGGTACGCCCTTACCCCCACCTGTGGCTGACATGCTCTGACGGTGGTCAGTCTCTTTTTTGCTTCCACTCTAAAATCTGTCCACTTCTTCCCCTCAGCCACGGTCCTCTCTGTCCCTCTCTCTGAATTAACAGTGGGAACGACGTGTTGCTGCTCACAACGCTTCCTTTTATTTGTAACGCCTCGACTGCGGCTCCCAATGTACCAATTTTTTAAATAAAATCTGATGCAGTAGTAAAGCATCCTCTGAGCATAAACACATTCTGACATTGCGAGCTTGCACGTAACATTATTTTCCAGGTTTGACCAAAACGGCTTCATTTCTTTCTTCCATCATTTCTGATCATAAGATGATAGTATTTTAAAACTTTGGCATAAAAGGCGGTAATGCTTTAAGTAATGCTATGCCTTTAATTATATCTGTTGTCTGTGAAAAGCTGAATTAGAAAATGTGAAAGAAACTCACACTAGACAGTGAAGCAGAAGCATTCTTACATTACCCCAGCCTTCATCTTGTATTCAGTGGCTGTTTTTTAAAAAAAATCTATGATAGCCTTCCTGTAATCATCCTCCCTCTGTCTGAGTCTCTGCCTCCCCTCACTGTGTCTTGGTATCACCTTCTGGAATGAGAGCACACACTTCCACTGCTCTCAATCCCCAGCTTCGAAATGAGGCCCAGCATCTGCACTGACATCCATCCCTCCCTCGACTCTCTGACTAATTTCCAAATTCTCCTTAAGGTCTCCACCATATGAATGCTTGAGCCAAAAAAGCAGGAAATATAGATCTGCATATGTGTGTATGAAGTGGGGTTACGACTGAGGGAATGTGAGACTGAGAAACACAGACATGAATCGCAACCTCAATTCCAAAAAGGTTGGGAGATTGTGTAAAATGAAAATAAAAACAGATACAATGGTTTGCAAATCTCATAAGCCCATATTTTATTCACAATAGAACATAGTTAACATGTCAAATGTTTAAACTAATAAATTGTAAATGTTTTAAGAAAAAAAAGGACACTGAATTTGGTGGCAACAACGGGCAACAAAAGGCTGTAAAAGTAAGCAGTACAAAAATGAAAGAGCAGGAGGAGCTTTTTGCAACTAATTAGGGCAATTGGCAACAGGTCAGTAAGAGGACTGGGCATAAAAAGAGCTTTTTAGAGAGACTGAATCCCTCGGAAATAAAGATGGGCAGAGGTTCACCAGTCTAAAAGACTGCATCTAGAAATAGTAGAAAAAAAATCACAATAATGTTCCTCAACAGAAAATTGGGAAGACTTATTTCATAATCTACAGTTCGTAATATCGTAAACAGATTTAAAAATCTGGAGTAATCCCTGAGCTAAAAGGACGGATGCTCCTGATCTTGGGGCCCTCAGGGGCCACTGCATTAAAAACAGGTCTGGTTCTGTCCTGGACATCACTGATGGACTCAGGAACTCTTCCACAGATCATTGTCTGTAAACACAGCTCACTGTACCATCCACTAATGCTGCTTAAAGCTCTATCAGGCAGAGAAGAAGCCAGATGTGACACCATCCAGAAACTCTGCTGTCTTCTCTGAGCCAGAGCTCATTTCAAATGGACTGAGGCAAAGAGGAGAACTGTTCTGTGGTAAAATTTGAAATTCTTTTGGGAAACGACAGACCCCACATCCTCCATACTGAAGAGAAGAGGATCCATCATCACCAGCATGGCTTAGTAGTAGAAGAGTCTGGGTGCTGAAATGGCCTGCCTGCAGTCCAGACCTCTCACCAACTGAAAACTTTATTGACTTCACAGAACAAGAGTCTTCTTGCATGTGGACACAAAAGATGGAGACAGAGACGGAGGGCCAGCGTAAAGCTTGGAACTCTACACTCCAGCTTGAAGTCAGAAAGCTGCCGAGTTGGGAAGTATTGTTTTGTTTTTGAAAAAAAAAAAAAAAAACCAAGACGTGGCAAATTTCTTAAACAAACAAAAACAAACAACCAAAACAAACCATCTTGACTACTACTATTCTGTAGTTGAAGACATTGCGTTTTATCAATTCAAAACTGGAGCGTTGGCGTTCCAAGCTTTAAACTGCATGAGTTGCTCTGTTTATGCAGCCAGATTCACATGAAGAGGAATCTCACTCCCCTCCTCTCTGAGGGTCGTTAGGGTCTTTGATCGCCTGGCTTACAAGAGAGAGGTTTTAGTCACATATATGACCGTGTGAATTAGAGGGAAAATGACTGGGTGTCAGGCTTAATGCTATTTTGAAAGCTGAAATCTGAGACCTCCTTCTCTGTTTAAAGTTGGTCTGTCTTTCTCCTTTGACGTAAAAGGCTTTCTTTATACCCCCATCCTTAAAGGAAGAGACAGAGACCAAAAAATTAAATTAAGTTCAACCCGGCTTTAAAACTCTCTTGCACAAAACGTGCCAATGAGCAGCAGAGGGGTGGTGTCGGTGCATTAATCAACATCACTAAGCAGTATTTCTGGCACTGGAGTTAGTGGCTAAAGTAACAACTGGAGGAGTAAGAGAGAACTCTGTGTTATAGGAGGCGGTTTTGAACCAAACTTCTCACAGCATAATGAATGGCCTGTGACCAATGGGCTTCTTCATGTGTAAATGGTGACCAATGAGGCTGTCGGAGTGCGGTGAACGCTACGCTTTACTGCACACAGAGTTAAAAACACTTCACAAATCATGCCCACCTACCTTCACCTCAGCCACTCTTTGGCTTTCTTCCAATCACGGCATTTTTGTAAAGCCCCTGGGGGACACCAAAGAGAGCTCTGAGCTTCTGAAGAAAATTGAGTTTTAATTGACGTTGAGGCTCCTGAGCCGTTTTAAACCAGTGACATTATTAGTGCTGCCTGTTGACTTTTGACCTGCGGCGGGGCTGAATCTTTTGCGGCGGAAAATTGATCTGCGACCAAGCAGCTGCACATAGAAACAGCAACATAGTTAGGGTGTTACCATGACTCACAAACATTTAAACGCAAATCAATACGAGTTAGTAAACCTTTTCGTTTTTGTGGGAAGTGTGCAAGTAATTATCTGGGAAATATTTTATGTCGGACTGCTCAGCTCGTCCACTCGTATTTTATTTGATTGCAATGGGTTTTCACTGCCTGATTCTCTGTCTCAAAGTCAAAAGTCTTCCCACTAAAACAATCAAGTTTTGTCTTGGGTCTCTTGCAGCTGAAAAGGAATTTTTTGCAAGATGGAAAAATACCACATTTATGTGCTTAGCAATCATTACCTCCGCCAAGGAGGTTATGTTTTCGGTAGTGTCTGTTTGTTTGTTTGTCTGTCTGTACAACATTACTCTAAAGGTTATGAACAGATTTCCTAAAGTTTCCAGGAAACGTCAAACATGGTACAAGGAACAAGTGATTACATTTTGGAACTGCTCTTGTCAAATGTCAAGGTCACAGGACGATCCTGTGTTCGAAAGGCTCCAGCATACTCCATAAGAAAGTCAGGACGTCGGTTCGCGGTCACGTGATTGCGAGACGTTCGTTTTCGCACACACCTTTCATAATCCACAAGACACTCGGCTCAGAACTCTCAGGAAGCTCCTCCTTCCTCCTACAGCGTTAAAACGAGTTTCTTCCCGCCGGTTTCTCAACTCTCCTGTCCTTGTACAGATTTTTGCATCCCTTACTGCAGACGTGTTTATTAAACCGACTGAGACAGTCCCAGCCACGAAGAGCCGCCTGTGTCTCTGAGGTCTTTTTAAGCTCAGAGGTTTCTAAGTTTTGCTGGAACAGCTGTAAAGACGGCTGGATTTTCTAACAGCCTCCAGCTGCTTCTCAGCAGAGCAGTAGAAGCAAAATGACTAAACACGCCCACAACAACTTCTGACCAATCACACGATACTTGGAGCAAACCCCTGTGAGAAAAAGGCCTTGTGTCACGAAGGGGCGGACGAAGCTGCTACGAGAACAAAATGACGCAATTTTTCACGCGTCCTGAGATATAGTGTCCTGAGATGACTTTAGCTGTGAATTGGCATTATATAAATCAGCTGAATTCTTTTCTGTGTGAGAACAGAGACAGTGGCATGAATCAGGGTCGCTCAATTTAAAACCAATTAAAAACCGTGCAGTTCCAGGTGCTAACTGCTGTTTCAGAGGAACAGGAATACTCATTACAATTTGATTTATACTGTGTGTTATGTGATTTCATTTGGAATTTCAATTTCATCAGTGCATACAGAATAAGAAAAACTGTATATATTATAGAGCAGCAGATTCGTAAAAGAAACATTTGAGATGATGGTGAGACAATTATTTGTAGGTTTTTTTGTTAGTTACCAAAAAGTGTAACGGTAGATCTAAATGACTGACAGCTGTCAATATATATTGGACAGAAATGACACGAAGCAAGAAGATTGTACCAAGGAACTGGTATTCATGACAAGTTCTATGTAGTTTATTCTAAAATAAGAAAAAGAAAATGCAAGCCTGTAATTTAGGCAGGAGGTGTGACTATGAAATCATCATTTTAAAAAAAAACCACCTTTTTCTGTGTGGATGAAACACTGTTTCTGTCTGAACTGATAAAAAAAATCCACGGTGTTCCTGTGTGGACAAGGCCTAAGACGAATGCATACCAGCTTTAACATTGAACCATGATAATATATCCTAGGGATAATTTAGAATTAGTAATAAACCTGCGTGTTTTTGGTCTGTGGGAATCAGAGTAACCAGAAAAAAAACCCACGCGTGCACGAGGAGAACATGCAGACTCTACCTAGAAAGGCCCCAGGCCAGGAGGCGAACCTGCAACCTCCCCGCTGTGAGCTGACAACTCTAACCACTGCACCGCCGTGTCACGATAGAGACACATAAACCTGAGAAACTATATGTAGAAAATCTGCATGGCTGTCAGAAGCTGAGAGGAAAATAAGAAATGTATCCCGACTTGACAGACTCTTCTGGTGAGGGTTTGAAATCCATTTTTAGAACCACTAATGTGAAGTTGTTACTACGAAATTACGCTCAGTTTATTTGAACAATCAGACTTGCAAAGATCTAACATGAATGCACCTAAAAATCCACCAAAGTCATGACACAATCACTGAATTTCCAGCAACACACATGGATTTTCTGTCCACATAAAATTCCGCACAAACTCATGAAAAATTGCACCATGCAGTGACTTCACGATTGTTGAGCTTCCTTCTCTTCTGAGACTTTTTGCTGAGTTGAAATAACTGCTGATAGACGGAATCGCAGGTGGAATACCTTCAAACTGTGGGATCAAAACAGGAGAACATGATTTGCCAGAGGCTCCTTACACACCGTAGGGATTGAAAACACTTTATACCCACTACTGATTTGCTCCCAGGCACTATTAGACAGCTGGGAGAGGCATGTTCTTATGGTGGAGGATATTTATGTCATGGAGTTTGGCAGACAATGCCTAAGGGCCATGTGTGTCAGGAAAAGTTTAGAAACTCTTTGGAGGAAATGGGAAACATAAATGGAGAAAGATAGCTGTAAAATGCTCTGGTTCCAGTAGAGTGGCACTCTAAGCAAAGCTGTTTGCAGCTTTCAAGCTCACGCTCAGCTACTACCACAGCAAATTCTGGCTCAATATACATAAAATTGACTGCGTTAGAGCCATTTTGGTGTTTGCTAAGGTTGCTGGGCTGTGGCGACCATCTTGAATAGGGTTGACTCCAAAGGTTCATCAGTTGTGAATATACATCCAATGGTTACTTTATGAATTTCATTAAAATGTGCTCACTGGTTAGTTTATGAGATATTCCACTAATGGTACACACATACAGACACAGGCAATTTCTGCCCTTTCGCCTTTCTGGATGGAAATCTTGACTTCACGCTGAGTAGCTGGAAAACACTGCCAAAGGGACTTTCTCACAGGGATCTTCAACGTTTTCTCTGCATGTGTGGTCTAGCAGGTAAGCAGATCCATGCTGTCTTGTTAAGGGTGCAAAAGCTTATTCTTCAAAAGCACGGGTGGAAAAACGAAGTCTGCCAGGAAGATCAATGCCAGGCAGGCTTAGAGCAGCGCAGCACGCCTTCTGTTAACCTGAACGGTGATGAGAGAGGTACCATTTCAGAATGAATTGTAGAAAAGATAAAGCAAGAGAACGGGACGGGCGGAGGAGCTAGTACCGTCAAACCAAAAGTGCACGTCTGACAAATGAAGTCATCAGTAAAACTTTGCTGGAATAAATGGGCTTTGAATGATAATATCCAAAGATTACAATGTGTTCATAGACACTAATAGAAAGAACTGTCTAAACTACACTTAAGCCTCTGAGCGTTTCAGATGTCATTACATGTAATGAGCATCATTAACCGTGACTCACTGATTAGGATGTCAACCGTCCAGCTCTTCGCCACCAAGACATTCTCTCTCACAAACGCTGTTGGAGACAATAACTGAGATGTCAGGTTGAAAAGAATGAATTGAAGGAATGCATAGTTTCCACCCCCTTTCATGCCAGAGTTTAAAAATCTTAAAATGAGAAGGGACAGAGTTATAGCAGTGTAAACTACATGTGATCTGTTAGTGCTTGAAGTATCCACACCAAATTCAGCTCAATATCTCTAAAAGTTGTCCAAGTCAGTGATTCCCAGCTCCAGTCCTGGAGGAACACTGTCCTGCATGTTTTAGCTGTTTCTCTGCTTTGAGACGCCTGACTTGAGTGACTGAGTGATTAACAGGTTTCTGCAGAACATGAAGACCTGCTGAAGAGCAGAGAAACAACTAAAACATGCAGAATAATGTTCCTCCAGGACTGGAGCTGGGAATCACTGGTCTAAGTTGTAGCCATTTGGCTAATGCCGATTAGCTGTGGTGGCCATCTTAACTTGGGATGACTCAAAAACGTAATCAGTTGTAGAGATCCATCCAACGATTACTTTCCAAAAATGTAAACTAAGTGCTACAATGAGTAGCACTTGGATTGTTGTGAATGACTCTCAGCTACAACCACACAAAATATTAGCATAATATCTGTAAAACTGACTGAATTATAGCCATGTTTGTGTTTTCTAATGTGAGTTGTTTGTTAAAATTCATTAAAAATCCTTCAGTGGTTCATGAGATATTTTGGTAACAGCCAAAAAGTGGTGACTCTAAATAGTTAATGACAATTATAGGAGAACATGTAAACTCCACACATATTAAATGTGAGTAAAACTGAATTATATCCATTTTCATAATTTTTAAGGTCAGTTAGCTGTGGCAGCCATCTTGAATGGGGCTGTCTCCAAAAGGTAATCAGTTGCAGATGTATATACAGCAATAAAAACATGCCAGAAACATGGCTGGACAGATTTGACTTTTTGCAATAGCCTCCATGGCAACAGAAAACAACTTATAGTTGGAACTGAAAAGCACCAGTGGTGCAATATAAAAACAGAGTAATTGAACTTTTCTTCAGGAAAGAAGGTAAGATGAATTTTGTCTTCAAATAATCAGTGGTTTTGGTGAATAAAATGTTGTTGTTTTTAATATGGTCAATCCTGGCTACTCCAGATAAAAATGTTTCAGGACTCAGAACTTGAATTGGGGTTGACTGTATTTGAACTATTTATTAGGTTAATGAGTTGAAGCTTCTGCTACAAATGATGTCTGTGGTGCAGCTGTGGGTGAAGTGAAAGGAAACCTGATTGTTGATTGAACTGTTTTTAATTTGGTTCCTTGATTTAGTTTAGACTAATAGTTGAAGTAAAGTATTAAAGGCTAATGCTTGCTGTAGAAAATAGGTCTGGGATTTAATGTCCTGTTATACTTGTCTCTGTGTAATAATGGTGGTTTCTACAGCCACGGCATCATAATTATGGTATTATGAGGTGAGTTTATTCAGGTAGTACACCACTGCAGTCAACTAGCTGTGATGGCTATCTTAAATTGGGGTGTCCCCAAAAACTGATCATCTGTAGAATTACATCTAATCATAACCATCTGAGAGTTCCATTAAAATTCATCCAGTGGTTCATGAAATATTTTGCTAACAGACCGACAGGGTTGACACCAAGAGGTACTGCCAAAGTTTTAAGCCAAAATAATCACATAAGTGTTGGTAGTATTTGTGTGAGATGAGGCTCAGCTACCACCATGCAAATGTTTAGCTCAATATCTGTGAAACTGTCTGAATTAAAGTCATTCTTCTGTTTCCTGAGGTGAGTTGGCTGCGGTGGCTAGTTTGAATGAGAATGTAATCTTTTGCAGATGCACGCACAATGATTGTTTTCTAAAAAGTTCAATAATGTTCATCCAGTGGTTCATGAGATATTTTGATAACAAATAGAATTAGTTGACTTCAGTTGTTAACGGGCAAAGATTAAAAAAACGATCTTGCAAAAATGTCTTTGAAGAGAGGACATCCCAGAATGCTTGGAATGTATCGAGCCTCCTCCTGCCCAGATTATTTAATCTGTGTTATCACAATAAACTACGTTATTCTACCATTATGTGCCAACCAATGAGTTTCTGCTTGTAGAGGTTTGTCCAGTGATTTCTTTTTGAACGTTTCATTAAAATCTGTCCTGTGGTTCATGAGAAATTTTGCTAACAGGCAAAAATGGTTGACTTTGGCAGTTAATGCTAAAGTTTAAAGCAAAGATCTTGAGCAGGGGTTAGCACAATGTCTGTAAAAATTGACAGAGTTGTTGCCATTTTTGTGTTTTGTAAAGTCGGTTGGCTGTGGCAGCCATCTTTAACCGGACTGACTCAAAATGTCTTCATTGTTGTGCTGCATTTTTTTAAAGATCTCATCAGAACCACTGTTTGACTCTTGATGAACATAAGGAGCTAAATGCACCCGATCCAACTGGTACCTTTGGCTCTTCTTACAGCTCACTGACGACAAAGTGTCCCTTTACACCAAGCTATTGTTTGGTTTGACCCATGAAACATTTGTCCACGGTGCAAACAGGCTAAATGTTGCCAGAGTGGGATTTAAGACAAAAGTACCCTGAGTTAAATAGAAAGGCCAGAGAGCAAATTTAGAATCTGTTGACTGATGAAGATACAGGAATGAGTTGGCTGAAGTTAAGAAGTGTTTTGTTCCTGTAGCACTTTAAAAATACACACGGGCTGTATGTATGTATGACTGGATGAATTTTACTTTACAACATCCCCAGAACATAAAAATAAAAATCTGTGTACAGCTAAAGAAGTAACCCAACTCCATATTTGAGAAAATGAACAGAAAGAGAATACTGAAAGTCTGAAATTTGGTCTGCCTCAAATGTATGGCACTGTCGACACTACTTCAGATAGTGTTTCAGACATATATTTTTGTTCACAATTTCTTTTCAGTCCACACATTCCAACCAAAAATGATGAAGTACTCATGCCGCACCACTAGATAGCAACATCCAAATTAACGACATTAAACTACAGAGAAAGAACAATCCGAGCCTGGTTGAAACTTACCTTACTGGGGGACATCTTGAATTAGGTAGACCTCAAAATGTAATGAGTTGTTGATGTACGTTCAATGATTACTTTCTTGGAGTTTCACTAACTTCTGTCTAATGATTCATGACATATTTTACTAGCAGACAATGTTGATTTTAACAATAAATGCTAAAAGTTTTAGCAAAGGTGTTGCACAATATGTAGAGCTCATATTGAGGATGACTTTCAGCTATCATCACACCAAACTTTAGCTTAATAGCTGTAAAATTCAGAGTTATAGCCATAACTGTGTTTGCTAATATTGATTAATTTCGATGGCATCCAGTGATTAGTTATTGAGTTTTATTAAAATCCATCCAACATCCGTTCATGAGATTTTTTGCTAACAGACAGATGGGATGGATACAACAGTTAATGGCAAAGTTTTCAGAAAAATTACTGTGCAATGTGTACCGCTCAAAGTGTGTGTTGGCAATGATGCTCAGCTACTACCACACTGTATTTTCAATTCAATTCAATTCTAAAAAGATCTACGTTCCTACCCTCATCTATGGTCATGAGCTTTGGGTCATGACTGAAAGAACGAGATCACAGATACAAGCAGCTGAAATGAGTTTTCT
>JAOXNZ010000001.1:36133162-36143576 GCA_028566095.1 Kryptolebias brasiliensis | reverse complement strand
GTACTCATTAAAGTGTTCCAATACCACTTTATGGCAGCATGACGTTCACCTTTCAATTGAGCAATCAGATAGTAGAGCTGGAAGATAAATGGGACCGAATGCTGGGAGGTGGGGCTGAGAAAGGGGGCCACGCCAAAAGTGAGGAGAGAGATCCCTGCTGCGTGGGTGTAGCCAAGTAGGAAATGTACAAGTGTCTATTATTGTCACATGAATAAAAGATGCACAACAAACAGCTCAGCAGAGTATTGGCATTGAGCGGTGAGGCAGCGGAAAGATGCTGCGGCAAAGATGGTCCAGAGGCAAGACAATGGAGTCTATATATGGACTCTAGAGCTGCACAAATGACGAGGAGATATGTTTGAATAATCCAGGCTGCATCTAAATCAACACAGTAGGTGGAAGTCAAGTGTCAGGGCACATATCAAGAAGACAGATAAGGAATATTTAACAGAGTGACCAAAAGGCTGCGTGTGACAGAGCTGCCGCTAAGCTAGCACTAAAGTAAAAAGACCAGTTCTTCTTTTCTAGTTTTGCATTTTAGGTTCATCGTGTGGTAGATGTGTAACAAAAAAAAAATAATGTAGACCAAGATTAAAAGCCTTACTTTGGGTTTTCATCACCTAGTTATAACCCATGTACATCTATGAAGAAGCTCCAAAATTAAACAAATGTTTACAATCTTTATGAAGCCATACTGGATAAGCAAAATAATGTGAAACTGTCAGCTTCACTGTAAACATCAAAGAAAAACACAAGTATTACCCATACAGAGTCACAGCTGTGCCGTCTGTGCAAACTGGGAAAGGAAAGACATCTGAAGAAGGAATTTGGTGCAAATATGTGAAAGTTGTAGCTGACTGACTCAACGATCCACCCACAAGAATCACTTTAGTTTATTATCTTTACCTACCTAATTAAAAAAATCTGACATGACAACTCGTCTGGAAACAATACCACTGCTGTAAGTTATTATCAGCTTTTAGCTGACAGAAGTTATAAAATGATGGTGACTGTTTATTGTGATGCAACACTTAAACAGAAAAATATTGACTAACTTACCAGATTTCCATATGCTAAACCCAAAGATTTTAGGTAAACATATCAGCTGAGAAAACTAAATTTCTATAAAAGATTTGTACAGTAGATTATTGGAATATGTGCAAAGGAAACTTTAAAATAAGAAACAGTGAAATCATTTGCTGTAGCTCTAATTTTGAAAAGCTGAAAACGCTGCATGAGATGGTCTGAAACCCCTAAGAAATAATAAAAGAAGCAGCTCACAAGCCACGACGAAGTCAAAAAAGATTAAAACATTTATCATCTGCAAATGGAGGCTCGCTTAGAAACAAAAACTGTGTGTGAGCAGCACCTCCGCCCTCCAGCAGGACTGACCTTTATTGTTGCGTCCTCAGAAGCCGACACCATGACGCTGAAGACCGGGTGGAAGATGACGCGGGTGATCGGGCTGCGGTGGCCACTCAGTGCGTACCTTTCTGGCGGGCGGGGGATCCACTCTTTGGGGTCACGCTTTTGACTTACGGGCCCACCCAGGGTGATTTCGTCTTTAGCTTCATTCAGTTTCGATTCAAGTTCCATCACCTGTCCGGGGGTCACATGTTACGGGTTAGTCATCTGTTTGTAAACGGATAGCGTGAGAGGTCACGTTCAGTCTTTGTTGTGAACGACTCTTCAAACTGAAGCTCAATACCTGTAAAACTGATTGAGTTATATAAATGTTACTGCTCTTTCTCCTTCGGGGGCGATAAGTACACGAAGGAAGAGATGCTAAATGTTCATGAGACAAACTTTTATAATTGTTATGACTGCACAATCTAACTGTTGGCTCTGTGATTTCTCAGCAGTTATGTCACAAGACTATAATCCCCACAAGCATTTTTTTATTTATTTACTTATTTTAAAAACACCCCACAAACCTTCTTTTGTAATCTGATGACTGAGGTCCATTTTTTTTCCAAAAGACCAGCATACTTTTTGTCCAGTTCTTCATTCTGCAGAGAAACAACAAGATGTCAGACAAAGAAAGCCAATCAGAGCCACGGGCTCAGAGTAATGGGGAGTTAAGAGGGGGATTGGCATGCTGAGGTCTGCAGCTATAGTAAGAAAGAACATGGACTTATTTACACGCCACACACATGCAAAGGCTGGCTGCCAGACACCGCCAACCTACTGCACAACACACAATGCATGCATACTTCACACACAAACACACACATCCTAGTCCTAATCCTTCTCACACGAGCTAATCTCTTGAGGAAAGCCTTAGGCAGCTTACTGCCACACAGCCGGTACAGACCAGGCAGCGGTGGAAGTTAACTTGTGGCGTTCCTGGCAGACACAAGTCTGATTGCTCCTGCAGGTTAATACCATGAGCTGGCCACTGTGTTTTACATAACAGAGATGACACAAACACGAGCCTCCTTATTACCAAGTTCCACTTTCATAATTTAGTAATAAGCCAATTAATTTTTTGAGCTGTGATGGTTAGAAAGCTTAGTTTGGGTAGGTCCTTCCAAATTGGGTGCCGATTGGTTTAGCTCATCATAGATCCAGCTACACCTGAGAGGAGGGCGTGGGCCAGGTACAAAGGTAGCTCAAGACACAGGAAAAGAGAGTTGTTTGTTCCCCTTTCAGTCTCTTCCTGGGGAGGCTGGCTGCCAACTGGGTAATGTGTTTAATTTTGTTTTGTGTTTGGGTAAAGTGACTCTAATCAATGATTTAGGGAAATGTTTTTTTTATAATTGACATCCTTTTCTTTCCACAGTGAATAGTTTTGATTTAAATAAATTTGAGTAAGTTAAGCTTTGTCTGTGGAGTCTTCTCTTTGTTGCCAACTATGAGCCAAGTTGGTAACAATAGTCACAGAGTTATTGCAGGTGTCTCGAGCCTGTCTAGTTCATTAGAGCTGTAATGGGTGGGGGGTTATAATCTCAATACAGACATGGACGATTCTGAATCAAGTTAAAATCTGATTAATATTTAATGTTAATAATGTCATGTTGAGAAACACAAGTGACAAAACTTAAAGTGTGAAAGTCCAACGCTCAGACCATTTATAGTGTGCACGCACCACTGGAGAAGGAGCTGGCAGCACTTTCTGCATTGAAAACCAGGGTTTGGAAGTAATTTGGCTTCTATGAAATTAAAGGGCAAAATGATGTTGTCAAGGGAAACTATATGCCAACTGTATGCACGTTTCAACCAGGAGGAGGAGGAGGTAAATAACCAGCTGGTGGTAGATGCTAACCAGAGGTCCATCGAACATTGTCCACCTAACTTAGAAAAGGCTAAATGAATTACAAAGCCCATTGCAACTTTTATTGAAAGGATCTGCATCCACATTTAGTCGTTGAAATTCAAGTCTTGTGTGCATTGATTCACCCTTTGGAGCCACGATAGAACATGATATTCCTCTGTAAAGATACCAGCACAGCTGTTCCCACGCTCCACAACAGGACCTAAAACTAAGTGGTGAAGAAAGCGGGTCTGATAGCTCTAACATGTGATGCATAGACATCCACATCCACAGGATCTTATGTCACTGTCCTCAATATTTTGACTTTGTTCATTTAGTTCCCAAAATCTTGTTTAAATGAAAAAGGCTTGAAGGCAATGAAGAGCAAAAATATTTAGCTTCTTTTAGGTCTGAGAGATTTTGTTCAAAGTCTGATTATGAATACCTCAAGATGCATCAATAATTGTGTCATATTCATATCATAGCCCTCTGAATCATCATCAAATCATGAGGTGCCTGAAAAGTCCCACACCTAGCGGCGATGGGCAAAGAAATGATGTGCTTGGCATACAGTTTTGCAAGCTACGCACATGAAAACAGGCTGTGATTTTCAAAAAATGGCTGCTAAGTTGCCTACCGATCTGTGTATAAATGTGTGCGCGTTTGTGAGTGCGAATGGGTCAATGAGGCTCTAATGAAAAGCGCTTTGAGTTGTCAAAATGACTGGAAAAGCGCTATATAAGTTCAGTCCATTTCCATTTGCTAGTAACATTGCTCCGTGGCTCTCTGGTCAGTTGGTCGAAATCAGATTTTGTGAAACTGCAAATGAAAAGCTGCCTATTTTCTGACAATTTTAAGTCACCAATTAGTTTCAGTCGCAGCCCAGTGAGATACTAACCTCAACTGATTACTACACTAAGTAATAAAGCAGGCAGTATACTTTACTTGATGGCTTTAAATGATAACTTCAGCTTAGTTGCAGCCATTTTTGTGCTGGCTACGGTCAGTGAGCTGAGGTGGACATCTTGAAAGAAGTTTCATTAAAACCTGTTCATGAGATATTTTGCTAACAGGCAGACTCTAACAGTTAATGCTGAAGTTTTAAGCAAAGATGTTGCTCAATGTGTAGCGCTTGGACTGTGTGATGTGAATTTTAGCTCAGTATCTGACTGACTGAGTTAAAGTCATTTTTGTGTTGGCTAAGTTTACTTAGCTCTGGCAGCCATCTTGAATTGGTCTGGCACCAAAACTTTATCAGTTGTAGGTTTATGTCCAATGATTACTTTCTGAGAGTTTCATTAAAATATGCCCAGTGGTTCAAGAGAAAATTTCCTAACAGTCAGACAGGGTTAACTCCAATAGTTATTGGAGATGTGTTTATAAAAACAGATCTTGAGCAATCATGTAGTGCTCAAAGTATAAGGTAGGTATAACTGTCAGCTACTAACATGCTAAATATTAGCTCAATATCTGTAAAATGTTCTGAATTGTAGCCATTTTTGTTTTTGGTAAGGTTGCTTAGGTGTTGCAGTCATCTTGTATGGGGTTGACTCCAGAAATAATCAGTTGTAGAGGCACATGCAAAATGTACTTTCTGAGAGTTTCTTTGAAATTCAACCACTGGTTCATGAACAGTGGTAGATGAACAGAATCTTATAGTTAAGTCTTAAATAAATAAAAAAAAGAACTAACACACAAACAAAGAAGTAGCCTACACAATTACTTTTCAGCTAATCTACCTATTGTAATCCAAGTTTTTAGCTAATAGTTTTGGCAGTCACCTTATTGGTGCTACAATCCTATTTTATGAGTGTCAGGCTGTGTTACCTTTGAGTAGCTAGAAAGTTGAGAAGCACAAGCTAAATATAATAACACAGCTGTGATGAGTGCTTAGACACAAATGGGAAAAGAAGCAGACATCTCAAATTACACCTTTCACATTTACATCAGTGGTTCTGTTAGAGTCTTACTTAGACTAGACTTGAGCAACTCCATGCTAATCCTGCACACACACGCAGAGCTACTATGGTTAAGTAACGTGGAATGATGATTGGCGGGTCAGATTAACGTGACTGGCAGCGGCTACAAACATGCCCAGCGGCGTGCCGCCACCGCCCACAGTGGAGCAGCCATTTGCCACGCTCTCCAGCTCAGTGTCAGATCTGCTGCTGTTTACATGTTTGAGTCTATTTACTCAGCAAGGCCTTCGTGTCTGTCTGCAGCAGATTTCCTGCGCTACGCTCTCAAATGATGCACATAGAGATTAAATAGGGCTTTCTGATGTTGCACCTGTACGCTTACCTGTACGCTCTGATAATTCAGGGTCAGAAAGCGAGGAGACTCAATCACATCGTATTATCTCTGACAGCAAGAAGAAAACAGAGCATGCACGAATGGATCATCCATCTTAGTGCTGCCCCAACGCACTTGTTTTTTTGTTTTTTTATGCATCGCTGCTTCCAAACTAACAAGGCAGCACGCAAGGGGTTACCGAGCAAGAAGGGGTTCACGGTCGAGCAGGTTTCTGAAATCGGTTTCACGGACAGGCCAAATCTCAATGAAAACAGGCCATGGTGATGAGTGATGATGTTGCCATGACAACAGGCAGACTGAGCGTGCAGCCTGGCTTCGGTATCTTCAGGCATGCAGCAGGCAGCACCCAGATGGTTTGATTTTTTAACCTCTTAAGTGGCAGAAAGCAAGCTGCAGCCTCCAATGGGACCATGGGATGATGAGGAGGGGGTGGGGTGGGGGTGGGGGGGGTGAGAGGGACTACAGAGTCAGGCATCAGTTAAACCTCTGCTTCCGAGCACAGACATGAGAAATGAAAGAGGTGGGTGGTTTCTTTTTATTTATTTTTTTTTCATTTTTATTTCTTTTTTTTGTTACCATCCGAATCCAGCAATGGCCAACTACAGAGATACGAGAGGGACAAACAGACAGATTAACACATTTACACACACGGACATGAACAGAAAGCTATCACACGTGTCTTCTTTTGTTCTCAGTGAAGCTACAAAAAACGCCTCACGCTGTTTTCCCACAAAGATCAGCGAACGCAGCGGCGGCTTCAAAATAAAGATGCGCCGCTGAGAGAATGTGAAAAGAATACAGGATGCTTATAACAATAGAATCAGCGTGGGGAGCCCAGAGAAAGAAGCCTGCTGGCTACAGGCACATGGACACTTGTACGCAAAAGGTTAAAGGAACAGATCAGACCTTTCAGGATTACATCTAACCTGGTAAAACAAAAATTGTGTGCTTGAATGGCTCAACCCACTCTGAGGAGTGCTCTGACACCAATGTTTCATTCATTTTTTAATTCTTATTATAGGTAAATAAGAAAGTGATACCGCTTTCATCTTGTCATGCTTGCAGTGCCCTGAAAACGTATTCAAACCCCTTGAAGTGTTACATTTTGTCATGTTCCAACCACAAACTATTAAGTATTTTACTGGGATTTTATGTGACAGACCAACACAAAGTACAGCGTAATTGTAAAGTTGAATGATTTATGTTTTTTTTTTTGTTTGTGTGTTTGTTTTTTTACAAATAAAAATCTGAAAAGTGCATTTGTATTCAGCCCCCTTTACTCTGATACCCTGAACTGAAATCCAGAGCAACCAGTTGCCTTCAGAGTTCACCGAATTAGTGAATAAAGTCTGTTTAATTTAATCTCAGGATAAATCCAGCAGTTATGTGAAGGCTTTAGAGGTTTGTTACAGAACAATAGTCATCAAACAGCATCATGAAGACTAAGGAACACACCAGACAGGGCAGGGCAAAAGTTGTTGAGAAGTTTAAAGCAAAGTTAGGTTATTCAACCATATCCAAAGCTTTGAACATCTCATGGAGCTCTGTTTAATCCATCCTCTGAGAATAGAAAGAGAACAACACAACTGCAAACTTACCAACACATGGCCATCCACCACGAGGTGTCATTGTCTGTAAATACATCTAGTTTTGCTACCTTGGTTTGTTTCTGTTGCTCTGCCTTTCTGATCTCTGGCTGTCACACCTGTGTTTGGTTTGCTTTAGTGTTCTTCTTTCCGCTGCTCCCTTCAGAGAGGATTATCTGCCTCCATCTCTCCCTGTCCCAGCATCCTCCTTGATCACACCAGCCCTCTACATATCCCCCTTCCCTACATCAATGAACCTTCTCTGTGATCTTCCTCTTTACCTCCTCCCTGGCAGCTCCATGTTCAACATCCTTTGTCCAATATGTCCTCTGTCCCTCCTCTGCACATGTCCAAACTATTTCAGCCACACCTCTCTAACTTTGTCTCCAAACTGCTCAACTTGAAACTGATATCCTCATTTCTTATCTTCCCGTGGCCTTCGGGTCAATTTGACCCGAAGTTACAAAGGTTTCTCTACCTCTCTTCGTCTCCCTCTCTTTTGAGGACTTCAGGAGGGTTAAATAATATATTTTAAATCAATGTTTTCCAATCGTGGTCCTTGGAGCACACTCTTATACATGTTTTAGAGGTATATCTGCTTCTGCTTCAATACAGTTAATTTAAACTGATGAGTGGGCTCCTGTAGAGGTTGTTGAGGTCATTCATTCAGGCGTATTGGAGCAGGGACACTTCTGAAACATGCAGGTTTGGGGAAACTGTTTTAGGTTTTTTAACAATACCATTCTCCAACTTCTTCCCTGCATTTGTGTCTTCTAACCATTCACTATTACAGAAGGAACATCAACACAAGTGGTGGCTGCCACATAAACTGAGGTGTTTTTGTTCTTCCATGGTTTCATGTCAGGACACTGACAAACTGCCGAAGCTTACTGTGTAAAAGTTTTAAAAGCTTCATAGAGTTACATGACAAGTGTGTGAAATGTTTTGATTTAACTGGAAACTAGAGCAGGTTAGAGGTTATCTTCTGACAGAGTACAAAGTTGCTGCTTCCTGCCTGCTGATCTAAAACAACAATGCAGACGACAATGGGTTTTGGAGCAGGAAAGTGAAATATGATCAATATCAATATTATTTAATACCAGGTGTGAATAGGATCAGAGACTCGGGAGCTTTCTTAATGGTGAACAAATCATAACTGTCTCATGATGCTAAATATACCCTTGGGATTCATCTATCTTTTGACTAACCACTGTAGGACTGTGCTGAATATCCCTGGGTTAAAGGCTGAATTGGTTAAAGCAACACTTTGTTTGACATGGAGGATAATCCCACATTAGATCCTCGTAACGCCATGTCAGGAAACAGATCTAGTGTCCTGATAAGGTTCTTTCACACACACCTTTCATTTAAGGTAGTCTCTCACTGGGCTGTGAGTGTAGGTGACTAGTTGGCGATGGACATTTAAAATGTCTCGAAACATTCGCTGGGGTTCCTTATTTCCTTGGATGAGTCACAGAGGCATGCATTACTGTCCCTTGAATTTTAAACATGTTCAAAGAATTTTCTCCCAAAATAGTCAGAGTTGTCACTGGCATTTTGAACCTGTCTAAGCTCAATTTTAGAGCAACAGAGCTGTATTTTGACACCTGTACAGGAGGCCTCCTCTGGCAGAAAACAGTCATGTCTAAATTCCTGAATGACCAATTTTAAAACTCACAGCATTAAGAAATATGTTTTTTAAATTCTCCAAATCTGCCTATCTTCATTTCAAAGGGTAGAATAAATCATAAACATGGGGGTGGCTACTAAGGTGGGCCTAGGTGGCTTGCTGGTCGCAAACACTCAGAATTCAATGAAACTGCAACAGAAAATTCACCAGTTTTTTGCCATTTTAAGTCGCCAACTAGTCTTCATCAGTCACAGCCCAGTCAGACACTACCTTTATTGAAGGTGGATCCTTACTAACTTTTGTTATGTTAATTGTGTTTGTTATAATCATTAAACATTCAGCTTTATAAACTCTTTATTGCCAGTGAAGCATTGGTAAAACAGACTACATTTTTCAGCAGGGTAATTGCAAAGACGTCCAATAAATTACCAAAGTAGATGGACAAGAAATGAGCATCTGCTGAGTGACCTCATTCTATTTTAGTCATTTAGAGTTTCTCTTTTAACAATTTAGGTTTAATCTCTGAGTTACTGTGATGTAATATTAATACCATAACTCCATTTTCCAGGAGCTCTGAGAGGGGAGTCTAGGTGTAATACCAAGTTCAAATGTTGGACTACTCCTTTCCCCTATTTTGCATCTGAACTCCTTTGACATTAAAAGAAATCTCTGCCTTTCTCCTCACTGAAAGGTTTGCTGATGGACTGAAAGAAGAGGACAGGTGAAAGAGAGCAAAGTCACTGCTCAATATCATCCACCTACAAACAAACCCTGCCAAACACCTCCCCTTTAATTAAAAACAGAGAAGGAGACTGCAGAAGTGGACAACAAAGGAAACAAATAAATATTGATCTGTAGTGTAAGTTGCAGACTCTGATCTCAGAACCTGGGGCCACTCAAATCCTGAGACCAACTACACCCTTAAGAGACAGACATGTTCAAATGCTGGTTTTTCAAACTAGATGATTCTAAAAATAACTTTGCCAAAATACTGAGTGTACTATTGAATATATAATTGTCTAATCTCCTATTCCTGAGCGATGGACTTTCATGTAGACAAATAATACTGCTTCCTTTGTTCATACATCAATCTCTTGGGTCTTTTATTTTTTCCATCACCTCTGGACTAAGAATGAAAGGATGTAATCACAGCTCATGAAACTAAAGCCAATTGTGCTGCTGTTTTTAGCCAGCTGAGATATGAGCCAATGTCCACGTTTTGTTAACTATATGACTTCTAAAAATATTGGCTAGATACACAAGAATTTCATCAATAGGAAACTTTATATACTGAACAAAAATATAAACACAACACTTTTGTTTTGGCTCCCATTTTTCATGAGCTGAACTCAAAGACCTTTTCTATGTACGCAATAGACCTTTATCTCACAAATATTGTTCACACATCTGTATAAATTTGTGTTAGTGAGCACTTCTCCTTTGCCGAGATAATCCATCCACCTCACAGGTGTGGCATATCAAGATGCTGGTTAGACAGCAGGATTATTGCACAGGTGCACCTTAGGCTGGCCACAATAAAAGGCCACTCTCAAATGGGGGGGGGTCAGTCAGTATGTGGTGTGACCACCAGTTGCCTCACGCAGTGCAACACATCTCCTTCGCATAGAGCTG
>JAOXNZ010000001.1:36065312-36078279 GCA_028566095.1 Kryptolebias brasiliensis | reverse complement strand
TGTTCTTTTTCCTTCCCTTCTGTCTTCGTGGGGACATGTTCAGCCCGATGCTGTAAAGTTCTGATGACAGAGAGTTTCGTTTTCCTACGTTTTACAATACCATTGCAATAAGCAGCATTACGTGTTTAAATATCTCATATCAGGGCATACTGAATATGACCACAGTGACACAATAAACGTAAAGCCGACTGTTTACTGAGGAGTCAGGATTTAACAAGCAGCTCGTGCTAATTTCTGCACGCTTCGTAACGCATCAGGTCAACATGACTGTTAAAATAATCAACAAAAGCTCTTATTCAACACTGACAGCCGGCCGCGACTCGTCTAACATGGTTCATCTCGGTACAGTTTCAAACTCACCTTGGTCTTTCGCCTTTTTAGAGTTTTTTCCCGTTTGTGCTTCGCTCGTGCCGTCTTCAGCCGCGGAGGACGCCATTGTTGAGCGAAAGCGGAAGTGACGTAAACTAAGCTGCGCGTCACCCGGCGCTACCGCTGAAACATGTTCCGGGTTGGATGAAACACGACGCACAAAATAAAGTCAATTAAATTCATAATCTGCTGCCAGGAAACATAGAAATAACGGGGTAGTTAAAATCTTTAGAAGCTGGTTTAACTTTAAATGTTTAGGACACGAACGACATTTAAAAACACTTTACATCTAAATGTAGTTACATTATTAAATACACTTAAGGTTGAAGAAGAATATTAAAATAATAAGAAAAGCTTGCTTAATCACAATTAACTAATAAATACTTATGTTCACATATATGTGAACATAAGTATGTATTAGTGTAAGTATGTATCGTTATAACCCTTGATGATGTTAAAAATAATCAATATATAGCATATCCATCTGCATTCTTTGGTTCCCTCTCTAATCAATGACAAGTTTAGCTGCATGTTGTTCAATGCTGATTGCCCAGGCGATGTCCTGAAAACCATGTGAGCTAAGTAGACAATTGGTGGACATTTTAGGGCATTTTAGTTCTGATTAGGTGAGACAGCATCCATTCCACTTTATGGAGCGGTTCATGATTCTGAAAGTCTGTCCAGATTTATTAGTTTTCCCAAAACAAACAGTGGCAATCCAGGATCAGGAATAAGTCTCTGCCTCTTATTGGTCTAATAACTGATCGCATTGATTTATGTTTTCTTAAACAAAATTGGTCACAGCACAATCTTATCTTTATTTAAAAAAAGAAACAATACATAAAACCTGTTAAGCATTGCTAACTTGCACACCATCACCTGGTTAGGCTCCCTCCTCCCTTTACTTCCATTAGGTAGTTATTAGACAACAAAGAATACAATTTCATTATTATGCTGATGATACTCACTTATTCTTATCCATTAAGGCTGATTAAACCAATCAGTTACTTAGATTACAGGCATGTCTTAAAGACATAAAAATCAGATGACCCTTAATCTTCTGCTTCTAAGCTTAGATAAGACAGAGGTTGTAGTTTTAGGACCTGAGCATCTTAGGAATAAACTTTGCAGAGTTTTACTTTAGATGACAATAACTTGGCTTCCATTAATTTAAGGAACCTTGGTGTTCTCTTGTCCCAAAATGATAAAAAACTGATCCATCCACATTACTTTGGCCTCCAGTTCTAATGTAAAGAACCTTGTTATTTTTGATCAGGATATGTCTTTTAACCCCCATATTAAAAATGTTACCAGGTCTGCTTTCCTCCACCTGCGTAGCATCAGTAAAATTAGAAACATCTTGTCTCAACTGGTCCATGCATTTATCATGTCTAGGCTGGATTATTGTAATTCTTTATCTGGCTTTTAAAAGTCTCCAGTTGATCCAAAATGCTGCTGCAGAGTTCTAATGAGAGTTACAAGCTCCATCTTATATGAAAGATCTTATTGGTCCATATTTTTCTAACAAGGCTTAAGGTTTTCCTTTTTGATAAATCCTATAGTTAGGGTTGGTTTGGGTTTCCTGAGCTATCCCTTAGCTCTGCTGCTATAGACTTAGACTGCTGGAAGACAAACTGACCACATTTCCTCTCTCTACTGCTGTCTTTACTATCTCTACTCTCCATGTTTTGGGAGGTATAAAGAGGCAAATAAAATTGTCCTACAAAAGTTTATTTGATAACAGAATAAAAAACAAATGACATTAAATTAACTTTATGTTGCACCAATCTGCTGAAAACGTGTTATCTATAGTAGAGCCCCATTTGTAGCAGACATCACACACTCCCAGATGCTGTTCCAAAGTTTATTCCAGCCGTAGCCGCTCATAGTACTTCATCACTGCCTTAACTGCACACACGGAGAGCACAATCATCCCCAGAAAGCTTACAGACGTAGCAACAATCCCAATCACGCTTGTGTGCTCTGTCCCTGAAAAGAAATGAAAAAGGTTATTCTCCGAATGTCTCTTATTATCAGAATGTCTGTATTAGTAATTACTAGTGTCAGAATTTGCTTAACATTGATCATTTTATTCTAATCAGCAAATTCCAAATAGTCCTAAGTCTATTCACTGATAACTTAAAGGATGCCATTCCTGCAGCTTGTCTAAAATGTTGGACCTGAAGGGACTCGGGTTGAGCAGCTGCTCTGTTATGAACTCACAGTAAGATGGATGGACCGACTTCCCCCTCATGTTGACCGTCAGCGGACCAGCTGACACCACAGCTGCTGGTTTCCCTTTTCTGTCCACCCGGCTGACCGACCGTTTGGGGCGCTGCTGGCTGCTGCAGTTCTGTTTCAAAATAAAGGTCAACCATTTTTTTTGTTTATTAAAAAACACAGTTCGATACTTACAAACACATATATTACTATATTGCTTTATAGATAAAAAAAAAAATTATTTATCAAGGATGTCAGTGCATATGTACTGAAGCACCCTTATTATCCTGTTCAAAATTTTCATCCTGTATTTCGTGCAGTTTTGAAATAAAACATACAAATTATACACTATAAACATGCAACTCAATCAGGAATAGTTTGCTACGACCTTTAGGCAAAATGACCGAAATCAGAAAAAAAACAGGATGAAGATCAATGGGAATTTGGCAAAACATAAAAAATAAAACCGCCTCTTTGATGCTCTGTAGCTCAGACATACTTTACAGCAGAAACATCAAAATTTAAAACCTGTCACAGAAAGTTGGACTTCACATGTCATTTGACATCTTGATATACATCTTATATATAACAGTTATCAATAGTTAGTATCGTATCAGCCGTGAGATCAGTTCTAGAGCACAGAGTATACCAAGATCTTGTCTCATAACCAGTGAGTTCACAGGTCAACAGCTCAATTTGACCTTAGTGCACGCTTCATCATGCCCACAGATGTTAGTCAAGCAGTGGAAGTACAGGGGCAACCCTTTGGGCATGCGGAACATCTGGACAGAAAATCTGCTTCTCTGTGCTTCACCGTTAACAGAGAGCCAGTAGAACGTGTCATCAGGAGGACAGCTGGAGGAAAAAGACAATCCACAGTAAATTAAGCAATTAAAGCATATTCAAGCAATTTTAATGTGGTCATCTTACAGTCTAACCTTTACAGATGTTTAAAAGGCAAAACTCTGATTTTTTTAAATCTCACTTTAGAAGTAGTGTTCAAACTGTAGTCTGTTGCATAATACACCAATCAGCCATAAGAATATGACCACTGACAGGTGAAGTGAAAAACATCCGATTGTCTCATTGCATGGCCACCTGGCATTAGGTGGAAACAGCAAGTGAATATTCCATTTGTGAAGTTCTTATGGTGGAGCAACAAAAGAAACAATTTTAGGATAAATCTGAGGTTTGACACAGGCCAATCTGTGACTGGATGGCTGCATTCCTAATGTTATCGCTGATTGGTGTACAGAAACACAAAGTCTTTACAACCTTTGAACTTTTCCACCTTTCGTCACATTACAACCACAAACTTCAAAGTATTTTACTGGAATTTATGTGATATACAAACACCAGGTAGCTTACAATTGTGAAGTGGAAGGAAATTGTTTTGCAAATAAAACATCTGAAAAGTGTGGCGTGCATTTGTATTAATTCCCCCTGAGTCAATACATTGTGGAACTACCTTTTGCTGCAGTTCCAGCTGCGAGTCTTGTGGGGTCTGCCTCTAACAGCTTTGCACATCAAGAGACTGAATTTCTGGACGATTCTAGATTTACAAAACAGCTGCAGCTCAGTCAGATTGGAGAGCATCTATGAACAGCAGTTTTCAAGTCTTGCCACAGATTCTCAGATGAATTCAGGTTTGAACTTTGGACCATTCTGACAAATGAATATGCTTTGGTCTGACCCAATCCATTGTAGCTCTGATTGGATGTTTCAGGTAGTTGTCCTGCTGGAAGGTGAACCTCCGCCTCAAGACCATTGAAAACCCATTAAATACTTTCAAGTTTGTGGCTGTAATGTGACAAAATGCGAAGATGTTCAAGGAATGTGAATTTTCAAGGCACTGTATGATGTCAACATGATAAAGTGCTCAGCAGGTTCATGTTTTCAAAATACCCCTCTTGAAGAAAAGCAGCCTGGACAGTATCTAATGGGTTGGTGCTCTCAGTGGCCCAGCAGGACTCCACCTGCAGCAGCACGTCTGAGGCAAAGGAGCCATTGGTCTGCAGGGCCACCTGGAAGAACAGGGTGTCCTCAAATCCCAGCTCTATCATATCTGAGTAACTGGAAGTGTAGGACTCATCCGTGTACAGTGTCATGGTCAGACCCAGCTGCAGCGAGGAGTTAAACTCCACCACGGTTATTGAGGAGAGCCTGCGACCAAACAAAGCTTTTTTTTTTTTTTTTTTACTTTTCAACATACAAAAATATATTCTGATCACTAGAGCCTGATGCGTCTCACCATTCCATATTAGCAATTACTTGAGTATTACGGACATATTGTCGTGGGTAGATGCACTTCCAAACAACCTTTAGGTCCCGTCGAGTGATTGTGTGCTCTTTAGTCAGACTGATCATCAGGGTGTTCTGAAGCAAAATGTGAGTGTTGTTCACCTAGAATACACACAAAGACGTTTGCTCACAAACATTTAGCAACATAATTTACAGATTCAGTATTCAGAAAATGGCACATTTCCTGCTCCAACAGAATAGGTCACCTGTGAAAACGGGTCCTCACCTGAGACTCTGTTCCACACTCTGACGACTTTCGTGATGTGTTGAAGTAGAACAACAGCTCGCTCTCGTTCACAGAACACCGGCCATCGTTCAGCTTCACCTCAATGCTTCTCCCGAACAGAGAAGTCAGGTAAGACTTTGCTATTCCCCCAGTCATCACCTTGTCCAGGCACTGGTTGAAAAGACCTTTATCTGTTTGAAAACAAGGGTTAGATCTTTTTATATGTAGATCTGGTGTCTCACAACAAAGACCTTGTTGCCAACTTTAATTTTCTGAACTAGCCAACCCTAGTGGTGAGAAAAAAGTGAAAAGTAGACACAAAAAGAAAGAAATTTAAATACAGTCAATGTGGAAAATTACCTTGCACATTTGAGTAACTTCTTTTTTTGTGTGTGTGTCTGAAACACAAATGTCTCCCCCCCCCCCCATACTTACCCAGAACAGGAAAATAAAATTAAATTCCAACCTTTCCAAGGCTGCATAGGAACCCTGTAAAGTTAAAATCCACTAGATGGTCCACTACAGGGAAATATCAGTACAGAACAAAGAACCAAACCAAGTAAGAGCAGAAACAGAAAGACCCATTTTACAGGAGAACCGGTCTCCGTACTGGTCAACTGTGCACCAGTAATATTTCACTCAGAAGCTTCAACATGCTGGAAGCGTGGGATGGTTTGAAGCAACAGTTACGGGGACATTTTAGAATTCATAATCTCAATGCATGTGACCTTCAAAATGCCAGCTGAAGTGAGCTCTGATCATTATGCTCAGCCGCCTGCAGCTCATTGATGCAGATCACCACAAGCAGCTCACTGTCACACCCCCCGAGCTGCGGAGCATGAAAGACATCAGGAAGGCTTAAATGAATATTCTGATGATTTTTATCAGGGTTCTGAGTAAAAGATAAAAAGTACTGCCTCTTAAATGACCTCAGTTTAAAGGTTTACATCCAACAGGACTGACGAGCTAATTGCTTGTCCAAACGTGGCCACGACCAGAGTGGATCGCTGACCTCTTTAAACAGCTTCAACTTCAAAATTTTCCTAGTAATTCCTGTTGATGCCATTTTGTAACAATGTTTTTTTTTTTTTAAATATGTTTGCAGCATCTAGACTAGATGTCTACTATAAATTACCTGCAGTCACTATTGATCACAGTCACCACAGCCAGGCCCCACAGGGTCATGTAAATTAATCTGTTTCTTTATTCATTTTTAGTTTGTCAATTCAAGTTTCCCAAACCGAGACGAGCAACGAGACAACTTTCACCCGTAGAGAAGGACCAGCTGGTGAAGTGACAGACAACTATCTAAGTGGGCGCTGCTAAACGCTGACCATTTTATTGATTTGGGTTTAAGAGTTATTTATCTTTTAAATCAACCCAAAAGTTTGAGTTAGACAAAAGAGTCTGAGGCCGAGTGCACTTCAACTCTATTTTTTATTGGCTGTCTTTTATTTTGGCTACAAGTTGATAGCCTTCAAGTTCTTTGTGACATTCAGTCCAGGCACTGGTAGCAGAGCTCTGGTAAGACTAAGCAGACAAATTCTTAATTACTTAAAGTGCAGTTATGTACTAGTCTGGTTTGAATAATAACAGCACTTGGGCATTTTATCACACTAGTAGCACGTTAAGGCATCATTTTGCCTTCCATAATGCTTGACCAGGCTGGTTGGGACGCTCGTCTCCTGTTTCACAGTATGCATTTTTGGACTGATGGCCTAGCATAAAACACTCACAAGACATTAATATGTGGCTTCAACATGTAAATCGTAGCTCATGTGATACACGTAGTTCCTCGCAAGATGGCTTTCAAAAAAATCTCACCTAGCGCTGTCGCTGGCTTTTCCAGTGTTTCTCCAGTTCAGTGAGTGACACTTTCAAACAAACAGAATTCAAAAGGCACGTTTCCAAAACAGTTCTGCAAAACGGCCACAAAGATCAGTTCATCATTTAGCTGCCTCTGGCTGCTCATAAAGCACGATGTCCCACATTGATGTGAGCTTTCAGAAATGAAGCGGGAGTCGCAGAACCAAAAGTGGTATGGAGCAGGACACAGCTGCACTGATGTGGAGCACTACACATTAAAGGTGTGACAGATGGCTCCCTCATATGTTCAAAATATGGCAAATTAACTTTAGCAATACTCTTTGTGCTTGACCAAACTGTTTAAAGCGGAACTGAAAAGTGTTTTAAAGCCAACATCAGTTGATTTCGGCTTTTTCCGTGACCCCTCTGATGTGTGACGTCCTCAGAACCGCTGAGCTACGCTGTAGCAGTGTAATGAACGCAGAAGGTATGTAAGAAAACCCTTAAGATTCAGTTTGTGACCGAGCATTTTTGAATACAGCATGCTGAGGCACTACAAAACTGAGGGAAAAAAATGAACATAATGAATCATTTGTGTAGCTTGACACCATTTTTAAAATAAAAATCACCACATTCAGGTAAGAGCAGCTACTTTCCTTAAGGTCAGTATTACATTATCTGCTTTTCCAACAAGATATTTAATTACATCTGTGCTACAAACTAATATTAATTAGATTATTTGCCTTTCAGGTGACGCCCACAGAAAGAGAGAAAGCAGAAAAGCAAAACTGCTGATCATCAAACTTTGTTTTTCCCAATTCTAAAAAGTATAGCTGGAGCTTTCCTGAAAAAGAAAAAAGTGCAGAGCTTTAGTGGCATTATTAAAAAGGGAGTAGCACTGTACCTTTGCAGAGTGGACGTGAAGCTGAAGCAGAGTCTATGAAAGAGCTTACATCATAGTAACCACGCTGGCAAACACACATGTGTGAGCCCAGAGTGTTTATGCACAGAGAATAATGGGGACACAAATACTGCTTGGAAACACACACGTCTGGACCTGAGGATGAAACAGAACATACCCAAAACAAACAAATCCTTCCAGCAAGATTATAAACAGAATGTTTACGCCAGGAGAAGTTGGACTAAAAGCGTTCCAGTGTGTTTAACACCGTACTGCAAGCTGGTCACTGCTTACCTTCCCAGAAAATGATGCTGTTCCTTACATTGATGTTGGGGGAATTCAGGGAACTGATGTAATTGAGCTGATCGTCAATCGGCAGAACAACGTTGCCTTCATTTTTGGCATCCAAAGACCGAAACAGAACCTGAGTTTTTCCTGGCTCATCTGCAGGTTCAAAGGAGTCCAGCTGAATGCGGACCGGCTGATCGAAGTCCTTCAACAGCTCCTGCAGCTAAAAAGCCACACACAGAAGTCTAACCTAAATGGAAGAGTATTTTCTGGATGACTCTCAGTTACTAGGCTTTATTTGTTGACTTATCCAAAAGATTTGATTCAGCAGATGAACTTTTCCTAACAGGGTTCAGTGAAAGAGTTCTGAACTGGTTTAGAAATGATCTAACAGAACTCAGTGTGTCACCATAGAAAACTATAAATCAGTCCCTCTTAAAATAACCACAGGTGTTCCTCAAGGATCCATTTTAGCCCTGATCGTAGGAGCCGTTTACACAATGCTGTTTTTCTGTGTAGCGGTGGATTTTCTGCTGTGATTCAGCTGTTCATGTACACAACAACGGCGCTTGTTTCTTCTGAAATCGAAGTGTTCTGAACCCAGGTCTCACAGTTGAACGTTTTGGACGCAGTGTGTGAAACTGCCCACGCACACCACAGACGGCTGCGGTCAATAGCTGTTCTGCACAAGAACAAGCAGATCAACACCAGTAACAATGGCAGATAGAGTGCCGTTTGTGTTACTCACCCTTTTCAACATGTAGCAGCAACCCAACCTCACCATCGGTCCAAACAAACGTCTGTGTATTCACCATTTTGGTTCTAACTGTTTACACGCTCCAGACTACATGCATGTCTCGTTCAAAGTCTGGCATCAGTGTAGCCAGTTATACGATAATTACTGTTTTTATAAGAGTTTTAGGGTCAAGTCCCACGTGTGCACATTTGCCAATCACAGCACACAGCTAATCTTACAACCTTCCCCCTCCAAGAAAGCGCACCTCACTCAGCACATAAGATAGTTTGGGTCAAAAGCGACAGTACGAAGGTTCGTCATTTCTTCCTTCCAGCAGAGTCAATGAGCACAGCTATATCCATGTAAATCAGTTTTTTTCTTGTTGATTTGCCACAGTAATCATTGAAGAAACACTAACATTTCCAGAGATCAGTCTCGTGTTAACAGGGCCTTAATTAATTTATAAAGATTGAGATTAAGACTAGGACTAAATCCAGCCAAAATTCATTTATATACAGACGATGTAGTCATTTATACATCAGCACCCTCTTTAAATCAGGCTGTTGAACTTCTACATGCAGCTTTTTGATCATTGCAGAAATCACCTTTGCAGCTCAAATTAGGTCTGAACTCAAACTAAATTAATTCTTTTTTTATACGTTCTTAACTCCAATAAGCTGACCACTCTTGTAACACCAGAATAAAGAGTTACTTCATATAAATACCTAGAAATCTGGCTTGATGAAAAGTTGACTGTTAAGTCGAGAACTTATTGAAAAAAAGCTTTGACATAAATTGGTATTTTTATGTAGTTTGAAAAAGGAATTTCCCTTTGCAGCCAGAAATAAAATTGTGCAAAGTACTCTTCTTGCTGTATTGGTTGACATTATCTTTATGCAAGCCTCTTGTTCCATTTGTAAAAGACTGGACTCAGAATATCATGTTGAAATACATGAAGTGCGACTTCCCATACTCTTCACTGTACATTGCATGACTCTGGATGGACTTCCTTAAAACAGAGAAAATGCACATGTTGCAGTTTTCTGCTAAAGGTAATCCACCTACTTCTATCTCAAGCCTTTTATCTCATCATACTAACAGGTATGGTTCCAGGTCCTCTTCAAGAATTCTCTAAATCTGTCTCCAGGGTGCGATCTGAACTTGGTAAAACTGCTTTTTCCTTTTTTCCCTTACAAATCTGAAGGCTGATGGTGTTTTATACATTATTCCAGACAATTCCCTCTTGTCACATTTTAAAGGACTATTAAAAATTGCACTAAAACATGTAATTATTTCTCTTAGACTTACCAGGTGTTAGAAATCATTGGTCTTATCTGGTATACTTTTATTTCTGATACCTTTCTTGTTTTAACCCATACTTCAATTTATCAATTTTATAAATTGTGTAAATGTGTCTTAAGATCGTTCTTGATTTGTATTATGCCGCCATCTTGAGCAGGACTCCCTGGAAGAAGAGATCATTTATCTTGAATTTTTAATGGGACCTTCGTGGTAAAATCTGTGCATATTTTGCTAACAAAAAAAGAGTTGACTTGAAATACTTTAAAGTTTAAACAAAGATCTTGTACAATCTGTTAATATGTGTTGGGGATCAGTCTTAGCTACTACCACACCAAACTTTAGGTCAATATCTGTAATATTGTTATTAGTGAAGTTTTGTGTTTTTTAAGGCTGGTTGGATGTGGCAGCCATCTTAAATCAGGCTGACTCTAAAGGTTAATTGGTTGTAGATGTACATAGTACATCTACAGTACAGTATAGTACAGTAAGTCTCATTTACATTCATCCAGTGGTTCATGAGATACTTTGGTAACAGACACACACACTTTTGGCATGAAAGCCCCAAACCATAAGTTATTCACGGGTCAATTTCATGTCCCGTGAGTTTTAATATTTACTATACCCTGATGGTGCTACATGACTCAGGAAATAAACTCCTATAATGATTTGGACAGCATAGATGACTGAAGTTTTACAGCAATCCGGATCATATCTATTCACAGCAGCACAAACTTTTTCCTACCTTATTTTTAAAAATCTGCTTCATTTTACTTCTTGATTCTGATGAGCCATCTTGGACATCTTCAGGCAGAGACCAAGGCACGACCATTGTCAGACCTACGTTGTCGAAGTCAAACTGTAGCCCTACAGAGCCCACAAAACAAAAGCATCTAAGATTCATGCCAAAGACAGTCCTTCAAAACTGGTCAACAGTGCCTCAGACTCACCTAGGTTCTGAGGAGGCTCAACGGCTCTCACGTGGATCTCAAAAGATGAGTTGGCTCCTTCGAAACTCAACTGAGACGGTACGGACTCCCACTGGCCGTCACATTCCTCCCATACATTCAGAATGTAGGATTTGCCAGGTTCCAGCCATGGAAGGGGCAGCTCCATGTTGGACACACGGCTGCTCTCGATGGTCGACCCGTTCCACAAGGACAGCTCATATATGTAGGCCAGAGCTGGCTGGTTAGGGATGCTCGGTATCCACACAACGGTGGAGTCATTGGAGCGGTACCGGAGCTCAGACACACCACCAGGTCCTGAATGCACAGAATCAGATACTACTTTCACATAAAACGTAGCTCAATATTTGTAAAATTGACTGGGTTAGAGTCATTTATATATGTTGGCTAAAGTCAATTAGCTGTGGCTGCCAACTTGAATTAGATCACCTGTAAAAGTTTATCATTTATAGACGTACAGCTAATAATTACTTTTCATTAAAAAGTTTCAGTAAAATTCATCCAGTGGTTTTAATCAAATGGAGTGCAATGACCTTGACGTTTGTTGGGGACGAAGCTCAGCTACCACCACACCAAATTTTAGCTTAATATCTGTAAAATATGAGGCGGCCATCTTAAATTGGGTTGAATTTCATTAAATCCATTCACTGGTCTGTGAAATATGTTGCTAACCCAACAGACACGTGCAAGCACACACAGAAAAGCTGAAACATTATTGCCCCCAGACAATAATCAGCAACCTGACTTCAGCACACAGAGGTTATGAATGCCACAATAAAAAATAAAAAAAAGATAAAGGGTCAGAAAGTCAGGGGTGTCTTGAACCGTCGGAACAAACCCACTGATGGTTTCCTCATCAGCTCCACCAAATTCTAGACTCAAACTAACTAAAACAATCCTGACGAGTTACTGACGTGCACATTCTGAGAACCAAGATCGAAAGAAGTGTTAAAGCTGCTGCCAGCCGCTCTTTATGGTTACTACGGTAACCACACACCTGTATCTCTCACGTCCTGCCAGGACTCTTCACAAGACAGGCAAGACAAACAGTCACTGTGCAGAAATTATTAGCTGCGCTGAAAGAATCCTGAACGACAAAGTGGTGGGAGAAAGTTTATAACATTTAAAATGTGAAATAGTGCTTCTGTGATTGCTTTCAAATAACCTGGAGAGGACTTTATGCGGTTTATTATCCTAAAGCACTGACTGGAAAACGCTTGAATGTTACCGCTTATTGTGCGTTACCTGTGTGTGTGGCGACTTTCTTCACATTCATGAGCACGTTGTCCCCACACAGCGCCTCTACCTTCGCTTGGTACTTTTGACATGGCAGCAGTCCACCCACAGAGTATTTTGTGAGGAGCGTAGTGCCCTGCAGCACCCCCTCGTGGTAAACCTTGAACATGGAGATGGACGAGGTGTTCTTCACCTCCCAGCTCAGAGTGTAGCTGCTGGGCCCAAACGATGTCAGCGTCAGGGAGTCGATGCTGGAGTACTCTGATGGGAAGAAAGAAATAACCCAAGAAAGTTTTGACTTCAGCAATAGAAGCAACACGGAATAACTTGTGTTAAGTTGATTCATATGACTGTTTTTAAATAAGAACATGGCACTTCAAGAATATTTCATAAGTTTGTGTTTTGACCACATAAATTATCTATTAAAGTCAAGCAGATATATAAACGGTAGTGAAATGTTTTCACGTTTAACCAATTACTGCATTTTAAGAGTTAAATTTAATTTATTCTCAGTAAAAATCCAGTTGTTCTGTGAAGGCCTCAGTGAGGCTGACACCCTGTCTATGTTTAAGACTTTCCTTTTTGATAAATCCTACAGTTAGTTAACTTGGGTTTCC
>JAOXNZ010000001.1:36054343-36065212 GCA_028566095.1 Kryptolebias brasiliensis | reverse complement strand
TTCCTGTTAAAAGGGAGTTTTTCCTTTCCACTGTTGCCAGCGTGGTGCTCAGGATGAGAGACTGAGACGAAGTGAAGCTTCAGCTCAATCTGCTGCTTCCTTAGACAGATAACTGTTACTAATTGGTTCTTTATATTGTCTGTGTATGTTTTTGTACAGCGCCATTTTTCCATTGTTACATCCTGAGAATAAAGCAAATAAGTTTACTAATAAAAGACCTAGAATCTCATTAAAATCTACTCAGTGCTTCATGAGCTACTTTGCTGACACTACAGACTTTTTTTAAACATTTTTTTTTCTTTGTCAGTGGTGGGCAATCCTGGTCCTCAGGGCCACCATCCTGCATGTTTTATTTCTTTCCCTGCTCCAACACACCTGATTCGGTGGTTAAATTACCTCTTCCTGTTCATCACCCATTGATTGAAATCAGGTGTGACAAGGTTTTCACTAAAGGATTCCCTGTGACCTTGACCTTTGACCTTATGATCTTGAAATCAATAGGGATGATCCTTGACCCATGAGGTGTCCAGCTGTGCAGTTTGACATTTCTGTGTTACATGGTTGCAGAGTTAGAGCACGGACAAGGTTTTTACAAAGGGGTCACCTGTGACCACATGACCTTGAAATCAATAGGGATCATCTATTGACCCTTAAGGTGTCCAGCTACGCAGTTTGACATTGTGACAGTTGTAGATGTAGAGCGTGGGCAGGGTTTTCACATAGGGCTCCCCTGTGGTCTTGACCTTTGACCCTGAAATCAGTTGGGATCATCCCTGACCCATGAGGTGTCCAGCTGTGCATAGTTACAGAGTTAGAGCTCAGACAAGAAACAATTCACAGATGGACAGAGGTGTACCATAATAGGACCCGTCTTATGACAGGTGTATAAGAAAAACTGAAATTAAAGGTTTCCTTTGCTGCCCTAACTTTACACTAATTTGTAGTTGTGTAATAATTGGCTAAACAATAACCACAAATTGCTGATGAACTTGATCGACAAATGCAGGACCTACCAGAGTTTCCGTCACTCAGAACCATCCTGCTATAACGGGACTCCAGCCCTGCCTGGCAGACGGTCTGCAGGCCAAACTTCAGCCTGATGCAGGGCGGCAGGTCAGACAAGCTGAAGGTGAGGCTGTCGTCCGTGAGCCACAACTCAACCTCCTCTGTGATTTGGCCCGTTCCATCAAGATAGAAGATGGTGAGAAGGAAGAGGGAGTACTTCAGGTTCACAGGGCAGTCCCAGGACAACGTTATGCTGCTGCTGTTCCATGATCTCACTTGTAAATGGTTGGGAATCTCTGGGTCTAAGAGAGGGTTAATAAAAAGAAATAAATATGGCAGTTTATTATAGTTATTATTAGTTTGTTGCTAGTTATTTTGTCCCTTTAGCTTTTAGCTAGTGTTCTGCTTTATGCTTTCGCTTATTTCAGCAAAGTCGTTCAGACCTCATCATTCAAACTGCATTTTAGCAGAAAATGGCAAAATTTTAAACAAAAAACGTGTGCAATCATTAAGCTCCAGGAGTAATATTATTAAGGATTTATTATTATTGTCATTAGATTGTTTGTGTAGCACAGTTTCAACATCTACAATGCTCTGTAACAGGAATGATTTTGAAATCATTTATAGGTATCTCAAGAAAATGAGCTTTTCTAAGTCAAAATAAATATATGAAGCCATTATTGATAAAACAAACTCCCTTAGAGATAATGATAAACAACATTGCTTTGAGATAACATAATGCAGATACATTTCTAAGTATGTGCTTTCTTGATTTTCGTACAAATGGACTAGACATCACCGCTAAGCAAATTTAAAAGGCTATAATTTAAAGTCATGTCTAGGTTTCCCTTTTCATACCAGTAATGGTAGAGAGGCAGGTGAAGGAGTGACTGCCTGCCATCTCGACACAGACCACGTAGCTGCTGCAGGCTTCCAGAGCGGTGAAGCGGTGGTGGTTCAGGGTGGTACTGTCCGCAGAGAGCGGGCTGTAGGATCCCAGCTCTCTGTGGAACAAGGTCACGCTGCGGAAGTACAGGTCGTCTGGACTTTTCTCCACCCACGAGACCAGCAGGGCAGAGGTACTTCTGGACTCCAATTTGACGGGAAAACGAAATGTGTGCCCTCAGAGGAGAGAAAAAATGAACTTTCACTCATTTAAGTGCTCAGGTGTGCATATATATAATATAATTCAATGTAAACCATGATTTCCATCGAAGCTCACACACTGCACTCCACACTCAAATGTTAGATTTTGACTGAAGGTAGCACCCGATTGTGTTAAAAGTAAAACAAAAACAACTAAAGGACTAGCATTTCTTGAATGAATCATATTGCTCATGGATTTCCATGCCAGAGTTTTAAAAATAAGATCATCCAAAGTCAAACTTTGAAAACAATGCTATGTGTGACCTGTTAGTACTACGACTATGTGTTGGGGATCAGTCTCAGCTACTACCACGCCAGGTTTTAGCTCAACATTTGTAAAACTGACGGTGTTACTGCCATTTTAGTATTTTCTGAAGTCAATTGGCTGTGGTGGCCATCTTGAATCAGGTTGACTCTGAAGGTTAATCAGTTGTAGAGGAACATCCAGTAATTACTTTCTGAAAGTCTCATTAAAATCCACCCAGTAGTTCCTTAGATATTTTGCTAACAGACAGACAGCGTTGACTCCAACAGTTATCGGAACAATTTAAAAAAACATCTTTTACAATCGGTAAGCTCCAGGAGAAAAAAATAAAAACAAAATTGTAATGGACTCTCAGCTACTTCCACACCACATTTTAGCACATTGTCTGTAAAACTGACTAAGCTATAGATAGTTTTGTGTTTACTAAAGTGGACTAGCTGTGGCGGTCATCTTGAATTTGGTTGGCTCCAAAAGTTAATCAGCTGTAGATGTACATCCAGTGATTAATTTCTGAAAGTTTCATTTACATCTACTCAATGATTGATGAGATATTTTGCTAACAGACGCACTCACACACTAGCAATAACGAACTCAATCTTTGGGAACCATGCGCATCCAAATAAACATGGACGGACTCTTGTTTACCCAACAGACACTACACCCTGAAGCATAGTACCTTCATGTCCTGTATATAAAAACAAACTAGACCTCAAAACAGCGGGAGATTTACCAACAGCGAGGAAGAAGTTTTCATCCTGGTGGAGGAACGCCGTGCCATCTTCACATGCAAACACCTCAGAGGGATTCAACAACTTGAGGAAGCTCTGAAACACAGTGGGATCATAGAGTCAAACAGCGCAACATACAATTAAAACGTTACCATAGCTACTACCCTTTGAAATAAATACACAAATAAAGACTATATATGTTAGCAGTACCTTAGTGGAATTTGTTGGAAGTTCTGAAGGCTTTTGTCGACCTGTAATTTTAATGATCTTGGTACCTTAAAGGAAGAACAGTGTTTAAAGCACTCGTTAACCACTTGTCACAAACGCCTAATGTAGATTAACGCAGCGATCCGTACGTGGGCTGATCGAAAACGTCCATCTCTGATTGAAGCCTCTGTACTGCAGCGCAAGCCTGTTTTCTACAACTGGAGACACCGTTAGCGAGGCAACCCTGCCCACTGTCACGATCGATTTGAGGGACGTGCCATTGAGCCACAAGTTTTCATTCGGCCTGAAAGAAAAAAAAAATATATATGTATAGTTTCAAATATTTAAGGCTTTAAGAAAAGTGTCATGTTACACTGTGACTGACAGTGTCCCAGCCTATCGGCAGTTTGGAAGGGTGCGTGGGCGGGACTTTTATATCAATGGTACAGCCCCAAGTCTAGAGTGTGCAAGCTCTGGCTCCAAACATGGTGAGAATCACAAAAACGGGCATTTGGCTTCAGTTATGAACAACAGGAGGAAGGGGAGAAGTTTTGTTTCTCTTCATTAATTTGATAGTTTAATACACCTTATCTTAAAATAATAGTCCAGTCCATTTTTGAAATGGTCAGTTGGTTACGGTAGCCACCTTAATTTGGGGTAACATCAAAAGTAAACCGGTGTAGACGTACATGCTTTGATTACTTCCTGAAGGTTTCATTAAAATCCATCCAGAGCTTCACGAGATATTTTGCAGCCAAACGGAGCCGACTCCAATAGTTAGTGACAAAGTTTTAAAAAAACAGATCTCACACAATCTGTTAGTTCTTGGTATGTGTGTTGGGAATGACTGTCAGCTACTGCCATGCCAAGTTTAACTCAATATCTGGAAAACTGGCTGAGTTACACACATTTATGTGTTGCCAAGATTGCTTAGCTGTAGCGACAATCTTGAATGAGTTGACTCCAAAAGTCAGCTAGTTGCAGATGTTCATCCAGTGATTCCCTGAAAGTTTCAGGAAGATTCCTCTGGTGGTTCACGAAATATTTTCCCAACAGACAGGCAAATGAACACACGCTCACACAGACTAAAAACATTATTCTGGTGGTGGATAAATATATCATTTTGGAGGCCCCGAGCTAATGCCTCAGTAAGTTTACAAAACAAAATGGAGCTGCCAAGGCAACTTGAGAAAGTAGTAAATGGCCCACAATTATATAGTTCCCTTTGAACCTCATTCCCTGCTTAATTCATTACTTTGTATTAGATATTTTAAATTATTTACAGCTATTTTAATGTCATCGTTCATACGCCCGGATGCTGCGGGGACTGGGGATCGAACCAGCGACCCTCGGATTGGAGGGAGTCTTCCCTTCAACTTGAGTAAAACCCCGTTGCGACAGGATGTAGTAGGAAGAGGAACCGTGACGAAAATAACATTTTGAAACCCATGTATGACCAAGAAGCACCAACTGAAAATACCGACTGACAGTCGTGTGTACCACAAACTCTCTGCAACCCCATTTTTCATGGACTTTTATTTTTTTAACCTAACAGGTAAGAGAATCTCTAGATATTTACTTCCTTATGGGAGAGTTTTGTGCAAAGACTAGATACAAGATTGGGTATATTTTAACGATTATTAGACTTTTATTTTTTTTTAAACGGTGAGTTCGGTAGATTGAAGCTAAAGATGAACGGTTAGGCTCGTGACACGGAGCACGCGAGGCAATTTAGGGCGGATTTAATTAACTGCGTCACAAATCATTTAAACTGCGGAAGTTGTCTACAACAAACTGAACTTTCTGTGATTACCTTTGCTCGAAGGCAGTCGCTTGAAATGACCCTGAAACAGACAAAAACAACAAACATGTCCCCCTTCATTACCGGTTCAGAGCGTCCTCTTTGCCCACCCAGCAGACTGAGAAGGACATGTCAAAGCACCGTCCTGTGAAGAAAACGGTGAGTGAATTCCTTTCTGCTGGAGTCTCAGAAGCTGCTCGTCAGATTTCATTCACTCACCAAACGAATGGGGCACCAGTATGAAAAACACAAACGAGTACTCTAAGGAGTTCCTGAAAAATATTCCAAGTTGGTTAACTCGTTGAATCCGTGCAACACAAGTAAATTACAATAAAACTGTAAATAAGCTTACATTTTTATTTTTTTTAATTCAAGCCAAGGAATGTGGGTTATTTTCAGATTGAAGGCGAGGCAGGGATTGACAGCCTGCTAATAAGAAGCAGGTGTGCCTCACCTGCGCACATTTCCTGAGTTCAGTCAGATGTGGAGGACAAAGTCTCTAATTGGACATGATTTCTGGTACTTTGTGTTATATGGGAATAAATGGGTCCTTTAGGAACGTGTCAGAGAACAATAACGACAATAAAAACTGTAAAAAGTCTATCTATATATAATCTTAAAACTATGATGGAGGCGTTATGAACGATCTCGTGACACTGCGAGATCTCGCGAGATCTGATTATGCTCAGAGTATGTGTTGTGAATGACTCTCGGCTACCACTGTCCCAAATTTTAGCTCAGTATCTGTAAAACTGACTGAATTATTGCCATATTTATGTCTTATGAAGCCACTTGGCTTTGGCAGCCATCTTGAATTGGCTTGCCTGCAAAAGTTAATCAGTTGTAGATGGGCATGCAAGGATTTTTTCTTGACTGAGTTAGAGCCATTTTTGTGTTGGCTAATGTAGTTTAGCTGTGACGGCCATCTTTAAATGAGTTGACTCCAAATGTTATTGAGTTTTTTATGTTAATTCAACAACTACTTTCTGAAGGGTTTGCTAAAATCTGTCCAGTGGTTCATGAGATATTTTGCTAACAGACAGACATGGTTGACTCAGTTAATGCCACAACTTCGAGTAAAGATGTTGAACAATGTGCAGTGCTCAAAGTATGTGTTGGAGACAACTGCCAGGTACTACCACACCAAACTTTAGCACGGTTGTAGCTTTTTGTCTGTTTCCCAAGGTCACTTGGCTGTGGCAGCCATCTTGAATTGGGTTAATCAGTTGTACAAGGACACCCAATGATTACTTTCTGAGAGTTTCGATAAAATCCGTCCCGTGGTTCCTGAGAATGTATCTGCTTATATTTATTATCAGGCTCTAGTTTGGTCTGGAGGTCTTAATTCTCCTTTCAAATCTTCATATTCCCTGAACAATTACTTTTTTTAAAACACAAGAAAATAGCTAAATGTTTACATGAAAGGTAATCCTAACTGTGTGACCCCATCACGACCTCTCAGACCTGACTGGTGAGTGTTGTCCCACAGAAGGCCAGTAGGTGGCACTGTAAACCTGTCTGCAATTTGGCTTTAACCTACAATGAAGAAGATGATCACCAATGAAGGGCTCTGTTTGAACCAAATATCAGTGTCTGTCTGTTAGCAAAATATATCATGTATTACAGGACCGATTTTATTGAAACTCTTAGAAAGTAATCATTGGATGTACATCTAGAACCGAATAATTTTTGGAGTTTACCCAATTCAAGATGGCCGCACAGCCAATGAAACCTAAAGAACACAAACGTGGCCATAATTCAGTCAGTTATACACACATTGTGCTAAAATTTAGCATGGCTGTAGGTGAGACTATTCACAATTCACAAAACCTACTTCAAGTATTTATCTGTGCGCATGGTCAACTTGTGTGTGTGTCTGTCTGTTAGCAAAATATCTCACAAACTACTGGGTGGATCTTAATGAAACTTCCAAGAAATAATTAATAAATGCACATCTACATCTGATTATCTTTTGAAGTCAATCCAATTCAAGATGGCTGCCACAACCAACTGACCTTGGGAAACACAGAAATGACTTTACCTAAGCCAAATTTACACATCTTTTGCTAAAATTTGGTGTGGTAGTGGCTGAGCATCACCCCTAACACATGCTCTGAGCACTACACATTGTGCAACATCTTTGTCTAAAACTTTGACATCAATTGTTGGCGTAAACCCTGTCTGTCTGTTAGCAAAATATTAGAAAGTAATCATCGGATGTACATCTAAAACTCATTTCCATTTGGAGTCAATGGAATTAGGGATGGCCACCATAGATAATTGACATTAACCAATACAAAAATGGCTATAACTCAGTCGATTTAACAGACATTGAGCAGAAATTTGGTGTGGCAGTAGCTGAGAGTCATACTCAGCACATGCTTCAAGCACTAACAAATCTTGCAAAATCTCATTATATCACTTGATATAACAGCTATGACTCTTTGTTTGCACATCATGGTCTGAATCTAAAACTCGGTGGGTGACATGCATTCCTTTGAGGAATGCTAGGCCTTTTATTTTTTCCCATGAAGCCTACAAGTACCTATTTAGGTTGAGTGTGTGACTGTGATTATCCAATATTAAGCAAAGCAAAGACGACTTGCACTCTATTAGTGGTCCTGCAATCAATCTTGTCTTTGTCCGGCTTTTCAGGGTCAGCAGTCAGCCAATCAAACGAGCCACCAGCTAAAATTGAAGTCATGCATGGCCTGTGAAGAGTTAAGGCTGCAGGCTGGCTCGCAGCTCAAGTCAAATCCTGATCTAAGCAGCTGGCCGTTGGAGGTGTCAGAGCGACAAAATGGAGAGCCGTCAGTACCTGCTGCTGCTGAGCACGATAACTGTGGTGCTTTCTTCCGGAGACGCGACACAACACGACGATGGAATCAACCCTGTCCGCTTCCTGAGAAATATTTCCCTGAAGAAGCTGAGACGCCCAGTGGACATCATGGTCAGACCTACGGATAAACCAGTTCTGGAGGAGACTCCTGGACCAGTGGTGTCCACCAAAACCGGCCTGATCAAAGGCATCACTGTGGATGAGGCCCATGTATTTTACGGGGTACCTTACGCAGATCCCCCCATCGGGGCGTACCGCTGGAAGCCCCCGAGACCCGTGAGCTCTTGGACAGGGGTTTATGATGCCTCTTTCCCTCGGGCGGCCTGCATGCAGGCCTGCCGTGGAGTGAATCCCGAAGAGTGTCCAAAAATGGTGAGAAACATGAAACCTTTAACTAATTTGCTTGCAGCAGAGTGTGTTTTTTATCTTATGTGTTTATTGTATTTTTGCCTGTGTGTTCATTTGTCTGTACCATCAGCAAAATATATACATTTTAGATTGATTCATTACTGCTTTTCAGACAAGAATAAATACTGTTTTTCCAGCAATGTATGACCCAAAGTGTATCATAGCAAACAAGCTAGGTGGCTTTAAAGCATGTTCATATTTCTGGTTGAAAAGATGTCTAAATGAAAACATAAAGGCTTAGTTTAAACCTTAGACCTTAGTAGACGCCTGAGTTAATTTAAGGATACCAATAATTACTTAATAAATTGTCTACTTAAAGGTCATATTCAAAAATTTCACCTTTAGATTCACTGAGTGAAGTTAAATAGGTGATAGCATCACCACAGTATCATACGAGTAATTTAAGATTCTAATTAGTCTGTGAGGTAATAGAAGCCGAAATTCTTAAATAATAGTACAAACATAATTCTGAAACATTTGGGATGTTGTGTAAAATGTAAACTAAAAACAAAAACTGTTGACAACACTTTATTTGCTAAAAGTGTTTTTCTATCCAGAAATACTCAGGACTAAAGAACAGATTCAATGCTGAAATCATGTCGGAAGATCTGGGTTGGACTTACTGTCTTGCTAACCACAAGTGGGACAAAACAGCAAGATACTGATTGGCTGGTTAAGCCAGATAAGCAAAAACTATCCTGGATGTGTTCAGTTTATTTTGTTGACCCAAAACTACAACTGGTGTTTCATTCTTCAGCTTCCTGAAGGACAACGTTTGATGGATGTGGTTAGTTTTACAGATATTGAGCTAAAACTTGAGGTGGTAGTGGCTGACAGCAATCCCTGACACACACTTCAAGTTCTAACAGATCACAGAAAATTCAAGATGGCCGTGACAGCTACCTTTGCAAACACACAAATGGCTATTATTATCAGTTTCACTAAGTAATTGAGCTACATTAACCACCCCGAAGCATACTCTGACCACTAACAGATTTCCTACTTCTTTTTTAATTTTAATATGGCCACCACTGCTCCCTTAGCACTCCCAGAAATGGCTATAACACAGTCAATTTTAGAGATATTAGGCTACAAATTGGTGTGGTAGTATTGGACAGTAATCTCAAATACATACTTTGAGTCCTAACAGATTGTTAATGTCTCCCTCCAGCTGCCATTGGTTCAAAATGACCCACATATTTTGATTGCTAACAGCTAAACACAGGCAGGCTAAATGTCTTAAGGTATTTTTCCATTATCTAAGTCTATTCTTGATTTAAAACAATGACAGTTTGAATTACTTTGGGACATTGTTCCTCTTGTGGAAGACCCTGATCATCTTTATTAACAGTGTGTCCTTTAAAATGTATTTAACTCTTTCTAAACATGAAGAAGTGTCTATAGGACATCAAAATAAATTTACATACAACCCCACTTCAGACCATTAGACTTAACAGTGACTATTTAAATATGGGTTGTTGTTTTATTATTTGATAACCAAACTGCTTCATTACTCTGTTATCTGACATCACGCACAAACAATGAGCTTTACAAACAGAACAATTTATGATTTTAAATAAAAAAACAAAACAATTTCAGTGAAGAAAACAAATTGAAATGATTTCTCTTTTGTCTCCCAAAGGTCAGCGAAGACTGTCTTTACCTCAACATTTTCGTCCCTCTTGGCGTGAACCTCAGCTCTCCTCAGCGACGCTCCCTGCCCGTCATGGTGTGGATCCATGGGGGCGATTTCATAGCTGGTTCTGCCTCCAAGCCAATGTATGATGAACGCTTCATCAGCAACTTTACCAACACTGTTGTTGTGAACCTGGAGTACCGACTGGGTAAGACAGTTTGGTTGTGTTTTGCTTTAATATGGTCCTGTTCTGCTGTGATGAAATATTTATTAAGCAGAAGATAATGAGGATTCTGTGTGCAGATTGTATATAAATCACATTGTATGAGCTAGGATAAAGACTGAATAAACATGAGCAGCAAAGCTGTTTTGAAGGAATCCATGAGCATGATTCTTTTGCTGCCACTTTGTTAAGATGATGATGTGCTTATCTTAGCAGCTGTGTGTGAAAGACAGAAAGACAAAGAATTTGTGCATGTCATTATATGAAATGGCACTCGTGTAAGAATGAAAACGGGGGCAGTGAGATGTGAATGGTCATTTGGATCTGGGAGGAAATTAATGTCCTGCCTGAGCTAATTATGTTTCCCCGATCATGTGAATTGATGCGTGGCTGAAGGCGCATTTGGATTCCTCGTGTCGGGCAAAGATCCTCACTCCTCAGCTGCAGGGAATTATGGGATTTTGGACCAGCAGGCGGCTCTTCTTTGGGTTCAGCGAAACATTGCTGTGTTCGGAGGTGACCCCAACAAGGCAAGCCATGGCACACACAAACCCAAAGCTACAGTTATCAACTCAGTGTCCTGCTGTACCTTAAAAATCTCTTTAGTTTGG
>JAOXNZ010000001.1:35977513-35992310 GCA_028566095.1 Kryptolebias brasiliensis | reverse complement strand
ACAGACAGACAGACAGACAGACAGACAGACAGACAGACAGACAGACAGACAGACAGACAGACAGATAGATAGATAGAGGAACATTGTTATCCATTCAATTAAATTTATAACCTGCTTTAAATACCTTTGGCATTCTGGGCTGCAGAAATGAAAACTGAAATTGAAAACTGTTGTGTGGGTGTGGGCTCTGCATGCCCTCCCCAACCCTCACATACAGTACACCGAACCTCTCAGTCAAACACCAGCAGCTGAAAGACCCATTTCAAAAGAGATCATTATGCAAGAAAAATGTCATTAGCAATTTTATAATTTCACGCACTGGTGCTGCTAACATGTCTCTGGGAGATGGCAGGTCATGGATGAGAAGCAAGAGGCACTAAACTGTTGAAGCAAGTCCATGACTGAAATGGGGAAATGTAAATTTCCCTCCATCAGTACTGTACATTAATCAGCCTGGTGCCACTAGCTGCCTGAATTGGTCCCAGTCTGTTTTTTTTTTCTCTTTTCAACAGAAATTCCAACTAATACCTTCTCTGTGCTCTTGTTGGATGTTGAATAAAAAGATTTTTAAAAGATGAACCCTCCCAAAGGCTTGCATCTTTAGGCCTAAGTCAGACAGTTCTTTAGTTTAATCTACTCACTCAGTATATGAATAAAAGGCTTGTTAGGTTGTACAGTTTCACAGATCACAATCCATACATTAGCTGTGGAACCTAATTGATCTGTTCATGTGTCTGTCAATTACCAAAATCTCTTATGAGTCGCTTGACAAATTTTAATGAAATTTGCAGAAAGTAATTATTGGATGTACATGAAAAACTGGAGTCAACCTGATTCAAGACAGCTGCAACAGCTAACTGACCTTTAAAAAACAAAGAATAACTATACATTCAAATTAAATAGTTAATGGGTTAATAGTTAAATAGTTAGAGATAAATGAAATTTTCACATTAACTATTTGGAGTCCTCTCTGTCTGTAAGCAAAATATCTCATGAACCACTGCACAGAAAAAACACAAAGATATCTATAATTTGGTCAGTTTGACAAACGGTGTGCTAAAATTTAGCTAGTTTAGGCCAGAGTCAGTCCTAACAGATACTCCAGATGTTACTGATTGTGTGAGATCTTTGCCTAAAACTTTAGCATTAACTCTGTGTGGGATCCATCTGGCCTGCCAGAACTGCTGAACCTGCAGGGCTCATCATAACAGAGGGAAACTCAGAACTTGAAGGGTTCGCCGACTGCTCGTCGGAAGAAGTACTGCACTCTGGGGTCGCTGGCTGTTTGGAGGCACACACTCCAGATGTGAACATAGACAAAGTTATTGAGGCTTCAGTAAGCTCGCCTAGAGTCTGTTGGATTCCCCGGAGGACAGTCTAGTACTCAGGCAGCAGGCCTGTCCACCAGTGAGCGGCAAACAACTCTTGTAACCCATGACAAATGTCCAACTGGAACATTAGGTCGGATGAGAACTGACACCGTGCCATCTGCTCCATGACTCTCCATGACTCGCCAGCAGATTGCCAAACCCCAAAGCTGGATCCATTGCGGCCTTTATCACTGGTGGGTTCATTTTGTCACGTTCTCAGGGAAATACCCAGGAAGAAGGATTCAGGAAGCGGACCCAGCGTCAAAGCAGCTTTATTCAAGGAATCCAGAAAACTCACAGGGAGGTGAGCAACCCTGGCCTCGTACCAAACACTAACTGAACAGGTAAATCACTCCAACCTCTCTTACACTAGAACACAAACCAACATGACGCGCTGAAGGCCACAATGAACCCACAAGAAAACAGACTATAGGAACATATTTAAAGTCAGAGAACCGATTAACCAAACAGAAAACACCTGAGGATATTTAACAACTGAGCAAGGAGACAGAAGCAAGAACACATGAAAAACAGACTAAGAAAAAACAAAACCCTTAAGACAAAGACTCAAAAGGTAAGCACAAAAAAACAAATTATGACAGTTGGAGTCAACCCTGATTGTCTGTTAGCAAATTATGTCATGAAACACAAGATAGATTTTGATGAAACGTGCAGAAAGTAATCACTGGATGATCATCTACAACTGATTAATCTTCAGAGTCTAATTCTAATTCAAGATGGCAGCCACAGTTATTCAACATTAGCCAACACAAAGATATTTAAAACACAGTCAATTTTATAGGTATTAAGATAAAATTTGGTATGGTATTAGCTAAGAGACTCTAACAACACATACTCTGAGCGTGACATCATGTAATATCACATTATGAGTGAGTGTTGTTTTTACATAAGATGATCCTAGTCTAAAACTTCGGCATTAAAGATGGTGGGTGTTCTGCATTCCTTCAAGTATTGCTGGGTCTTTAATTTTCTTCTGTTTCAAGAGTCCAGTCAGTATGACTTCTAAAGTATTCTCAGTGTTAGACTTTCAGAGTCAGTTTGTCCTACTTTTTTGACTGTGTTCATATTATATGTAGACTTTAAGACTCTACATTATGTCTACCTTATTATATCTACTATGTAGAGTATTTTCAGCCACTTCCTACATTACCACTGCCCAGGACTTTTTACAGTCAGTTTAAATGTTTAAAACTATAAAACTAAAGAGAAAAATCTGCATTGCAAATGAGTGTCAAACTGTGGGCAGAGGAGATGGATGACTCTCCCCCCACAGACAGCCAGACTCTGCCAGAGTTTGCGGATCAAAAGAGGTTATAATTACAGCCCAGCCTCAGAGACGTTGTGGAGGAATCAAGCAACAAGCTCTCAGAGCTGTCAGTCTTTCAGAAGAGAGCACTGTACTATAATTGAGCCGAGCTGAATGGGTACAGTAAGGAGACTTTGACAAGCAGCTGCAATTGAAATATAATGCGTGAAAGGGTTTGTGGGAACACAACATGGTTCTCTGACTGAAATTAATGGCCTGAGATTTCTAATTGTGATTCTAAAAATCTCTAAAGCAGTGAGCCATCTCTCAAATCTTCATAGTTATGTCTCGCTTCAAAGACTCTTCAGAGTGCTGAACACAGATGTATAATGATTCAGGGACCAACAGCTCTTTATACACTTTAGCACATACATACTTACCATTTAGTATTTTTATTTCCCGCTGCAATAATGGTTCTGCACTATATCTGTATGGGTGTGTGTCCATTTGTCTGTCGTGTTAGCGTGTACCAGTGGACAGTTTTAAATGAAACACTCAGAAAGTTATCCTTGGATGGACATCTGTAACTGTTAGGGTCAATCCAATTTAAAAAGACTGTCAAAGCTAACGCAAAAATGGCTTTAACTAGGAAACTGAGCTAAAAATCGGTGCGTTAGTAGCTCAGTCACCCCCAACTTCTACTCTGAGAGCTAACTGTTAATAAAACTTTGCCATTAGCTATTGGGGTCAACACTGTCTGTTAGCAAAATATCTCATGAACCACTGGATGGATTTTATTGAAACTCTCGAAAAATAATCATTGCATTCACCTTTAAAACCTTTTGAAGTCAACCCATTTCAAGATGGGTGCCATAGCCTTATCTTTGAAAATACAGAAATGATTATAACTCAGTCAATGTTCAAACTAGAAGGACTCGGAGAGCGTAAACCTTCACCATGGCCATAGGGTCATTAAAAAAATTGTAGGGTCCGTATCGTGATCCAGATCACCACCAAAATTGAATCACTAAAAAGAACATAGCACTTTTCTTACACACTTCTTTCTTACATATACTGTCTGTATGTTACCTACTGATCAGCCTACCACACATCAAAACAAAAGAAACATTTCAAACATAGAACTAAGCTGTTTATCATAAAAATGTGTGGTTCACTTGCTGCAAACATGCTAATCAATTAACTCACAAGTAGCACAAAATTCTCAGCTAACACACATGGTTTTATTGTCCATCAACTACCTCAACCAAAGCCTCAGTGAGATGCTTTGTGTTCGAGAAATGAACTTTTTAGTGGGATTAATGTGTTGTTTTTAAGGGCTGAGATTTTACAAATTTTTAAATTCAGTTTGTATATTTTCAATCAGTCACAGTCTTCCTAAGCAACACAAAGAGCACTACAGAAAAGTTATAGCTGCTATTCCCATAAAAAGGTGATAAATAAACTAGAATGTTTTTCACATGTAATCGGAAAACTGTAGAACAATTTAACAGAATAGATTAGACCCTTCAGATGTTTTTTTAATGGATACTTTTGAAACAGATGCTTTTTTAAATGGATATATTTCTCTATTTGCATTTTTTTTCTAAATCCACACATTATAACAAAAAAGATGAACACCCATGATACCCCACTAGGTGGCAATAGGTTCCACGTTATGCATAAATCAAAATACATGGAGAAACATTCGTACCTCAATTAATGATTCGCCAAAAACAGTTGAAGCTCTTTTGTTCTTTGAACACAATTTCCTCTTTGTTAACCATTTCATCGCATGATCAAGGTTTAATGGTGACAGGATCAGAACAAAGAGAGACAAACGCAGAGAAAACACTAAAAACGGCTCTATGGTTGTTTTAGTTTTTAAAGCACAAAGTGATTGCTATGTGCAAATTAAACTATCTTGTCTTATCTCCTATAGGTCAACAATAAAGCACTTTTTAAAACTTCTTCACTTTGGAAACCATTTTTAAAAATCTCACCAACTATCTTGTTTGTGTGTCGAAGATGCAAATACAGCAACAATTTTCCTTTTTAAAATTACTCAGTGGTGTGGACAGGGCCTAAAACAATACAGAAAATGTGACCTGTGCCTGTAATATCCCCTTTCAGTAGAGCTGATACTGCTGAGTGTCCAAAAGTTATGTCAGATTTCTCAACAGTCTTGTAGTGAGCGCTCAATGAGCTTCAAACTCTCCCAATGTTTCTTCAAGTGTTTCAACAAATCTATGGTTTCTATGGTCTGCATTAAATTATGAACTTGTTCGGAACAGCCTCTCAAAGGGCTTCTTCTTCAACAGTTTTCAACAGTAGTCAAAGACTGTTAGAAGAGCACCAGAATCCTATTTATTCCCTGAAACAAGACGTGTTTCAGGGTATCACAGTTGATCACAGTGTTCCCAGCTGATCTCTAAGAGATCTAAGTCAGTCTCTCACAGAGCACCAGAGAGCACTGTTGGTTGCACTATGAGCTCTCAATTACTCTCACTGGTCTCTGTAGCAAGTGATGGATGCTGTTAGTCTCTCAAACAATCCTCAGCAATCAACAAGGTCACTCTGAGGTCTCCACATATATCCATAAAAATGGCAGAAAATTGAATTTCCAGTCCCTTAATGGATGCTCAAGGATCTGCAGAGCATTTCACCGCAAACAACTTTTGGAAACTTCTTAGAGTGTAGGCCAATTTTTGGTCACTCAGTGGGTGCCCAGTGGTCTCCATCCAGTGGAAAAGGGGCCTAAAACACGACAGTAATTTTGTGGTGTTTCATCTGTTCAAAGTGGTTATTGCTCCACTGTTGTTTCAACTGTGATACACTGCATTATTTTCCTGTTAAACCCCTTCTAAGCTTGACAACTAACCTGTGCCTGTGTATCAAGCAAGAAAAGTGACAACCCTCTTATGAACATTGTGAGCCATTTTGGAGATTCCCTGGGTAAAGTTGCCAGCAGTTGCAGCCAAGTGAAATACTACCTTTAGCCAGCAAGTCAGGGTAAATGGTTCTGAAACATTGTGCAGATTATGACAATGGTCATGGAAACAACCTAATACAAAAGTGATAAATGGTAAATTGACTGTACTTATTTAGTGCCTTTCTAGCCAACCAGGCCACTCAAAGCTGTTGACAACACAATCTGTGCCTCATTTCCCCATCCACACACATTCATACAGCACTCTACTACATCTCTACAAAGCTAATCTGAATAAATCATTCTATAGAGTCTAATCAGTGCTTTAGATCACATTCATACACTGATGGGGCACATCGGAGGCAGTGAGGGCTTCAGTGTCTTGCCCAGGGACACTTGGACATGTGACTGCTGCCTCCAATTCTCTCATTGGAGGACCAAATTAGGGCTTTATGGCCACCTGACAAGACAACGTTTTTGGCAGAAATCAAATACTTCACACCACTATAAACTCATCATCCCCACTGTGAAGCATGGTGGTGGCAGCATCATGCTATAGCGATGCTTCTCAGCAGCCAGCCCTGGAAGACTTGGAAAAACAGAGGATAAAATGAATGCTGCAAATATAGGAAAATCCTGGAGGGATGCTGTCTACAAAAGAATTACTGCTTGGGAGAAGATTTATTTACACAACCTGACAGAACTTGAGCAATTTTGGAGTAGAGTAAAATTCCAGTGTCCAGACATGCATGATTGATTAAGACTTATCCACACAGACTGAGTGCTGTTAATAAAGCCAAAGGTGCTTGTACCTGAAGAAAGGGGTGAATATTTATGCAGTCACTTATTTTACATGACATAGTTTTATTTAACTGGTATTACTCTGTAGAAATTAGGTTTTACCTTGACATTAAAGAGGTTTTGGGATTTTTTTTGTAATTTATATGCTATTTTGATCATAAATTCTAATTTATATTGACCGTGATTGATTTATGACAGCAATAAAACTATAAAACATATAATATGTTTTATAGGCACTTTTTATGCCACATATGGCTAACTACCTATTTGTAGGGATGTTTGGCAGTATTTTATCAGTTGTAACTTCCTTTCTTTTTTTGTTTTAGTGTCTCAAACTGCTTTCACAACAGTATATTTAATGCCAAAAAATTTTGTCCTCCAGTGCCACCCTGCCAGAAGGAATAAAAGCCTGAGGCAATAAAAAGCTACTTGCTGACCAGTTGTCTCCAAAAGCAGCCTGCATGATGAAACGGTTATAATGCACTGAACCGAGACGACAAACAGGGTCCTGTTTGCAGGTTGATCAACAACGAGACAGATGGGGCAAGTGGTGGGTTTCACTCAGTGGGCTTCACTGCTACGCTTCAAAAGAAAGTGGATTGTTGGATCCATTCTGAGAGATACAACAGCCATCTGCTCAAATCATTACAAGCTCAAGCGCAATGATCAAGGAGATTTAGTCATTTACGAAACCTCAGAAAATAATGTAATACTATCCCTGCCGTTTTGACGCCAGGCGTACATACAGCTGGGGTTAGTCACATCAGGGCTGACCCTGCTAGTTGACAGCATTCACTCCAATGGTGTTTGACTGACCTCAGATGAATTACACTTCCTACTGTTTGTGCCTGGTAGAAAACATAAACCCAAGCAGTTAAACTGAATGCTGGGTCAAAACTCATAACAATAAACTGGCAGGGTGTTAAAGTAATAAATTGCTTAAATTATTTATCCCTGTGTTGCAGCAAACTTAATCTATGAGGCAGCTCAAACAACAGCATGGTACGAAATAAAAAATCCATTCAGACCATGGACAGTAACTTATTCAACACAGTCCAACTAAGTTGCTTGACTAGGACGGGGATGTGAGGGTAAATGAGGACAAAGAGGTACCGAGTAGCATGGCCATGCAGTGAATTGTGGGCAAGGAGAATTTTGTAAAGAATTTGAGATCTAACTGGAACTTGGTGTAGCTAAATGAGGGTTGGAGCGATGTGTTGCCAGGGTTTGGTGCGGGTAGGAACCCTGGCAGCATAGTTCAGTACATACCGAAGCCTTTCAAAAACTTTACAAGGCTACCCAAACAAGACTCCATTGGTCCTCCTGAGCCATGTTTTTTTTTTTTTTTGCATGTAATATAAAATAATCATTACCACCAATAAATAACCAACTGTTACCATTATTGAGTTCTATATTTCAAGTTTGGCACCTGCTCTTCTTAGGGTGAAAATACTCAGTCAATGTTAAAATTAAATCAAACATGTAATTCATTAGTAAGCAGATTGGGGCAGAGATTATTTGTTCACAATTAATTTTTCTTTCTAAACTGGAATTTTAATAGTAAATCTTCAGTTCAGTCTCATCATAACTCATTTATCATGAATAAAATGTTAGTATTTTTAATATACTTTGCAATTTATTCAGTTTCATCCAAATTATTTAGAATTGGAAAATGTGTGCTGTCATCATCAGGCACAAGTTGAGGCCCACCTTTCATTTATTTGAATTCAAACCAAGCTTCCATTCTTAATTAGCTGCTGCTGAAAATAATTAAAGACCTGCTTACACGTCTAATGAGTGAGTCTGGGGAAATAAATAAGACGCTGACAGCCACACACATTCCAACATCAATCCAATTATGCCAGTGTCCTTGTCAGCTGTGTCCCCGTACGAATGGACAAAGCAATTTAAGCCCACACGCAGTGAAACACATCAAAGTGGGTGACTAGCCTATCACGCCAACCAAATCTGCCCGCTGCACACTGCTGATCCTCTGAACTGATGAGTTTCCATCATAGCTGAAAAAGGTGAAGGTTATTTTAGTTTATTCGTATGTCTGCCATGTCTGGGGGGGGGGGTTACATCTTAAACGCAGCAGTATGGCAGTCAGAGACAAGATTTAAGATAAAGATATTATTACCACTCACCTTACTCTAACCTAACTGCTTAAATATTTTGTATTAATGTAAACTAAGAATAAAATACCCACATTTTGATGTCTGAACTGTATAAGAAATGTAAAAACAAAACCAAGATCAAATGGTAAAGCTGCTTCGAGTGGCTCATTATGGTCACCATGGAAACCACACACCTGTGTCTGTCACTCCCTGCCCTATTGAGAGGCAGACAGTTTAGACATGTAAAGTCCAACTTTCTGTGATCCATTTAAACCTAAATGATGTTTCTACAGTGAAGTATGTCTGAACTAAAGAGCTCCAAAGAGGGCTGGGTTTTCTCATGCATTTCGCCAGAAACCCATCAATCTCCATTTTGTAATTTTTTTTTTTTTTTTGCAAATTCCGTCTTTGAGACTTATTGCTGCCAAAAATAATAGCATACTATTCTGCAAGATTTAGTGTATAAACTGCATGTTTTTTTAGAGCCGTGTGAACAGAATAGTAATTATGGGTGTTTTTGTCAGGATTTGGGTTTTCTGTGTGTTTCTTTTTGTATTTAGTGTTTTTGTTTCTGGTTTTGTTTGGGTTTGCTGTCTTGTCTCTGTGCCATTGTCATATTCACTTATCCTCAGCTTTTCTCTTGTTTACCTGCCACGCCCATCTTCACCTGAGCCAAGTTTGTAATCACTCACCTGTGCCCACTTCTCCTAATCACCTCCTGCCTTTAAAACCTGCTCCTCTCCCTCACTTACACACTGGTCCGTTTGTCTGGTTTCTCTCGTGTCATGCCTCTGATGTTGACTATGTTTGCCTGGCTTTTGTTGTGTTTAGTTTTGCTGCCACGTCAGCCTTTTGTTTTGTTTTGTTTTGTTTTTAATAAATTAGTTCATTTTTGAAGCTCGCCATGAGTCTGCGCATTGGGTTCGCCTCACTCTCCACCGCATCTGACAGTTTTAAATTTTATGCATTGGCAAAACAGCTTCAATATACAAATCTGAGGTAGCTTTATGCTACAGCTAAATAGTATTTGTGTAAAGCACATACAGTATATACTGCATGTATAGAAATTATGGGGTTAGGGCATGGGGCTGGGTGGAGGTTCTGTGACTTTCTGTTAAATAACTTTTTATGTGATCATGTTATACCATTTCCACCAATGATTTAATTTTATTAACTGTACTTAATGTTTGTACAGATTATGGCAAAAAATCCTTCCAGCTCCTTCAGATTGGAATCAGCTGCAGAAAGACTTAAAGTTGAAGTTTTTAAGACTATTCTTAAAGTTTTTCTTAAATGAGGAAACCGTTTGTAAATGTTTTCACTGATAGTAGTTCTTAGTTTTCTGAGTGGATTATCTCTTGCTTGTTTTGTTGTTTTAATCTGTTGTTTTTATGTTCTATTACGTTTGTGTGCTGCTGCCATTCCTAGGCCAGGTCTCTCTTGAAAAGAGATTTTTAATTTCAATGAAATTTACCTGGTTAAATAAAAGTTAAGAAATAATAAATAAATACATTTCTGTGTCCAAGAGGTTATCCTTAAAGCACTAGCACTAAAAATGTTGTCTCTGAACATAACTGCAATTAAATAAATATTAGTTATAACAGACACAGTTTTGTTTTTTAATATCTGCTCTCTTTAGGGGTCTCCACAGCAAATCATCTGCTTCCATCTCCCCCTTTCCCTAGCATCCATGAAACTTCTCTGTGGTACACACACAAATACTAACCCCCTAAAGAAATCTACCAACACAAAAGTGCAACATGCTGATGAATATTCACTAACTCATGCCACATTTTAAAGTTATTCCTGGAGCAGGACACTTCTTGCACCCAAAGAATTGGATGCTTTGGGAGTGTGTGTGCAATGTGTTTTCACAAACTTTTTCTGGTATATTCACCTACTTTGTCAGAATTGGTAGTTTTTATGGGGACCAAAGTCCAGTCCTAAAATGGTGGGAAGTAATTTTGGTGTCAGGGGTTAGGTTTAGAACTAAGGTGTGGCTTGAGTTTAGGTTAGGGTTAGGCAAGTACTGGCAATGGTTAAGGTTAGAGTACACAGATGAAGGTCAATATACGATGACCTGATAAGGATAGAAATACAAACTTGTGTGTGTGATGAAGAGTGGAGGAGCAATAGAAGGGACTGCACTGATGGTAAACAGCAGCAGCAGAGAAATAAATAGGTGGTCCCCCCACAGCTTCATCCCCGGACCCAATCGATGATGCGTGAGAAGGCAGCAGCGCGATCGCAGGGGTAGATGGATGGAGTCCAGCGTCTGCAGCAAAGTCACTGTTAAACAGAGGAGGAGGTGCAGCTGCAGTTAATTAAAAATGAAATCCAGTGTGTGGGATGGCCAGACAGCACAGATTAGAGAAACGAGAATTTCTTATCTGTGACTTTGGAAATATTTATACTTTATGTTCAGTTCCTTTTTTATTTTTGATTCACATTCAAAATATGCCTGCTCTGCCTTAGAGTATTCCATCCATCCATTTTCTTTACCTGCTTTTTCCTGTCCTGGTGCCTATCTCCAGCATTGTCATTGTGAAGAGGCGGGGTACACCCTGGACAGCTCGCAAGTTTATCACAGGGCCTTCTTCTGTATTAGGATGCAGAGTTTATTGTCTGTTCTGGCTGCAGATAATCCTTTTCTGGTGTAATCTGAAGTATCTGTGACATATTACCAATTCCAGGCCCAAGTTCTAAGGAGCCGGTATGGTGAATCTGAACAAGTTTGAACACATTTTTTTCTAAATCCAAATGGTGTTTTTTAATATATTTGTCAATCCCAAACACAAATTATTCTCCACACACAAATTTGCTGACTCTCCACAGCATGCCTCTCAGCCCCCCACCACCACCGTTTTTGCCAGTTTTCCTCCCACTTCCCCTATTGCAACACTTCTTAAACAGATGGTTGTCTGACAGAAACTGTGATCATTGCCTTTGTTTTCATTGCTATAGATAAATAAATATATACATTTATAGACATATACACATGTGCTGTGTTTCTGAATAGCATTGCTGTATACTGTATCCTGGCGAGGTGCATCAATGAGTCAGTGTTTTGCTCATTTTTGTCATACAGCTTGATGTCATCCATGTAGAGGGGGTGACTGATGACTGTTCCACTGTGGAACAGGTATCCATAGCCAATCTTTGCAATGATCTGGTTGAGGGGGTCAACCCGTGCAAAACAGGAGTGGGGACAGAGCATCACCTTGGTATATGTCGTAATCATGATGATTTGTGCAGATGGATTTGAACTAAAGCCGTCTTCCACCGTCCCACTGAGTTCTCGATGAAGGCTTTTAGTATCCTGTTGACATTGTAGTTTCAAGCACTCCAGGATCGTGTGTGGCATCTAGTCATAGACTTTCCTGTAGTCAGTGAAGGTAATGCATAGGTTTGTGTGTCTGGTTTTACAAACTTGGCAATGGTTCTGTCAACCAGTAGCTGGAGCTTGGCTCCTCTTGTTGATGCCATTTCCCTTCCGTGCCTATTCATCTAAACAGCTATACTGCCAGACAGGAGCTTACATGTTGAACAGGCTGGTAGTTGGTATTTGTTGGTGACGGTGCTAAGGGTTGTATCTCATTGAGCTATGACTATTGGAGACTGGCTGGCAAATCAAAGTTGGAGTCTCACAGAATTTCCAAGTGTTTGTGATCAGCAAGCCCTGTGGCACATTTTTGTGTTGATGGCTTGCAAAACTGTATTCTTGGCCATACACATTGTTTTGTTGCCAACCCCTGCCCACTTCGCACCTGCCTCCACCCACTTTGTACCCACCTTGGCAGCCGTCCTCACATTTATGATTTAATCTGCTGGAGTACACTTTAGAAATTAAGACCTTCTTATACATGAAATGTTGTTCTCAAACATTTGAACATGTTTAAACCAAGAAAGTATAAAAAAATGTATTGTTTATAGAAATTAAGTGAGGGGGAAAAGTCTCCTGCTGCCAGCTTTGGGACTGAAAAATGATCCCCTCAGCTGACAGGCTGATAAGTGCCGAAGCTGTGAGGGGAGGTCACCTTCAGATAAACCAAGATGTGTTAAATCATTTATTACTGAATATGACCGATGGGAATGGAAGACCTAGACATCAGGAACAATGAGACTCGACTGGGAAAATAGATGAGTGTTGTAATGCTGCTGGAACAACCAAACAAACAACATGAAGTCATGACTGAACCACCTGAAAGAGGAATTAAAATACTTCAAATATAGATCAGTAACACCAACCAAACAGAGATGCAAGATGTAGAACAATCAGAATAAATAAATATCACCTTTTGACATCTTTGCCATTGAGAAACATGACTGTAGGCTAGTACTCATGGCAAAATCAATAAACTATAAAAATTGCAAAGCCTTGCCTTCAGATTAGAGGGTACAGGAACATGTGCACGAGCCACAACATCAGGTCTTTTTTGTTTGTTTTATTACAGAAGGGATGTAGGTGCCTGCTGATCCAATATCATTGTTATTTGCAGTTCTGCTTTAACCGTACTGTGTATTAAAACTTGAACTACTCATTAATTATACAACATAGTCATTAAAATCATGACATCTTATGTTTTCTTTAGTGTCACTACAATCTAGTGTTTCCTTTTATAATTAAAAGCCTACAATTACTTAAGAGAATGCTTTTTGCATGCCTCTTTTCATGTCAGAGCTTTAGACTGAGGTCATCTCATGGAGAAAAATGTTTTTTAGACATTTTGATCAAACTTTGAAAAAAATGTTTTGCACAATTTCATAATGCAATGTCGCGAGATGTCATGCTGTATGTGATGTAAATGACTTCGCTATGACCACACCAAATTTTAGCTCAAAGTCTGTAAAACTGACTGAATTAAAGCCATTTTTGTGTTTTCTGAGGCAGCCATCTTGATTTGGATAGACTCAAAAAGTTAATCAGTTGTAGATGTGCATTCAGTGAGTATTTTCTGAAAGTTTAATTATAAGCCATTCAGTGACCCATGATAAAGTTAATAACAAACAAACAAAAAAAAAGTCTACTTCAAATACAGTAGTTAATGGAGATTTAAACAAATATCTTTGTTTAAAAATGCAATTTATAATATATAAAAAATATATTGAGGATTTGTCCCAGCTATTACTACATTAAAGTTTAGCTCAATAGCTGTAGCTGACTGAATTATAGTTATTATTGTGCTTTTTAAGGTCATCTTGGATCTTGGATGTTCTTGGATGAGATCCGCCACGATCTTCTATTCAAGTTTTCACTAATAGATTATTCTGTTATGTTCCATTTGTCTATTGTTTTAGTGTGCATGAGGCATAGGGTGACAGTGGAAAGGAATAATTCTCTTTTAACAGGAGCAAACCTTCAGTGAAACCAGGATGGGCAGCCACCTAAACCTGCAATCTGAGGACCAGAGAGCAAAATGCTCCGGTGGAGAAAACAGAACACTAAGATATTTAAAATATCACGGAGCTTTGTAAAAGATAAAAGGAAAAAAAATTATCCACTCTGAATTTCAAAAGGAGCCAATGGAGAGAAACTAAAACAGAAGAAAACTTATTTCTTCTTCTAACATTCATTAAAACTCTAGCGGCAGCATTTTGAATCAGGGTGAAATCCTGAGAATAAAGAGTTGAAATAATCAAGCCTAGAAGTTAAAATTGCATGGACATGTTACTAAATGCATGGACTAGATGGCAATAATGCATGTCTTAGAAACATAAAAACCTTGAATAACACTTATTTTCTGCTTTTAAATCAAGACAAAACAGAGGTTGTGGTCTTTGCACCCGAGCATCTTAGCAACAAAGATTTGCAGCCTTTAACTTACTCTGGATGGCATTAGCATGGCCACCAGAGCTGACTGAAGGAACCTATTTTCAATCAGGATATGCCTTTTTACTCCCACATAAAAAATGTTACTGGACCGCTTTCTTCTGCCAGCACAAGTTACTAATATTAGGAAAACCTTGTCCCAAAATGATGCAGAAAAACTAGTTTATGCATTTATCACTTCAGTTGAACCAAAACGTTGCTGCCAGAGTTCTGATGAGAGTTAGAAGGACAGATCATTTTTCTCTAATTCAAGCTTCTCTCCATTGGCTCCCTGTAAGTGTTTATTTTAAAGCAACAAAATAGATATTAAACAACATATATCCTATCTTTTGTTTGGTTTTTTTTTTAACAAAAAATGGAATTCAAATTGTACAATCTGTGTGGTCAGCAGCAGGTTTGGTCTTTCACACACAAGATTCTATCGTGAGGTGATGAAGTGAACAAAATGCTGTGGAAATATAGAAAACGTGCAACATGTCATTTGTT
>JAOXNZ010000001.1:35907961-35930309 GCA_028566095.1 Kryptolebias brasiliensis | reverse complement strand
ATGCCTGCTGGAGATAAAAGTGAACCAGAGTGCCAAAATGTGTCTGCTGAGATTATCAGTGGCAGACATCATGACCTGAACTGCAGGTTCTTTATCGCAAGGGTTCAAAATGCTACAGCTTGGTCAAGTGCCAAAAGAGCAGCGTGGGGTGTCACCTGGGACAACAAGAATAGGCCAACCAACAACTTTGATCAAATGAATGAATCAGAGTGCGTGTGTGGTGGTGGGCGGGAAGGGTCAGGTGAATTGATGCCACTGTGTTGCAGCCTAAACCACAGCTGTTGTCTAAGAGCAAATACATCCAAAAACTTCACAAAAACCCAAACTAGTTTAGCAGTGAAGAAACAAGTTCATGCTTTTTGAGGGGAGGTATTTTCCTGACGTCTATTATACAGAGAAGGAAGAAAACAGGTCTAATAAAATACTATGTATAGTGAGCCAAACAGCTCCCGGTATAATACCATTTTTCTTGTAACAAAAATCTGGAAACTTTTTCTTCAAATTCCCTACCAAGAAAAATACAAAACATTATAAGGCGAGAAGTAACTATTTTTTTTTCTTTTTCCGTTCGTTTTTAATTTGAGAAGCAGTTACAGTGCAGTTGATCCTCAGGGCAGCCGGAAAGGCTTCACTGTTGCCTGCACTCAGCTGGGGGGGCTGCATCCTTCTGCAAGAAATCACAACAGGGTGGAAGGTTAAGACCGGGAGCACTTCACACATGCTGCCACAATAAAAATAAAAGACTACACAATCAAAGCCACTTCAAGACCTAACATTTAACAAGCAGCTACAAACTGGTAGGACCACAATGTCTTATTCAGGACTGAAACACAAAAATGACATATGCACATGGTGACCATTGTCCACCTTTGACTAATATGGACTGAGTGCTGCTTTTGGGCTACAGCCAGCTTGAACATTTACCAAACAGCTTCTGTAGAGTCCTCAAAAGAACTACAGCCAGGTATATATATTTGCATAGGACTGAGGGGTTGTGCTCTGTTGTGGTTCTCAGAAGTCTGAAAGTACCTACTGTGTCCAATAAAACCACAAGCATCCTATAAACTAACCTCCAGGAAAGAAGCCATAGATATCGGCTCAACAATAACCAGACAGCACAGTATAAAGTGGGAATAACCACTCTTATTTGAAGATAAAAATGTTGACATTTAAGGCATTGCCAACAGTGAAAGAAACCACAATATCTGTGTTACACTTAGCAGGTGAGACCTTATAATCCAGTCTTCTTCCATCTAATGGTGTGCAAACGGCTGCAAAATGGGCGCTAGTTTCACTTGTGTACGGCCAGATAATTAGATACGGCTTCTACCTATTACACATTCTGATAATGCAAATAAGTATTTAGGCAAACATGAGGAATACGGATGTGCATCTCTGGTCTATTGTTGATATGCATCTTGCCGTTCCTCTAGGACAGGCAATATATAACTGCCAATGATTTTTAAAATTTATTAAAATGTCCATGAGCAGCAAAAAACAATGTGATACGATTCTGTCCCTAATCACAATATGACAATTTAATATTTGTTGTATTAAATTGAGTCTCAACGTGTTGAATCAAACTAAGCAAATTAATAACTGTCAGTTAGTTGAGACTAATTTATTACCTAATAAAAATGACTACTCATATGTGTCTCTAAAACTGCAATGTATACTTTCATAAAACTCGACTCATAACAACAAAACCTGTTGCAAAACTAAACCTGCCAGCAGAAGATGTTTAACACTTACAGTAACTCAGTTAACAGCAAAAGGTATTTTCTACATTATTAATAAAACACAAATTAACCCTTTCTTTCCGTAATATTAACTGAACTCTATGAATCAAGGAGGAGCACTTGAGTTTGTTTGTATAAACAGGCATTGCTGCAGTTCTCCTAAACATTAGGTCACTAATGAACCAATTCTTCTAAACAAAAGCTCTAAAAAACCTGTGAAAGAAATGAGGGGATTCGTATTTCATACACAAACGCAACTACATTTAAAAAATATATTTTTATTGTGGTTGCCTGTAGAAAACGCTTACAAACTCTTTATTTAATCATTAAATGGATCAGATTTTACTAGTTCAAACTGATTCATCTAAATTTAATCCCAAAACTGTATTGGTTCACAGCTGCTCTATCGATGCACACACAGTTCATGAATAAATATGAACCGGTTCATCTTCCCCCTCTAAATACAACAGCTTTTATCCTCCTTTATCAACCGTCAAGTCAGGAAGAATTACTAAATACTGTCACATTTAGGGATCAAGTGCACTACTTTGTTGTTTTTTTATTAACATGTTTTTTTCCTTTCATTGGCAAAAAACACATACTTTTGCCAAACCAGTAGGTGGGAATAATTTTAGGATTAAATACAAAAGGAACATTCCAAAAAAGTCACCCCCAAAAAAACATTTGTAACTATTTAGTAAGTTAATTCTTTCTAAAAACAAATCACTTCTGGACATGTTTGGACAGATCTTTTAGCAGATGTCTGTTACACAAAACGACAGCTGCAGCCTCACAGTTTCTCCAAAACTTCTATTCGGCACACACACCAAGAACTGCTTCCAAAAACCTTCACTTTGTAGTGCCATTTGTTTCAAAAAGTTTGCATGTGGATGACAGGTGTAGAATTTGTTTCACAAACTATTCATGTCAGATTGGATAAGGCCTTTGTGTTTTTCAGCCTGACGTTTGAAAAGGATTTTAAATTCTGCATCGTTCCTTTAAAAACAAAAAAACACAGAATCTATCTATCCTGTCGAAGAAAAAAAAAAAAAAAGCATACCATTATTTGAGACACTAAAGGGAGGGGACAAAAAAAAAAAAATCATCTGAGCCGTTATTGCTTTTGGCTAACACTAAAAACCAACTTTTTAGATACCTCAAAATCAGCCAATGAAGGGCCATGATATTAGATATACAAAGTAGAGTTTGTGTAACATTTTTGCGTTGTGGCAAATCAACATTTTAGCGCTTCTCAGGTGAGTCTGACAAACCTTTTGTATAATATGTCACATACAGATTGGACAAAAAGCATGTTGACTTAGCTTTCAAATTCAATTTTCTATCCACTTGTTTTGGGTTTAGATTAGACCATCGCAGGTGGCTGACAGTGTGTCGTCTCCTAAGAGGTTTGATCTTCAGGTGAGAATATTAAAAAGTACTTTATATACTGAGTGAAGAATACAAATAGGGGAAAGCACTGAATGGAATAAGAAATGCATTGTAGAGCGTTTTACAGAATCTGGATGAGGTTAAAACTGCACTATAAATGTTAGGGCTGTAACAACTAAAATAATTCTGGTTTGGTGTTCATCTTAGTTCAGTGACTTTAAGGGAAACAAACAGATTTATATAACAGATGTATGTTGACAGGTGTATAGATGATTTGAACAGGCTGTGAACTATAGTTTGTAAATGCTTATATAAAGCTCAGCTGGTATAATGTGATTCTAGTACTTTAAGCGCATTACTTCTACGTCCTACTTCTCAGAGTACTGCCGCACGTCTGCTGCTATAAAAACTTACGGTGTGTGTTAAGAATTTGGCCCAGTCTGAGCTGTTAGTGAGGGGCTCTGAGTGCCTCTGGCAGCTGGGTTTGTATTTTAGGTTTTCTTCATACCCGTTACATTTTTATTCAGGTGATGCCGTTTCAAGTGAGTAAGTCTGACATGGCTTTTCTCTGTCGTCAACGTAGTCGACTGAAAAACCGTAAATCTCCCAAAACAGCAGACTTTACAGTGGAATATATGGGCCTTTACTGCAGAGAGCAGTTTGGCATCTTTGAAAGGTATTTAAGACTAATTTTTGCAGTTGATGGTTATAGTACCCTCCGGTGCATACTTCAGTTGTGCTTCAAGGAATAAAAACCAACCAATATTTTGTTGGTGCTCAAAACTTGAAGTGGCACACCTCACATTATACACTAAAGCAGACAGGGAAACTAGCATTAAAGCAGATCTATATGGAGTTTATCAGAACTTGTGTACAAAATGGAGAATTATTCAAACAGGTCAATGGTGTGTAAATGCATATCAACATGAAAGCACAGAATTTATGGAAGACAAATCCTCATCCTGACAAAAGTCAAAAATTAGTCAGCAGAGGACAATATCACCATGGGAACATGAACAAAAAAAAGGAAGTGCTGGACAAGCTTTGAGGTACGAAAATAAGGCGAGTGCAAACGGTGATCTCATAATGGGTTAACCTTTAAAACAAACCAACAACAAACCAGTGGGTTAGTAACGAGAGAGAGTGCAGGACGGCGGCAGAGGAGGAGGTGCTCATGTGTGGGAAAGGGGAATGCTGAGAGATGGAGGATGAAAAACAAGTAAAGCAAAACCCAAGCCAAAACTGCAGGAGTGACATGAGGGATGAGTGTGTCATTAAAGAAGCCGAGTCAAGCTGTACCTACCAGGATAAGGTTATTTTTCTACTGTCACCATTTAAACCTAGTGAGGAAAAATTTAAAAAGTAGCTGACAAAAGATGCAAAAGTGACTGAAGATGAAACAAAAAAAAAAACTGAATAGAAAAATATACAAGCAAAATTAGCAGAATACAGAATGTCAAAGATCTTTTAGCTCAGCAAAGAAGCAGCAGAAGTCATTTCTGTTGATAGAGTCGGGTCAAACTTCCAAGTGGGACAGTTTGTTTATTTGTTTTTGGGTCTGTTTTTGGTTTAAGTTTTGTCAAGTTTTATTTCCCCCCGCCAATACGTTGATCAAAAAATGTTATTCTCATGAAATGTCAAAAAAAACAAAGGAAGCAGTTTGGCATTAGGCACATCGTGAGTCCTAATTTTTGCTCAAAAGGCAAAAGGAAAAGCCAGTTTTAAAAGACATTAAAAATGTGTAAAATACAAATGTTTTATTTAAACTGAATTCAGTTAGGTTAAGTAATATCTTATTCAACACATTCATTTTAACATGGCTTTAGTACATTTCCTAAAGTAAAAAATATACCTTTATTGAAAAGGGTGAAGTAAAAACGTAAACTTTGAAGTAAATTGTGGTCACCTCTTTAGTCTGAATCCCATTATACCTCCAAGTATAATATTACATCTAAATCCTGGCAGATTAAATCTCAGCAGCTTCATCTTCTGAAAGGTGAAAAGTAGCAGCTAGTCTGCGTTCCTGTCCTTCACATAAAGACTGCCTTCATGTGTTTAAGTGTTGCCTTTGCTGGCTGTGGTGTGTCTGCTGTCCTAGCTGATGTCATCTCTTTAGGTGGTTGAAAAGGTTTGCTGTGTTACCATCAGACAAGCAAACCTTGGAAATGATTGTTTGTTCCTTTATGTTTAGGAGGAAACAGTTCCATATAAACAGATGTGGACTTGTACTCATCTCTTTGATTCCATTACTTTCAGCCAAAGTTTCTTGCTGAATAAGAAATCGTAGTTTACCACAATTTGTTGACTGCCGTTCCTCTAGGACAGGCAATAAGCAGACAAGCAAATAAGGTAATTAAATGAGGAAAGAACTCCACAAAGCACACAACTACAATAGACAGCAAGTGTCCTATAAATGATCCTATGATGTCTCAACACCCTCAAATGCTTCATGATCTGATCCGGCCGATGCTCTGCCTCAAAGCTTTAAAGCTAAACCAAACTATACACACATCTTGAACAAAGACAGGTGAACAAAATGTTTTTTTTGTTTCCCTCTCAAACAATTCCATCACTAGTATTGCTCGTCAGTCTGCGTGAGAAGTAATAAATTGTAATGCAAGCCACTTGGTATACATTTTCTCAGTAATGATTATGCAGTCTGTTTCTAATTCACTGAGATTTTAGTTTTTCCTCCTCATGTCAGATGGAACAATTTCCTCATTCAGAAAATTATCCTGCGTCCAAAACTAATGGGGTTAACAAGCAGTCAGAGACTGTAAATAAACCAAAACTTGTTTTGGAAGAAAGGGGGGGGGTATGAACACCGGATCCATTATCTGGCTCCTGTTTAGATTTTGTAAAATGAACAAACTATCTGAATAATCCTTAAAAGCACTGCCACAAAAAGCAGCTGTGCCACCAATTTGTTTCACCACCTGAAATGTCATCCACTGCAAACCAAAGAATGCTTTAAAACTCACATTTCCACAGGTTTGCCCACAGCAAAAAAAAAAAAAAAGATAAACTACCTGCCATGCAGCAAATGACTGCGCAGTTACACGACATGCTTATATCGTCCTCATGTTTCATTATTGTATATTGTTCCTCTTTTTTAAAAATAATTCAAATTCAAACCCACACGTTCTGTCAAAATGTCCAACAATCCCTGTGGCACCTGTGGGCATTTAGACTGGTCCATCTAGTTTCCAAATTTGTGTTTTTTTTTTGCACACACTTTGCATCTGATTATTTGGAATCCTTTGCGATTTTAGTCTTTTGCAGATTAATCTTGCAATAGTTTATTACATTGATAAATTTTACTTCATTTAATTTTTGTCCCTTTTGTAAGCACAGTTAAAAAAAAAAAAATGGGTCTATTTAAATTGTCAAACTGGCATCATTTCATGCAATAAAGTGACAAATTTATCATAAAACAATTAAGAACAATGCAATGCACACTGTGTATTGTGATATAGCTCCACAATATTACTGATTGCTTCCTAACATCCAGCCCTACTTCCTAGATTTATAGATCTGGTTGAACTAAAGTATCTAAAAGTTGAGGCTTTCCTGGAAAACCTAAAGCCATCAACCGCCTCACGTTTCAGCGTTTTAAGAAACAAACTTCATGTTTATCAGTATGTTTTACATCATTTGTCTCAAACGATGCGACAACATCAGTGTTGCTTAAACTCTGAGAAGTTTATAGAATATTCAGTTAACCTTGAGGTCATCTATCATTTAAGTTGTAGTAAGTTGTGTTTTACAGTAAGAAATACATTTAAAAAAAATTTAATTGTCTATCATTAAATTGTTTTTCAATTTTTTCTGCTTCTGTTTTGGCGAATGTGTCATTTAAGTTTTATTGGTTCATTTTGGCAAATTTTTTGTGCTCTTAACTTTTTATAACGACCGATTTATCAGGAAAGCCATAAATGCAGAAGTAGTGAAGACAATAACTTGGTACAAAAGACTGAAGATACAGAATACTTTCAAGATAATGAAAAACACCCATTACAAGCCTATTTCTAACTAAGATACAATTATGTTTAAATTCATTTATGCCTCTGCACAGTACAGGTAGTTAGTCATTGATAAATAGTTATTTTACATTTAAAAAACATGAAGAAAAATCATTCTTATTTAAAATAATCCCTCCTCTCTGCCCCGTTCTTCCTACAACTCAGTTTCAGCTACTTGAGGGAGGACAGACTTCTGCACCCTAGAACTCAACATTAAAAACAGAAATGTCAGCTGTTTGTAATCGCATCACGCTGAGCTCCTCAAACGAACGTGAAACGCAGGGAAGAAAGGAAGCCTTGCGTTGGATAAAATTCAACTTGGTTGTAATTTATCCACAAAAATAAGAACATTTTTTTTTCCTCTATATTGGCTATTCATGAAAAACAAAAAAACAAGACTGAACACGGGTATGCATTAATTTAAATATCTCCAGTTTTGACTGGTACTGTGCACACTTTAACTATGATGCATTTTTAATTAGGGTTCCTGTTTAAACCACAACGGATCCGTTTTACTTCAGGCAAAACCTTTGGGTTTAATAACAGTGTGCAGAATTCTGACTTAACTTTAGGAACACACTGAAACAATAAAAATATATAACAGGGGGGCAACATATGGCCAAGTCAATTTGGGATCAGAAAATGAAAGTTAAAGCTGGCATTAAATGAGATGAGTTTGACAGTGTGTATTCTATACGATGGGACAGCAGTTCTCTACCTGCAGCTCATGACTTCTCAGATACAGAAGCTGTCTGCAGACGTGTTTACTGAATTGTGGAGGGTTCTGGATTAACTGCAACAATCCACAGCCAACAGTGAGCTAAGAGCTTCCTGAGCCGATGAGGTGGAGAACTGCTGAGCGAGCTCTTACTGAGGACACCAGAGATCTTTAGAGAGGAAGTCGTGACTCTGTGTGTTTGCCATCTCACCTTGGGATCATAGTCGGGGTCGTTCTCCTCATCAGCTTCCTCTTCACCTTCCTAATAAGAGACACAGCTTCAGTCTACTGGATTCCCTCAATACTACCTCGAAATAAACATTAAACAAATGCTTCAATTGTGATTCTCAGATTTAAAAACAATGAGGTTTGTTTTACCTCATCATCTGCTTCTTCTCCTTCTTCGTCATACTACAACAACAAAAAATAAAAATCCATATCTGGTGTCTTGATGAACCCAGAAACAAACACCACAAACAATTTTAACAAAGCTCAGCCGGGCGTGACATTAGCGACCCATACTCACGTCATCGTCGTCATCCTCGATGGCCTCCCCTGTGAAGTACAGCACAGCCCGGGGTACGATGCGCTCACGGATGAAGTGGCCGATTTCAAAATCTGCAGCTAGGACTGCCTCAGAGTCTTCATCCTGAAACAAAACAAGCCGGCTACGGTTTGATTCCTGCATTTTCCATGAAGCAAGCAGAGCACATTCAGCAGTGTCACATAACGACTACTGGTAATTATGGGCTGGGGTGGAATAACAGCAGGCTGATGGGATTAAATATTAAAGAGGCTTCTTGTTTTTTCATATACTACCCACACTTTAAAAGCACAAACAGAATTACTTTAGTTCCAAAGAACAATAACAGCAGGAACAAACAAAAGTAATGACATTTTAATTGAGGGTATTTATTCTTCCTAAAATATTAAGAGAGTAAAGGCAGGTAGAGGGCAAAGAAATAGCATTTGTTTTAAGTAGCTTTGGTCTGCCACAACATTTGTCACTGCTTTAAGATGTTACATGCAGCTGGATGAAGGAAATTCAACTTTAAAATCAAAAATGCATGTTTAATCATTTTAAAGAAATAAGTTTTTTCTAAATCAGAGTGTATGGTGGTCTTGCTATGACTCAGGCAGGTTTAAAATCACGAAGGCCTCAAATTTTCCAACAGTGTGAATTATTTGATCGCAATGACTGATTTGTTGATAATCAATACAGGGTCGTTCTAAAAAAAAACAAACAAATGACATCTTCACAGGGGATGCTCAAAAGATCGAACATGTATCCTCAACACAATCATTGAGCCCAATTAAGGACCGCAATAAACCAGAGGTTGTTATATTTTAAGCACCATGAATTCTTGTTCTGCATGTAAATATATTTGGTCAACAGACCACTGGCCGTGAAGCCCACACCTAGTTTATATGATGACAGAAAGGAAAGTGAGGACTGAGGAAAATGTGCGTTTATCACAACTGATGGCGTCATTGCAATACTACACACACACACACACACACACACACACACACACGGGTTGTTCTCATAGCCTGCAGCCCTTCTTTCATGTTGGAGTTTTTACTGAGAAGACTGAAAAACAGCCCGATATCAGAAACACTGTCAAGTGTGCAGGAAAAGTGTAAAAGGCAACTAAATGAAAACTGTTTCCTACAGAGCCGAGTCTGCTGTTCATCCAGGCTGAGGATTCAAGTACCAGCAGGCTTCTAACCCCAATCAAAGTCCAAGTATGAAATTCCCTCACACAAAAATCCTGAATACATGCGTCTAGAGTCAGAGCAGACAAGGTTTTCACAAAGAGTTCACCTGTGACCTTGAAATCAACAGGGATCATCCTTGGCACATGAGGTGCCCAGCTGTGCAGTCTATGTTTAAAGGGTCATCAATTCAGAGCTCAGACAGGAAACTGTCCGCAGGCAAATGGTGCCAAAATAAGTCCCGTCTTAGGACAGGTGTATAAAAATAATTAGTTTGAAAAGGTTAGTCTTGTAAGTCTTCTGTTTTACTCAAACAAAACTTGATGTTATTGTAGAGCTGCATGTGCACAGACAGACAAGTTTCCACTTATAAGATGTGCAATTATTACGTAATGAAAGGAAGACTTAAGTTTTTAAGACCTACACTGAGTGTTCTCAGTTTCCAATCCAGCATGCTATAATCTGAAAATCTGCAAGACTTAAGGTCAAACAAACAGGAATCTTCAATCAGATTCAGCTTGAATAAGAAGCGTGCTGACTTACCAGCTCTCCATTTTCAGGAACTGTAAACACAAAGACAATAAGTCATGTTAACATGAAATTTCAAGTTAAAAAAACTAAAATGTTTAAACACAGACTCCTGATGAGCCTTACCCTCTGGTGGGGTAAAGAAGTTGAAGAAGGAGTCGTTGGGGATGGTTTTGGTGACCGTCCTCACTGTCCCACGGCCCTTGTGCTTCTGTTTCTTCTTGATCGTTTTCAACGTGACGTTCTTTCCTTTTGTCCAGTCGATCGTGCTTCTGTTGGCAAACAAGCAGCGGGAAGAAAAGTCAGCATCCAGCAGCCAAACAACAATTCAGATTTGACAAGAGCTTGGCAGGGGAAACGGATTGTGTCGATTCAGAGAATAAATAAAGTAGAGAGGAAATAGACAATATATGCAGCAATGTTTTTTTGTTTTTTTTTGCAGGCTCAGTAGTACACAACTTTAAAAGGCCTGGAAGAAGAAACCCATCAGTGTTAGCCTCACCCTGTGCAGCTTATGATCTCTGGTCCATCAAAGGAAAACGGGTCGCTCTCATCAGGTTCTGACCTCATCTTGTAAGTTTTTGTCAACACTGTATTTGTAAAGAACTCATTCGGCTCAAAGTGGAACTCTAATGTGAAGCTCTGGAGAAGGAAAACAAATAAATTAAAATAACAGCACACCAGTATGAGCTAAATAAAGAGAACTGGCAAGACTCACCATCGGCTGCCCTGGATCTGAGAATTTTACTTTAATATCTTGTAAATGTTTAAGTATGGGTTCATCGTGTTCCTGAGAAGAACAAGGTAGGCTTAGAAACATCTTTACAAAACGGCTTTAGTAACGTTTTAGGGGTTTAGGCTGGCAGGAGACCTTTAAAAATACATGTGAAGACCTTAAATGGGTAATACACAGTTCTACCAGCAGGTGGAGGCAAATCTGGATTTTGCATTGAAATTGTCTGCTGTGTGTGACCCATTTTCTCCTTTTCATACAGGAGTTTGAATAAACCCACCTGCAGCATGTCACTGAGCAGGTCCACGTTCTTGAAAACTGTTAACCAGAACTCTGGGATGCCTTTGGGGTCTTCTTTCTCCTCATCCTTCTTCTCTTCCTCCAACTTGGCTTTTTCCTTCATCTCATCCTGATTCAGACAAACGTTTATTTGAGTGATTTCATTAAAGCTGTTCAGAAAATGATTTGATCTTGTGTTTTTAAATCGGCAGCATGCAGTAATGCCAGCACAGAAATGACCACTTATAGGACTGACAACGAGCTAAGTTTAAAAACTGAATTTAAGTAAGACTTCAGACAGGAAGCATGCAGGTGTGTATACGTCACCTGTACCTGCTTACTTACTGTCAGCTCTTCCTCCTCATCAGCCTTCCATTCACACTCCTCATCTGTGGGCTCATAAGCTGCTGTCACTATTTCACTTCTCTGAAAGGAAATGAGAAAACATCAAGTTAGTTAATGGGTTTGATATGCAAAAAATGATCATATATTTGACAAAATAAAGTGATGAATCTCAAATAAAAGACCACATGTTGAACACTAAAGTTGTCGGCACCAACTGATGCTGACATTAGCTAAAACTAACAATTCAAAAACGGCTCAATTTAAAATAGCAAATGGGTTGAAATGTTGAGCGTTGAAACCGAATGCGATCTGGAGCTGAACATCTACCCTTGAAGGCGAAGGTGGTCCAAGAGAAGCAAAGACCTTATCCATTTACTTTTTGTTTTTTTTATTTTTACAACATTACTAGTTAAAGATAGAGCACACTAAACATCAGCAGACATGGAAGACTCTGAAAAGATTTGTCAAAAATCAATTTGGCAACACTAATCTGTGCTGCCACTTTAAAAGTCAGCAGAGTAGGGACTCTGCGGTTTCGTTTGTCCCAGTAGGGTTGCCGTAGATGCTGTAGTAGAAACAACAAAGCTGTTTTCACATATTTTCTTTGCTGAACCCTGAAGAATATACTGCAAAAGCTAAGGTTATAATATGACTGTCTTAATTAATGTTCCTTGAAACTGTGTATGAACTTCAGTGACAAACAACGCTGATTGAGTTAATCTAGAAAAACCCCACAGAAAAGCTAAGTTAGGAAGTCGACAGATGGTCTATGGCTGATACAGATTCTGATCTGTAGAAATCAGGGCAGCAGATTGCTGAAATAAAACACTTGATTTTTAAAAACTTCGGCCAATATGTATTTTTCATTTTACAAAAGGCTGCTGCATCTTTGTTTTCCTACTTGGTAATAGGTTACTGATGCACAGGCATTGCCAATTACCTTTTTTTATTTTTATAAACGTGGCCAATATCAGCCAATTAACATCAGCTGCTTGATTAATCAGTTTCTAGTTAGCATCCATGCTAACTGCGTGTCAGTGGCCTGTGCTTAAAAGGGTTTTTGGCATACATTATTGTGGACTCATTATGCAAGAAAATGTATAAATCAGTGTTTATGTAAAATAGGCCACACTCATTTTAATTTAAATTTCTGTTCCTGCATGTCAGTTTCACAGTGTTTTGGATAAACATAAGCTTACCAGCTGCCTCCTGGTGTTTATTCACAAAACTGATATTAGCAGAAAATCGAAACTCATCAATAACTGCTTTACAATAATTGCATTGCAGCTCTTGCATAGTAATCAAATCAAATTGTGGAGGTGCCTGAAGACCCAACATACAAAGTTTTCAAGTAACAAAATCACTGCTGTAAGTGCAGAAATGTGCATGTTCAGCTTCAGAAATGCAATATCAATGACAAATTGAATAATAATTAAAAAAGACTTACTTTGTCAAAAAGGGGCTGGTAGAGGGCTGCATACTTTCTCTCCAGTTCATGGACTTCCTCATAAAATTTGGCCTCAATGTGGGCACATTTAACCTGCAGGTTTTTGAGGGCATTTACACGCCTCTTCACAACCTTCGGTAAACTGTGAAAACACAAACATAACAGGAAGACATGAGGACAACCCCAGAAAACACTCTGCAAGTCTTAAATGCAAGTCAGCATTCTCCCAACAGCACATCCTATAAACTAGGTTGGCTTCGAAACAAAGAGTCAACGGCCCCCGTCCAGAGCCGCTGGAGATTAGTTTTATTTATGGCCGAGTTAAGAAAGTCTAAGTTGTTTGAGCAGACATTTACAAGCATATGCAGCAAAGCAGTGACAGTTTTAGATATGTTCAACATCTTTACATACTATTGAGCAATGAAAATCCAAACTCCTCTTTTTACAAAGACTTCATTTAAGCTTTAATATGATTGAAGTACAGTTCCCCTGGCTGTGAGAGCGGTAACAGGCCTGTACAGAGTAGAGATGGTCAGACAAGAAAGTGTTTGGTCTCAAGTGCAGGGATGTAACTGGTGAGTTCGTTAGTGACTGCCAAACACTTAATCAAAGAGCCACTTGCTGATGGTTTTGCTAAAAAGAGAAGCAGTGGGTGGCACAGCCCTGCAGTTGAGTTTTATTTTTTTAACAGCAAAACTCTTTACAAGAAACAACACTCTGCTTAAAAGGTGTCTATAGCAATTCTCAGTTTATTAAAAGGTTTTATGCACAATCTAGTAGTCTGCTGGAGACTAGTCATATGGGGGCTGTTCAGATTTTTCCCCAACGATCAGATTGCACTCAAACAGCAGTAAATATGGATCTGAATTCCTTACGCTGAAAACGTTTTCACTCGGACCACCTTCGGAGGTGGAGGAACTGTTCATGTCCCATTTGTTGCTCACTGACAGCCCTCTGGGTGACGTTTTGGGGTACACATTTAAACGGCAAAATAAGTTAATAGACCAGCAAAATGTTGACTAAAAAATAAAATAAACAGCACTGGCTCTTTTTGAACAAAAGCAGCTGGAACTGGATCTTGGAATATCTGATTTTTTCAAAGTTTAATGTTGATGAAGTCAGCTCACCATCAAAATTACTCTGGACTGTCTGAAAGCTACAAATTGCCTGCATCAGCCGAGTCGTCTCCATGAAAACTCAGAGACCCGTGGAATCGTTTAGCTACAGTAATATGCAATATGACAAAATTGGTCCCCAGACTATAAAGAAAAAACACTAACTGGACAAAATGATCAGAGAATAAAACTTTTAGGTCAGAGTTGTTAATATCAAATATTAAGATGTTCGCTAAGCTAACTGCTTTATCTAGGTCTTTTAGCCTGCGTCAAAGTTTATTTGAATTGTAGAATTTATTTTTAACATCAGCTACTTTATCAAGCTCCTGGTCACTAGATGCTGTGTTTATTTTAAACCCAAGCAGCATGAAATAACTTTTTTATTGGTTCATTTTCTAATCTGGCCATTAAACGCAGGTCTGCTGTGTTGGGTGTTCAGCTCACACATGTGTTAGAGTGAGAACTATTTGGTTTTAAGTGTTTGGGTGTAACTCAGTTTTCACAACTCAGTCAGCAGATTGTATCTGACTGTAATGGAGTGACTAGTGTGAAGACTTGTCATCTTCCCCATGTGACCCACTTCTTGTTTTAAGTCTTACACTCGCCGTTTGTTTGACTGACTACATTTTATCTTTTGTTCTTGAGCTGAACCTACTAAAACTAACTTCTGCTGTTGAATTGTGAGAAAGAACAATTCTGAAGTTTACCTTCTTTTATTCCAATGAGGGAACAAGGGTCAGAGGACCAAGGTCTGAGAGTCATGGTTCACCACAGCAATAATACTGACATTGCAGTGATTTAAAAATCTATTTTTGCTCACATTACCCAGCAATGTGCAAACTCTTGACCAACCCACTAACAGCCCTCTGTCCTGTATGAATGAGGTTAAAAATGAATGAGGTTTATGATGTACACACAAGTATCGCTTTAAAAGTGCAGAGATCAGAGCTCCATTTCTTCATGCAGAAATGCAGCTTTGCTAAGCTAAAGGTTACAACTCTTTTTTATGTTTGCAGCAAACAGCCTAACAACAAAACCAACCCAAACCGAGTTGGTGGGACATGTCATTTCTTACCTCTCTATGTACCCTGATGGTGAGCCGTTCAGACCATCGAGCCGCTCCTGTAAGGCAGCCAGGATCTGTGGATTCTGCATCATTTGCACAGTGAGCTGGCGAGCTGTGGACAAACAGGCAAACGTTTAACATGAAAAAAGAGACCCAGGCAAAGTTAGACTTAGCTACCCAACATTATATTTGTTTTATTAACAATTCAACTTATTTCCTCCCCAAACATATGTGTGTGTTCAAATTTCTGCCTATTCAAATATTTTCTGATTTAGCCATATATTAAAGTCAAATAAGAACCAAGACAAACAAAACAGAGTGGATCAGCACATCTCTAAATACAGGGACTGCACCTACTGAAGCTCCGACAAACTGCTGCCAGCAAGAAGATTAAAAGAGAAGTCAAATGAGTATACATCACTGTGTTCACATAACTCAAGCTGCCGGCTGTTTTCACACCATTTTACTCTGGTGGATAAATCAACAAGCCTCAGCTGCAACAAGGACAGCTGCCATTTTTGAGATGAATAAACATGTATTCACAGTATTGATGATGTTTCAAAAACATTAATTTGAGCAAACCTGTTCCTCCGAATACTAAAACCTTGTTGCTCTACAGAAGTGACAGTTTAACACCATCTACATCACTGGAAACATTCTGATCAAGCAAATTCCTGCAAGCTTTTATTCATACTGACCAGAATATAACTGGGAGTTTAAGTATCCAATTTTACAATATTAGACAGCGAAGTAAGTTCTGTATCATATTCACTCCTATCAAGTTTAGAAACCATTTCCAATCATATTGACAATGTCAGCTAACCTTTGCTGTTTTCGTCTTCTCCTGTCTCCTCCTCTTCTACGTCCTCCACGTCCTCCATGTCTGCAGGGTCCATCTCAGTCTGGTCTTTGCTGCTCCAGGAGACAGAGGCGATGGGGGAGGGGTGGTGTGAGAAGCAGACACTTTAGACAGTTGGAAGGCAGAAAATGATCACCAAACTAGTCGACATTTTTACTCCACTAACAGGTTCAGAACGCTGCCGTGAAAGGTGATTTTTTGAAAATTATTTCTAATCTGCACGAAGTTGAAATTCTATCATTCTTCTCTTTAAAACTAGCTTGTTTTCAGTCATGAAGCTTGCTACTTGCTTCCAGTATCAGTGCAGGAGAGTTCAACTTTTAACATGAAGTCTTATCCTCTGTGTCTGCAGCACAAGGTCAAAAATCAATGATCAACAGCAGAAAAGTGTGTGTATATGGGAGAGACAAATGTCATCCCTGTGTTGAAACAGTCACTGAAGCATCGGTCCATTAGACAGATGATCTCTGCTTGTCATGAGGTTTCTTTAGCATGTGTAGTGTGAGAAAACCTGACAATGCAGCTTGATCTGAAGAGAGACACCCCAAACAGATGACTTGGTAAACAGCTGCACTTTCCTCTCAAGGTTTACTGAACTTCTTTATCTAACCATGCTAAAATCAGTATAGTCACAGCTGCTGTGCTCAACTGTCAGAAACCCAAACCCAGAGGGCAGACCGTTTCATCTGCAGCGGGGCGATACTTACTTGTCAATATCTGCCATCTTAGCCGAGTCTCAGATGATGCTGAAGGGAAAATACAGAGCATTAGTTTAGAAGTGATCCAAAAAACACAAGATTTTAAGAACTGACTTGAAATTTGAGTTGAATCCAACTAAGTCAATTACTGATGCCTAAAATCAGCCATGTGCAATATCTCCACCATCATTGCTGTAACAGCTTTAATAATTCAACTGATCGTGACAGATATCGTTTCATCCATCATACGAATCAAACGCAGATAGAAAGCTGTTATCTGCACAAAGCAGTGTGCAGAATACAATTGATGCAGTTAAATGCCTTACCACAAAGAGCAGCACAAGTAATCCTACTCCTCCATAAAACTGCTGTGTGTGCACAACTTCCATTTGAGAAGAAACAAGAAAACTGTATAGAAGAAAAACCATAAGCAGGAGTCACACGCCATCAACAGTCTGAAATGATGAAAGCTCAAAGCTTTTCTTTCATTTTAGAGAAACTCCGACTGATTCGGTACAACCATGAAAATGTTTGTTTTTAGAAATACATGCTGCATCTTAAATAGACTACAGATCATCAAAAAAGGAAAATAAACAATCGATTCTTATAATGGAGATTCACTGAGGTACCACCCACAACATCCGCTATTAATGCCAATTTTAGTCTTTTACAGTTATTTTATTTATTTATTTATAGACAAACTGCTTCTTGCTTTCTGGACAAAGAGCGGCTGGATTTGGATAAACTAGGCCACAAGCTTATTTGAAACGTCCTTTTGGTCCAGACAGGATCAATCCAGGACGTGAGTCACCAAAATCGCTCTCTTCTGGAGTAGCATTCTCCTGAGGCAAAATGATCACTTAAACCTACCAAATGAAAATGCTGTGGCAAAACAGAACTTTAAAGCAACAATCATGTCGAAAATCAGTGACTAAATGGGCTCCAGTTCAAATAAAGACAACACGATTTAACCAACCACCTGGCCTGTGGAATAGTGTTTCTGGCCTATATTGCAGCCTCCATCACCGGTGAGGCTAAAAATAACACCTCTGTCTTGCAACAATCACTACACAGAATTTAAAATGTTTATTCTTTGCCTTTCTCTCTTCTTCCCATCACCGCTCCTCATCAGACATCTCAAAAAGCAGCGACTGATCATCCCAAGGTCCGCAAACATTTTCTGTCATGTAAATAAAGAGACAGATCCTAATGAATTTTCACTGAAAATATTTGGACTTCCACCCCCCACAGACGTGAGGAAAAAGTCAACAATTCACCAGTCGCCATCCTTTTTTTTTTTGAGAAGCCAAAACAGAGGAAGTTGTAATCTACGATGGACAGCAAGGTTTTTGTTTTCTCATTTCAAGTCCTTTTAAAACTGGGAAATATCTACCTAAATTCAGTAAAGTGGTTATGTCATGCTCTGTGATAAGCTGCACAAACTATTAGGGGGAAAAACTAAATCTGCCATATTTCCCAAAACAAAACAAAAAACAATCTTAACAGGAATAAAAAACAAAAACCTTGTTTGGGACCTTTATCACAGTTATGTCAGCAATCCTTGTGTGAGCTGCTTTTATGACTCAAGGGAATTTTTACTTCTCCGCTTCTCTCCTGCATATTACAAGTCTGTGTATTAAATAAATAAAAAGATCTGGATATGTGAAACCTGGCAAATCCTCTATATGCGGGGACTCAAGAAGCACACACTTTCCTATGCATCAAAACCTCTCATCATCTTCCAAATGCTGAATGTATTTATAAAGCTTTCCTGAAGTACCTGAGCGCTCCAGAACGGTTTTGGGTTGAGAACATCTCATATTTGGGACGTTACGACCGCTCCCGTAAGGCGTTTCTGTGCATCTAATGTGTGTAAATCAGAGTCCAGGTAACCCAGCCCCCATCCCCCACACACCCGGCTCGCTGTGCCACGTCAGCAAACTGGTTATTTTGTACATAAAAAAAAACAAACACCTCCATGTTATGTCCTGGCAGCTTAAAGACAGACCAATCTTACTGGCCGTTTTGTGAAACTGCCTACATATTGTTGACATCACTGCACAGGGGTTTATAGATGACCACTCTCTTACCTCAGAGCAAAGCCAGGTGACAAACTTCATCAGAGGACAACCAATGAAGGAAGCTGTTTGTCTTCATCAGTGGCTTTAATGAGCCATTTTGTATAATCAGATCCGCATTTAAGGTCTCTGTCACGGGTCAATCAGGATTAAACCATGAAAGTGAACCCAGCAAGTGGATAGACAAGTTAAGCTTGGATAAAGAAAGACTGGATTATTTTGGTGATGTCTTCTGTATTTATTGATACTTTGATTAGGTAGTCATAAAAAGTAAATTCATGTTAAAAACGTTTTACATACCCTTTTAAATGTCTGTCTATAATTATAATTTAGCATTTTATCAAATTGACTCAGGCCTTCATATTTATCTGAAAATTTTAAATTCACTGAATTTGAGACAGTATATCGATTCTTATATCACAAGGCACCGTTTTAAATCTCTGACATGTGACGTTTACGAAATCAAGTGATGTCCAATTTCACATAGTAAGCTGCAGCCCACAAGTTTAATTTAGACAAACCCTTTAAGACTAGAGGTTGACCAACGTGGTCGATGCCGATTCTTAGAAACCAGGGCAGCCGATGGTCAATATACACCATTTTCAATATAGTCAATACACTGAAACTCAAACGTATACGTAACAACCGTTAGGAGAACTTGTACACTTTAAAATAGAACAGCATTTCACTCAAAAATATATATTATAATTGTGGACTACAGCTGGTCGTAGCAGCTGCGGCATCTTCATCATTCTAATCAATTCAATGCATGAAGCAAACACACCCCTGAGGGGGCTTTGTGCCTTCAAGTGAGGTAGTAACAGAGCAGAAACAGTCAAAATATTAAAAGTTAAGCCGGCTTTGTGGCTCAAGTGATGATATATGGTCTGTACAACCATCCAGTTGTGGGACTAAACATCAGATTTATTAGCAAGGGAAGATCAATGATGACACACAGCAACTTTGTATTTTGTTTAAAAAAAGAATTGCTCAGCTGAGATAATTTGTCATGTTTTAAAATCAATACGAGAGAGGCGTCCATCACACATTTAATGCGTTGCGCTCCATGTTAGCACACCTGAGTTCTGCTCCACGCCTCTCTTGGTTCCACGATGCTTGCTTCATTTCTGAGCGCTCACGTTTATGCTGGACATGGCGGCCAGAGGCAGCATAAAGATGGACAGGTAATTGTGGCCATTTTGTGGCACTGTATTATTAAAGAGCCTGAAGACGCCATGAACCCGGCTGTCAAACCCAAAACGGGACAAACCTTTCCTGCAGGCTGGTTCCAGCTTTAGTTTTAAGTGCTGCTTTCTTCATGTAAACAATATACATTACTGTTGATAAAATTAACACCACTTTTGATCATTTTCCCTATACATTGGCTCTTTGAGTCATGTAGTTCTTACCTTGCTGCTGTATGTTTAAATGGTAATTTTTCTAACACGCTTAATCATAATCCGCCATTTCATGCTTATAATATAGCTTTTATAACAGTATGATTGTCTGCAGGGAGATTGTGGGACTGAAAGCCTCACACCACAAGTGCACAGACTCTGGTTCCAAAAATACAACATGGCAGCTTCCATAAATCGAGTCCTGCTGGCTTCAACTCCCAACGAGAAAGGGCGAGGACACTTGGCAGATCAATTTAATATGTTTATGAGTTGATTCCAAAAGGTAATCAGTTTTAAAGATTACTTTGAGAGTTACATTAAAATTTGTCCAGCAGTCCATGACATATTTTAATAAAAGACACGCGATACTGCCCACCTTTCAGCAGCTAGCAGATAAGATAAACTTGTTAATCTTGACTCTAGCATCATGAATGCTTATTTACCCTATAATATGAGAATATAGCTATGTATATAATAAATGTGTTTTCAGGGGGAAAAAAATATATATATACACATGTTAAAACATCCAATTTCGCACAATGAATCCTCACAGTAGATTTAAAATCTGACTTTGTGCAATTAGGATCTTACTTTATTAGACAAATACTTAACAGGCCATCAAACAATGGGGCTTGTAAATGACAACTTTTAACTGATAATTAATAAACGATACAACTTTATAACATCGTGACACAAAAACAGCAGGAAAGCTAAAATCTTCTTTTGTCTGTAAAGCCTTTTTTCCTCATCAGTGACCACGTGTTGCACGCTGAAGTCTACCAACCAAACCATTAATGACTGACAACCAGCCCCACCTGCTACCCAGCTCTCTTCTCTTCCTGAAAACGTATTTAGGATCTAATTTACACCACACGAACCCGGTCAGCCTGTTAAAACGTTCACGGCCTTCGGTCAAAAGCCCAAGTGACCGCTCGCTTCCTCCCCACCAAGGCCGACCCCCGGCTGGTCACCAGCGGGGAAACTTTAGCCGGCCCGCCGCTACTTGAGCTAGCTTGTGTGCTAGCTTGATGCGCACCAGTCAGTCAGAGCAAGAAGGAACATGTTCGTTAGACTCTGCCCTTAACTACATAATGTGGCCCAGTTCCAAACTGGTGCCATCTCTCCTAGCACCACGTTTAAACCAGCTTTTGCTTATGTAACGCGACCGGGATACCAGGCTCACCGGCCGCTTTTGCTTTATCTGGAGTCCCTCCTAGTTCCCCTCCGCGAGTACCATCCCTCCCAAAGAGGGAACATGAAAAAATAAGGTCAAGCCAAAAAAAATACACAATGCCAAACACGTGTCAGCAAATGTCGCGAAATGTCGTCAGTTACAGGAATTAGCCATTGTCTTGCCATTTAGCAAAAACATTATTTGGCTAAGCAGTTAGTAGAAAACCGCATACGGGCAAAACCCGCTGTTTTATTTTTCAAAGCGCGTGCAACGTTAACGCACAATCATGGAGGAGCAAGTCTCAATGGCTGCTGCCGCTGTCTCGTTTCGACTAGCATTAGCAAGAGCGGAGCCGTCCTCCCTCCGCCGCTGTTTCGCTCACGCTGCGCAATTAAAGCGAAACTTTTGGGGCCACGCAGAAGTTCGGGGCGTTGGCGTCCGAGGCGTCCGCAAGCGGCGACCCTTACCTTCGCTCTGCGGCCGGAGGCTGGAGCGAACAAACGACGCTGCGCAGTAAAGAAGTCTCGGGGAAGAAAGAGACTCCGCTCTGATGGCGGTAAAAGGGAGAGAGATCCCGCCGCCTGCGCTCATATACATTCGACGTCATCACGTAAACGGGCGGTCACCGAGGCAACGCAGCTCATGGGCGGGGCAGTGTCAAGGGTGCCCCTTCGGCGGACCAGAGGAGGATGATTCATCATCAATATCGTCATGTTCATTAATGACATTCCTCATCATTTGTTTATTAATAAATTATATTTGTTTTTACTACCAGCCGTCTTCCTAATTACATTCCTAAAAATTACCCTTCTTTAAAAAATATTCAACATTCTTATCAAAAACTGCAACTACTTTTATCATCCAAATATGATGTGATGACAGTTGTTTTCATCTTTTCTAGCTTCTAGCTAGCCTTTTGATACTTTTAACTAGCTTTTTGCTACTATTAGAGTTTTGCTATTTTAGCTTTTAGTTAGGAATTTATTTATTTTATTTTAGGTAGCCTTTTCTACTTTTAGTAATTAGTTATCCTTTAGCTACATTA
>JAOXNZ010000001.1:35848865-35874199 GCA_028566095.1 Kryptolebias brasiliensis | reverse complement strand
ACAACTCAACATTAACTCTTGGTCAGACGTTCTCATGACATGGAGGTTATTTAATTTTTGTTTTTCAAGTGTCATTGGTCGGGTAATTTGTCGATGGTCCCTAAGCGAAGCACCGCGTTTAGGAGGATGGAGCACACAAAGATGGGCTGACCCACATCTCACTGTCAGCTCCGGGTCAAACGGCAGGAAGACACGCCTAAATCCAGAGTTAGAATATCTAATATCCAACCCCGAGTCCCCCTGGTGGTCTGCTGCAGTTCCGTTTTGTGGAGCGAGTTTGCAGCTTTTCTTGGTTAGTGTTTTTGGTATTTGCAGCATTTTCCCTTTGCTTCTGTCTATTTTCTGTGACTACAGCGTTGGTATACGGTTCATGTTTCACTTCCAAACAGTAACAAAGACGTCAAACACTGATTGCAAACTTTGACCTTGGTGGACATGTTGAAGACATGTGAGTCCAAAACTCTTTTTCGTAGTCGGCCAAAAAACACAAGATCTTGCCTGAAATGAGAAGCACGTCTCATCCCCAACCCCCCCCCAATCTAAAGTGGATAGCTTTAGATTGTTGTTCAGAACTATAATGCATCAAAAGTGTCAACACCCTTCAAGATGGCCGCTGCAGCGAATCAACCTTAGCAAACACTAAAAGGCTCTAACTCAGTCGGTTTTACAGACATGGAGCTGTAATTTGGTGATGTAGTAGCTGAAAGTCATCCCCAACACATACTCTGAGCGCTAACTGATCGCGCAAGATCTTTGTTTAAAATGTCGCCATTAACTAATTGGAGTAAACTCTGACCGTCTGTTAGCAAAGTATCCCGTCAGCCACTGGATGGATTCTAAAGGAATTTTCAGGAAAGAATCATTGCATGTACCTCTACAACTGAATCATGTTTGGAGCCAATATAGTCATCACAGTCAATTCACCTTAGAAAATACAAAAATGGCTCCCGGTCAGTCAATTTGACAGATTATGAGCTAAAATTTCATGTGGTAGAGGTTGAGAGTCATCCCAACACATACCCTGAGCGCTAACTGATTGCACAACGTCTTTGTTTAAAACATTCCAATTAACTATCAGAGTCAACTTTGTCTGTTAGCAAAATATCTAAAGAACCCCTGGCTGGATTTTAATGAAACTCCTAAAACGTATTCACTGGATGCACATCTTCAATCGATCTTTTGGAGCTAACCTGATTCAAGATGACTGCCACAGCTATTTCAACTTTGGCCACACAACAGTGTCTATAACTCAGTCAATTTTACAGATAGCGAGTTAAAATTTGTTGTGGTGGTAGCTGAGACTCTTTCACAACACACTCTCTAAGTGCTGACACATCTTACAGATTGCAGGAAATTGCGCACCACATTATTGATAAAGTTTAACCAAAACGGCTACAACTCCATCCCCTGTCAGCATAAGATGATGAAGATGAGGCAGCCATCTTTACCTCAAAAGTTAATTACTTGTATATCTACATTGTTCTGCAAGTTTCATTAAAATCTGTCCAGTGGTTCCTGAGACTTTTTGCCAACAGACACAAGAACACACACACAGACATGGGCAAACACGTTACCGCCCTTTCGCCTTCAGTGGTGGGTGACAAAATGTACAAGAAAGTCTGGCTTTTTTAAATGATGGTGCATAATATCAAAAAATGAGGCCAGCTTAAAACTACGAGCTTAAAAAGACAGTAGTTCACTTGTTTTTAGTTAAAAAAAAGAGCTGAGCAGAAAACCTGCAGTGGTGATCGCTCCACGCCGGAGAGCCGCATGTCAGCACTTGTCTGTCTGAGATCTGTTCAAATAGCTGGTTGGAAAAGAAAACGCTGTCGCCTCAGAGGAGGAGGGGGGGCGTCTGCACTGAGACCAAGGCACCAGCAGAGCAGCGTCACTGGAAATAAATACGATGGTTAAAGATTCTGTGTTGAATGATTCTCACCTACTACCACACTAAACTTTAGTTCAACATCTATGAACTTGACTGAGGTATCACCATTTTCATGTTCGCCAATATTGATTAGCTGTGGTGGCCATCTTAAATTGGGTTGACTCCAAAAGTTAATCGGTTGTAGAGGTACACTCAGTGAATATTTCTGGAAAGTTTAATTAAAATCCATCTGGTGGTTTATAAGATATTTTGCTAACAGACAGTCAAGGTTGACTCTAACAGTTAATAGCAAAATTTTAAGAAAAGGTTTTGCACAATGAGTAGCACTTGAAGTACGTGTTGTGAATGACTCTCAGCTACTGCCACACCAAATATTAACTCAATATCTGTAAATGTGACTGAGTTATAGCTTATTTTGAGTTGGCTAATGTCAATTAGCTGAGGCAGCCATCTTGAATTGGGTTGGCTCTGAAAGTTAATCAGTTGTAGAAGTACAGCCACTGATTACTTTCTGAGAGTTTCATTAAAATCCGTCCAGTGGTTCATGAGATATTTTGCTAACAGACAAAGTTGACTCCAAATAGTTATTGGCAATGTTTTAAACCAAAATCTTGTGCAGTCTGTTAGCACTCAGAATATGTGATGGAGATCCACCTCAGCTACTACCACACCAAAGTTAAGGTCAGTTGAGCTATTCACTCACTTAAATCACCATTTATGTGACTTTTGAACTCAGTTGGCTGTGGCAGCCATCTTGAATCAAGTTGCCTCCAAAAGTTAATCAGTTGTAGATGTACATCTAATGATTACAATCTGCAAGTTTCATTAAAAACTGTCCTGTGGTTCATGAGATATTTTGCGAACAGACAGACCAATGAACACACAAACGCAGACACGAGCAAAAACGTTATCGGCCGCCTTTCACCTTTCATTGGCGGGCAGCAATAAAACAGAAGAAGGTGACAGAAGTGATCCTGTCAGTGAAACACAGCGTCCTCGCTCACTGTAAACACATTCGGTCCATTTGACACTAGTTGTCGTAGGCAGAGTTCATCGTTCCATTTCAAGCCTGGTTGTATTTTGTAATTTGACACCTAAGGAGGGGGAGGAAGAGGCAGAGACTCCAAGGGCAGACAGGACAGTTTACTGATCACATTCCTCAAGTACACAACAGGAAACCAAAACTTAAACTCAGGACAAGTCTTGAAGAAACGTATTTGCTCTTGGATAAAACGGACACAGACAGGTGAGCACCGCCGCTCAAATCCACAGCATCAGTCACAAACTTTAGCAGATTATTTATCTGTAAATGATTCAGGCTTTCTTTTATTAAAAGGTACCAGTCTTCTGCTTTCTGGTTGGATATTTCTTTGGAAAAACTCAAAAAGTCTGGCACTACTTGTGGTAGTGATATGATGTAGATGAACGGATGTTATATAATCCCAGATTAAGTTTCAAATTTTAAGTTTTACAACAGAATGTTCAGCTTAGTGTGATGATGTCACACAGTAACTTTAGCGCTGACTTAACTTTACATGATCGTTGCAAACCAACTCTTTTAACTCTTACAAATGTTGTTTATGTTACAGTCTATACATCAAACTGTAGGCATTGTTGCCTTCTTTCACCCAGTGTGTCTCCAACTGCTGAAAGACTTGTGTTTTTTTCTCTAATTCCCTCAGAGTGCAGGGTGCGCACATCCAAGCCCTCATTGACTTCCATTGTATCTGAGCTCAGATTGTTCTCTTCTAGAAAGTAATCTAATTTTTGTTGGGTTTGAACGTGTTGCACTGAAGTCGTGTTTTACATGTGAGGTAGTTGTGAAGGACAGCTGCAGGTGATTGTCCCTGTTAGAGGTAAGTCGTTGTGAAATATCACAAAACTCCACCAAAAACTGCACCATTCCTGAATGTGCAAATCTAAAAAGGGCCTTGTTGGATTTTATAGTTTGCACAGTGAAGCTTCTGATGTGGGACTGCTCTGTTTTATCCTGTATGTTTTAGTTGACTGCACTGATTTCATTTACAATCCTTAAAAATGTTCTGTTCTACTTCGTCAAAGACTTCAGTAAATAAACACTTAAAAGTCAATATATATATTTTTTAATTCCACATCCTGTGTCACTCTGTGTATTTTTACCATGTGCTGACATAACAGCAACTCAAACCTCTCACTACCAGTGAAGAGACTCTGCTGCCAGCGCACACACTGGATGCCGCTGACATATGCAGCCACTCACCTTCAAAATAAAAGCACTGCAAAGAGATTTTGGACTTGCGTACAAAATCATGTGGTCCACGGGCTGTAGGATGTGTGTTTTAGACATAAAAAAATGACATGTACGACAACTAGAGGTTTATGCCAGATGTTTTATATTTTTCACACAGTGACCGTTTGCTCGAGGCTTCATTTCGACTCTGCATTTCTGCTTGCCTGTATCATAAAGAGTGCTGTCAGGGAGTGAGAGACACATTTGGGTGGGTACCATGGTGACCCTAATGAGCCACTAGCAGCATTATTATAAAATTACAATTTATTTTTTGGTCTTTATGTAATAAAGTTGCTTTAAGATGAGTTACAGATAGTAGCTGCATTTGGAACGCGTCAAAAATTCTTTAAAAAAATGTTCATTTTATTCTGTTACATTTTATTGTGAAGCAGTTTTGATTTGCTATATAAATACAGTTAATTTGATCTAAGGTTACGTTTAAAACTTGTGACAGTTTAGGTGATATTTCACATGTTCCCCTTTTCAATTTTAGTGTGTAACCATGGCGACTGGCAGCAGCTTCCTGTCTGAAGATCAGTTCCTGTGCTCCGTGTGTCTGGACGTGTTCACCGATCCGGTCACCATACCGTGCGGACACAACTTCTGCAAGTCCTGCATCACGGAGCACTGGCGCATCAGTGCCCGGCAGCAGTGTCCCGTGTGTTTGGAGCTTTTCGACACCAGACCGCCACTGCGAATCAACACCTTCATATCGGAGATGGCTGCTTATTTCAGGTCCTCAGCTGAAAGCAAAGCCGCAAGGAGTCTTTCCAAGGATGTCCTCTGTGACGTCTGCGCTAAAAGCAAACAGAAAGCTGTCAAGTCCTGTCTGGAATGCCTGTCCTCATACTGCTGGACTCACCTGGAGCCTCATCGGAGGACCACCGGCCTGAGGAGACACAAGCTGGTCGATCCCTTGGAGAACAAGCTGTGCACGAAACACGAGAAACCACTGGAGATGTTCTGCAGGACAGATCAGACGCCCGTGTGTCAATCCTGCGCCGCGTCCGACCACAAGAGACATCAGGTTGTCCCTCTCATCGACGAGTGTAAAGGGAAGAGGAAAGAGCTGGAGAAGGCGGGAGCCGACGTCCAGCAGATGATCCAGGACAGGATGCTGAAGATCGAGCAGCTCAAACAGTCAGTGAAGCTCAGCAAGGAGGCCGCGGAAGGCGTGACGGCGGCTGTTGTGGAGGACTACGCCGCCTTGATCAAATCCGCCCGGAGAAACCTGGACCTGCTTATGGACGTGATCGAGCTGAAGCAGAAAACGGTGGAGACGCAAGCCAGGGGTTTCATAAAAGAGCTGGAGGAGGAGATCTCCGAGCTGCTGAGGAGAAGCTCGGAGCTGAAGTCGCTCTTTCAAACCGAGGACCACCTCCAGCTGCTACAAAACCTCCCGCCCTCGAACGTCCGAGCCAAGGACTGGACGAAGACCCAGGTCCAGCCCTCCTGCGACGGGACAGTGAGGAGAGCGGCGGCTGAGCTGGAGACGCTCACCAGGCAGATGAAGAAGCTGTGTGCTGACGTCGAACTGTCCAGGGTGCAGCTGTACGTGGTGGACGTGACTCTGGATCCCGACACGGCGAACCCTCACCTGGTTCTGTCGGAGGACGGGAAACGAGTCAGCTGTGGCGAAGTGGAGCAGACTCTCCCCAACAGACCGCAGAGATTGTCCTCTTTTGCCGTCCTGGGAGAGCAGGGTTTCTCCTCGGGAAGGTTTTATTACGAGGTTCAGGTTAACGGGAAAACTAAATGGGAACTCGGAGTGGTCCGGGAGTCTATTACCAGGAAAGGTGAGAACACAATCTGCCCCGAGAACGGTTACTGGGCCGTATGGTTGAGAAATGGACACTACAGAGCTCTTGCTGGACCTTCTGTCCCCCTCTATCTGGAGTCCAAACCCCAGAAGGTGGGGGTGTTTGTGGATCATAACGAGGGTCTCGTTTGCTTTTACAATCCAGACGCTCCAGTCCTGATTTACTCGTTCACCGACTGTAAGTTTGGCGGGAAACTGCTCCCGTACTTCAGTCCCTGTCCGAGTGACGGCGGGAAAAACTCAAACCCTCTCATCATCTCCACAATCAGTCCAAGGCTTTAGAGCTCAGCTTCAGATTTGCTCAATATTCCTGCTTTTTAAAAACATTTTTAATCCAGTTACGACCCTTTATAGTAGTACTTTATAGTACTACTTTATAGTAGTACTTTATAATAGTACTTTATAGAAGTCTCGCCAGGCTCTAACAGCTTCTTCAGCATATTTCCGTTAAACCACTCTGCAGTTTTTACAGAAAATGTAATTTCTCTAGTTATTATTTTTTAATCTTTTGGGGATTTTTCATGAGCCCAAATCAGACTGGATGAAATAACTTTATAATTCCTACTTTTATTTTACCCAACATATTTCACATTTTGTCCTCTTAATGCTGTTTCATTTATGAACATCTTTTACCTGCATTTCAGGCCTAAAACACATTTAAAAAACAGGATAAGCTTTTTCCCACTTTAATGTTGTCATTCCTCTGAAAAGTCCCTCTGGCATTGAGGAGAGCAAAGAATGAAACAATCACTTCTTGGTTCACTTCTTTATGCAAAGATAAGGTGTGAAAAAGGAAAGCCTTCTTGTCCTTTTTTTTTTATTTTTCAAAATTCCTCTAACATCATTTTCTTGGGGACAGTTTAGGACTGCAGGCAGGTCAGGTTAGTCCCCTCTCCCTCCTCAGCCATGTCTTTGTTTGTTACGTGGCTTAGTTAAAAACACACTGTTGTTGTTTATCTTGTGCTTGGTGGTCGAGGACTATTGTTTTAAGTAATGAAGGTTTTTAACCGATGCGTAATATGTTGTAACCCGATGAGGCAGAAGGTAATCCTTTGTACTTGTGGTTCTTCTTATGTAATGTTGGTGCACAGCTGCATGACAGTAATCTGTAAAATATGGAGTGCTAGCTGTCGTAATGAAAGTATTGAAACCAGTAATATTGACAGTAAAAATAACAGTGATCATAAAAGTCATAATATTAATATTGATAACAGAGAATCCCTTAAAATAAACTAACAAAAAAAGGCTATAGGTGACATTTACGTAAAATTAATGAACCCACCTTAGGAGGACCTAGAAAGATATTGTATTTAACTGTGTGGTTCAGGAAGAAACCAGGTCCAAAAGGGACAGTGGCTCTCTACTGCCCTCTGCTGGTGGCCCAGCTTTGTTACACAAAACGTGCAAACGTTCTCATTCGGTGGTTTTATATTCCAGCTGTTTCATCTGCTGAATCTTCAATATGTTCCCACAAAAGAAAACATTGGTAAAGCAAACATGAGCAGGAGGACAACACGTCCCACGCAAAGGACACAAGGTTATTGTCTTCAGGGGCACAAGCAGACCATTTTAAAAAAAGGGCCACTGATGATCCTGGGGGAGTTTTATTCTGATGTTATCATATGCAGGTTGTTTAAGAAAATCCTGCTTTTTCAACAAGTCTTAATGCTCTTTGCTGTTTATGCGTAATGTACAATGACTTAATCATCACCAGATCTTTGGTTTATAAAATGAATGTCCAAAGTTTCATTGTCTGCCTGTACATTTCCTGTAAATTTAGGCTAATAACTGGACATTTAACGACATATCAGGAATGACTGGAAACGTGCTGCTTTTTTGGGTGACATTTAGGTTTCAGTGGTTCTGCACCAAACTCGTGGTTCAGCATCAACGCTTCGATTCATCGCTGATCATCTCCAGTTCAGAGGCGCTTCTCTCTTCAGCCACTGGAGTCATGTTTTCTTTAGCTGGTCGTTTTATTTGGCTTGACTTCGGTTGCCACTGCCATCCTTCTTTTTTACCGCCGTGTTCTTCTTTCGTTTGTTTTCTGCAGTCCAACCACGTCCATCCTTTGTGCTACTTCAACTCCTCATATATCAGCTATGTTCATCAGTAAAAGCGTGCTATGACTTTTGGTTTTGGTAACTTTACTTTTTGAAATATATAACTTAAAATAAATAAATCCCCATAGATAAACATTAAGATCTCTTCAGTTCCTTTAAAACATTCAGCTCTTAAGTCTACTTTAGCGTACTTGATCTAGTTTTCTTTTTATGTTCCTTTCAGCTACTGTTGCTAAATGTACCTTTTAGCTACTGATTTGCTCATTTTAGCTTTCAGCAATGGTTTTGCTGATTTGCTTTTAGCTACTTATTAGCTCATGTTAGTGAGCTACTTATTTGCTAATTTTCACTTTCAGCTAGTTTTCCTAATTTGAGCATTTAGCTATGGCTAGCTAAATAAAGCTTTTATCATATGTTTTCCTAATTTTATCTACTAGCTACAATTTTGCTGATTTCAGCTTTTGTTCTGCTTGGTTTAAATTTACAGATTCATTCATTATTCAGTTCATTTAAGCAGAAAATGTAACTTCTCTAGTTTTTCGTCATGGTTGAGTAATTTATTGTTTCCATCTTTATTTAAAACTTATAAAAATAAGAATCAAAGTGACCATCCTCCAACAGCTGTTGTTCCTTTTTTTAAAATCACATTTTATATTTAGTCTTTATTCAAAAAATGCAAACAAATGAACCCAGAAAATCATTTGTTTTTATTCTGTGTTACGGAGATACAGTAAATATATTCAGTTACCTGAAAAAGGACAAAGGGTTTGTGTGTGTGTGTGTGTGTGTGTGTGTGTGTGTGTGTGAGAGGAGTGACAGTGTGCACCAGTTTATGACAGTCCCTTATGTTTGTTGTCAAGTGACGCAGAGTGGAGTAAAAACAAGTGTGTGTGAATTTAAAACCAAATTTGGGAGAAAAAAAACAAACAAATAACACATTAAATAAGAGTGATCTAAAACTATGAGCTGAAAAAGTTCAACGCAAACCCACATAGAAAAGAGGAATAAATAAAACATTTCACAGACGACAACATTAAACGGCAGACATGTTTATTTCCCTCTAAATTTGGTGTCGAGAGCCGGAGGGACAGGCGAGGACGGTGACACAGAGGAAAGGCCTCTCTCCCTCCCTCTTTTCCCCGTGGCAGGAATCAGCATCCGGGAATCGACAGGAGCTTTACTGCGGTGCTTCAGAGGGGGGGAGGGGGCAGGAGACGGGTGGAGGGGTTCACCTGTGGAGGCAGACTCAGTTCTAAGGCTTCATATGGCACGTCCAGTTAAAAAACTACCAGGCCCAACCAGAGACGTGTCCTGTTTGAACTCTGGACTCCGGCTGGGTCTATACGCTCCACGTCCAACCGGTCCCGACCTCCTCCCACCTCCGCCGAGCCCCTCATCTCCTCTGACTCCTGTCTGACTCTAGAAGGCACTGGTTTGTTCTCGTTTCTCCACATTCTAACGGCTAGGATGAGCGATCGAGGCAATGAGGGAGAACGTGCGAAACAGAAACACTCGGACCAGCCGGGTAACTTCCAGCGGGGGTGGGGGGGGCTGGGAGGAGGATGTGTCCAGCTGGTTCCCGCCGATGCTACTGGTTGTTCTTTCCACCGGTGTCCCACCACTTAACAGTCTGCTGATGGCGGAGGCAATTGAATGTGTAAACGTTGACAAGGCTAACATCAGAATAGGCGAAGACGAAATCAGTGTTGAAATAAGGAGTCAGATGGTTGGTTATTTTTGCCCACACAGTTGAAGAGAGTAGTCTGTGCACACAGCTGGTGTCTGTACTGGAAAGTCTGGTGTTGAGGCTGTGTGTAGCTGTTCCCCAGCTGGATATTTACACAGTGAACAGAATTCACTTCTACTCTACACACCAAGTTTGGCTGGCTCTTAAGTACATCTGGAATGATCTAACACGCTGACAGCTCGATACGGTCTACACTTCTACGTCCTCATACGAGTAGCTAAGGAAAGTGTCTATTTTAGGCCCCCTTCACATGACTCCAGAGAGTTTTAAAAACAGATTTTCTGCTGGGTTTGTACTATCTGAAGTCAACTTTGTTCGCAAAATATCACATGGACCACTGGACAGATTTGAACTCTTAGGAAGTAACCATTGGATGTGCATCTACAGCACAGTTCAAGCCTACTGATCCTGGACAACACAAAAATGGCTATAAATCATTTATAAATTTGGTGTGGTAGTTGCAGAGGCATGCACAAGACAAAATCCAAGTGCGAATCATCGCGCGACATCGTTGCTCACAACTTTGTATCCTCAGAATCACAACTTTATTGAAGCTGTTTGTCCTGCATCTATCTTTATTCATCCTGAACCTGTCACCATTAAACCTTGATGAAATTGCTGAAATGGTTAGTAAAAAATTGTGAGACTGTTTAGCCAAGCTAACGCACTGACGTAAACAAAGATGAACGAACCGACTCCATTACCTTCTACTGCTTGAAACTGAAGCCAAATTTGGCCATTTTTTGGGCACTGCCATGTTGTATTTTTGGAGCCCCAGTCAGCGCATTAAGGATGTGTGGCTGTACACTCAATACAAAAGTCCCGCCTACACACCCTCCTTACTCACAGTCAATCACAGTGTATACACCTTTACATGCCTCAAATAACTAACTGAAATAACTACTGAAAAACCATCCCTGCATATTTGAACATACAGCAGCACCGTAAGAGCTACTTGAATCAATAAAACTCAACACATGAAATTAATTATTTGACAAAAACGTCCCATTTCTTTTATATGGAGGGGCGGGACTTAAAAACTGTTCTGCAGCCGGCCACTTGAGGGCGCTCATCCTCTGCGGCTTTTGATCCTGTCTCCAGTTATAAAATATGTTGCTGAACAGAGAATGCTCTTCCTCTGTGTTTTGATATGTTGTTAAGGTGGACGTTCTTGCCACCTGGTGGCGTGGCATGGATAGACTGGAAAGAAAAAAAATAGTTTAAAAAAATATTTATAGTAGTGTAGATGGAGCTTTAGTTTACAAAGTTCAAATCTGAGGCTCCTTCACGACGTCAGACATTTTTTAAGCAGATAATTTATTCCCCATTTATGAAAAAAATTTAATTTGACTAAAAGTGGCCATGCTGCACTATTAGGTGGCGAAAACGTCCACATTAACGACATATAATCCAAAGAAAGAGTGACCCACTGGTGCGTTCCGTGTGTTCGGAAGTGGGAAATACTGAGTTCCAAGGTGGAAAAATCAGCTGGAACGCCCATGAAGCTGGAATTCTGATTTGGGAAGTCAGATTCCTGACCAGCCCCGACCTCGTCATCTAATATGGCTGACTCGCACATGAGAAGTCGTGATGGCTGCAGTGATAAACTTATTTTAGTAATCCAGTCACACACAGCACGAATCCAACACTGCTGGTGACAACGTCGCTACGGTGATTGGACGCACAAACGTCAGAGGGATTCGTTGTATTGCTAATGGTAGTTAGGTTGGTCACTGGGTTGCGGCTGTCACGCAATAAAGTCGGGTCTGATCAAACGCAGCATTAACTTGGCTGAAGATTCTCCCAAAACTTGTTTTTCTCTCCTCAGTTATCAATCGTTTCAAACGCAAAGTATTACAGGATCAGGATAAAGTGAGAGACACAGAAAAAACACCCCAAAAAGAGTAAAAACGGCTCGATTATTGTTTGGATTTCTAGAACACAGAACGTTAGTGGGCTGCTAAAGATCCGTAACTCGAGTCCACACAGAGGGACTTATTAAAAATGTCCACTACGGAAAGTGTTTGTTGATGGGAGCTGCAAACCCAGCAGAAAATGCTTTTAAAACCATCTGGAGTAGAGCTGTCAGGGCCTGAGGCTCAAATGCGCTGGAGGAGGTGACTGATGCTCAGAGCTGAACTTTGCTCCAGTCAGGCAGTGAAGAAGAGTTGGGTTTTTTCAGTGACGGTCACCTGTTTCATTTCCTCTCCATGATCATCTTCTTAAAGTAAGAATTGAAGTACTGGCTTGACTTCTTAAAGCGAGTCTCTTAGACATAAAACTGTTGTGATGAACACATAATTCATTAAAAGTAAAAGTAAAACGTGTTTTTTTTTGTGCAGATTTAAAGGAAAAACAATATAAGGCGTTAATTAGAGAGCTTCAGCTCCATTAAGGGGCTGATCTTCGATCAGAGCATCAATTGGATGACTTGTGCTGTTAAAACTGAGCAACACAAACATCTTTTCATCAGTTTCAGCGCATTTGTGCCTTAAAATTAAATGCTGTACAAAAAGCTACAGTCCTAACACGCTCGGTTTTCTACATGCTACTGACAGTATACAAGGTGTTAAGTTTTAACAGTGATCATATGCAAAAAGGTAGAGCTTCATTTGTACAAGAAATATAGCTTCCATTCCTTCTGTCACCTGGAGTTTTAGTCCTTCTCTGCTTTTTTTTATCCACATGTAGAGTCCAGAACTGATATCAGACTTTCTGATCATACAAAAATAAATAAAATTGGACCATTTTCCCTCATCAAGTTTGGTTTTTGTTCCAAAAAAACAAGCCAAGCAAAGACAAAAGAATGATATAAAAACAAAAGACGCATTAAAATTAAAACTTATAGTTATGCATTTCCGTGTATTATAACCCAAGTTGTGGTCCTCACTTCCACGTTAAAACGTTCCCTGTTGCTTGAGATGAAATGTCAACCAGAACAAACAAAAAAAACAAAACAACAACAGCTAAAGAAACAGCTGGTGCCTCGAGCATCGAAGCGAAGAGACGAGCTCCCGGGTGGCAGTTGAGAATTTGTCACATCTTAATCAGTTTTTCAAGAACTTCTTTGCTTCTCTCTTCTTTGAAATGTGTGGATCTTCTCAGAGATCTGGAATGACCTGCTTATTAATAAATATGTCTTGTTTTTTAAGTCTCTTTGTGGGTGGAAGCTTCTGCTCATGGGTTTGATAAAGACAGGAGGAGCGAGCTGAAGTCACAGTCTGTGTGTCTAAAATCTCTGGAGAGTTTGTACGTGTGTGTGTGCGTGTGCGTGCGGCTGCTACTTGAAAATGTAGTTGATGAAAACCTGCAGGACAACAAGGAACACGATGATGATGAAGTCACGCTGCTGGAGGAAGGAGCTGCTTTCTGCTCGGCCCACGGCGCGGCTCCGCAGCACGACGATGCTCCTGAAACACACAGACGTTATAACGGCATCGCTAACGTGTGTGACACGGGAGAACACCTGCAGCGCAGAGGGACTCTCACCTGTTTATGTCCTCCTGTGTCTGCTTTATGGATTCAATGGCACTTTGAAGTTCACTGAGGTCGGCACCTTTCTTCCTCAGCCGGCTGTTATGTTTGCTTTTGTGCCCTGCACAGAGGAAATTTGGGAGCGTTTCAATGTTTTTGCTTCATTAAATCAAACTCTGAAGACTTTTGCACAACAATGTGTAGATAGTGACGTGCGGGGAGAGTAATTTGAGCCTCGTTAGTATCTAGGTTTGGGCACTGAGTCCCGAGAATCGATTGGAACTGGGACTAAAATGCAGATTCGCCTGGAAACGTTCAAATTTTTAAATTTCGATTCCTGATTTCGCTACCTGGAAGAAGAAGCCGCCGAACAACAACAAAGAAGAAAATCTTTGACGTGTGTGCGCAACCATGGAAAGTTGTGGAAACAATCAAAAGTCTGGCGTGCCAGCGCGTCCTAGTTGCATGACTGATTTAAAATCGCTCTAGCGTGAAAGATGCGCCCTCTATGAGACTCAGTTTCAATGTGTGTCAAAAGTCCAGACTTCAACCTTTACACCAGTTTTTAAACTGTTGATAGGCCAAGTAAAACCTGAGTTATAATAAATAATTCACGCCACATCTATTTCTGAAAATCATCATCATGTTTGAAGCACGTTAGAGTGAGAGGCAGCAGCAAAGATGGAGAGTCTCGGGGAGAAAACTCCCCCATCCTCCATCCGATCTCACCCCGAAACCCACCGAATGATAAAACACCCCTCCCAAGCAATCTGACTGAGGCCCAAAGTTATTAGTCAAGCAGCAAAAAATCTACAGGAAGAAGAGGAAAGAGGCACAAAAGTTGAAGGAAGTTCTGTAATGAGATTTGTGATATTCAGCGTGTTTGGATTTTATAGTTAGGGTTTAGTTTTGTGTGTTTAGTGTTAAGTTTTGTCAGTTTTAGAGTGTTTGAGTCAAACCAATGAGGTGGAGCTCCAGCTTCTGTTGGAGGTTCAGACCCAAAGATGATGGCCTCAGCCAAGCACTGCACTGCAGTCAGAATCAGGTAAGGAAAACTATAAAATATGTCTTATACCAACACTGAGGCAGCTAACACGTTATACTCCACGTAAAACGGTGGCTCAACTCAAATATAAAGACCCAGCTAACGTTAGCCAGACGGGTCACCAGCCTGCGTGATGGGCTCTGTTCACCATAGTGTCCAAGAGAAAGATGTTGGTGTAACAAACTGAAGATGCAGCAGAGAGGTTACAGCACATACTGCCTCTTAAAAGAATAGGAATCGAGAATCGTTAGGAACCGGAATGGAAACGAGGAATCAGAGCTGGAATCGTTCAAATTCAAACGATGCCCAACCCGACTAGTGTCTGAGCGCATTTGGATGGGAGTTTAGGTGAGTGCGGCTCACGCTCGCTGCCGGACGAGTCCTGGCGGTCGAGTTCAGGTGAAGAGCAGCCGCTCTCTGGGCTCCTGGGCTTATCGCTCTTGTGTTTCCTCTTCGGCACCGTTACCTGTTGAAGCATGCACAGATACACACACATAAACAAGTCAAACAGGCATCATAAAGCAGCAAAATCTAGATAAAACTACCCTCTAACATTTATAAAAAAGGAAAAAAAATGGTGAATAATTACAAAAACATTATTAGAACAATGTTCTACAACCCTTGACAAAAGATCATGAAATCACCACTACTGAAGGATGTTGTTTCAATTGCCTAATTTTGTATATGTACAAAAATAAAATAAAAATAAAAAATCACAAACAACAAAATTTTATTTTTCAAAGTTCCAACCTTCTAGCATTAAGAAACAATAAAAAAAGAGAGGAATATAATTGCTGTAGTCAGTCACAGTTGCTGTTTTTTTTTATTTTTAGATCAAATAGAGGAAAAAATTGTGGAATTATGAGAAAAACACTGCGCCGTTAGAACTTTGTTGCACCACCTCTGGCTTTTCTAACAGCTCGAACTGTACTTCTCATCAATCTGGCTCCAACTGGCGATTTTTGCTGTTCTCAGATCAGTTTTGCAGGTTGGAGTCCCGTCAATGACCAGCTTCTTTTAATTTCCACCTGAGATTTTCAAGTGGCTTGTGATCCAGACCATCAGCAGGCCATGGCCTGGACAATGTATGTCTTTCTTAAAGGAAAGTTTTCAAGCCCTTTGTCCTACTGCAAGATGAATCATCATCTTGAAAAATAAAGTTGATATTAACAAACATCCTTTCAGCTGATGGAATAAGAAGTGTCCAAAAGTTAAATGTAGACGTTGGCATTTATTGAAGATGGAATGACGTGTCTTTACCTGACACGACACTTTCATCCAGTCACCCTCAGTCCACACTGCTTTTCTTTAGCCCACTGTCACTTTGTTCTTTTCTGTTTGAGCGTTAATGGTGGCTTTTGTTTAGTTTTTCAGGATGTAAATCCCATTTCTTTTAGGCGATTTCTTACAGTTTGGTCACAGACATTGACTCCAGTTTCCACCCACTTGTTTCTCATTTGTTTTGTTGTTTCCCACTTTAAGTTTTCCATCTTGACTCTTTGATTTCTTCCTTGGTCTATCAGTATGCTTCCCTTTTACAACCTGTACCTGGTCCAGATGTTAAGACACAGCTGAATGGGAACGACCAACATCTTCTGCAACCTTCTGTGATGATTTGCCTTCTTTCTTTTTTTATTGTTTTTTTAAATACAAGAAGGTTGGAATTCTGAAAAATTTGTTTTTATACAAAATCAAACAGTTGAAAAAAACATCCTCCATAAGTGGCGATTGCCAAAGTTTTGCCAGGGGTTGTAGAATACACTTACTCCCCACCCTGGTCGACACAGGTGAATAATGGCAAATGGTACACAGTGAGCATTACTCAACATCCAAATATAACACACAGCTAACATCTAAAAGTAACTGACCTGCCAAGAACTGATAAGCTACTCAGAGATGAGTCATATATGTGAACCCTTTAAAAGCTTTGTTTACGTGTGATTAAATACATAGAAAGTCTAACTATAATAAAGACGTATATTTCAGATACGTTTCTTAGGGTGTATTTTCATAAATCTCAGGTAGCATCGTTTCCAAAGGTGTGGGAGGTTATGATGTTATAAATAAATGCAGCCAATCAGGAATCTGATGCTGATGGATATTAATTTATCCACCTTTACTGGCTGGAGTGCTTGGCATGTGGTCACTTTGATCATACACATGCAAATTATTAGCCATCAAAACATCAAAACAAACAAAACAGAGGTGAAGATGAGTGAGGAAGGCATGATGGACACTGAGATGTTGAGGCTTTTGTCTCTTCTGGACAAAGTGCAGGAAATGAACATCTTTCCATCTTTATTGGCCTGAAGTATCCGGAGAGCTTGCAGCCTGAGAAAGTGATCCGAGCTGAATGAAACTAAGACCCCATCTACAATACTCCGGATAGTGTGAAAACTCGAGATTTTCTTATTAATTCTTTAACAACGCTTTCCAAAGGGGAGATAAGAAAAAGGATTTTAGTGCATCTGTGTGGACTCAAAACACAGAGTAGGAATGGGCATTTTATCACAGCCCCACACACCCTAACCCCCATCCCGACTTGTTCCCACGACTCCATAAAGGCAGTAAAGCTGAGCGCACCCGTGACCATAGTTTCCAATTTGTAATCCTTTCAAAATAAACTACAATGGCAGAGACAGACTCTGAGATGCTCGAGCTGGTTTTCTTTTATTTTTTGACCCCAAGAGGTGGGACGGACTGTAGGTGTTGTGCTGAGAAAAAAAAGAGCACCTCAATTTGAGAGGTGAATTTTGAATTTTGTGCTTGTTAATGGGGAGGCTATAAGGTAGCAGGTCAAACAGGAAGGTAGGATTTATTAACTGGTGACTTTAGTATAAAATTAAAAAAGAAAAAGTACATTATGTTCTGTCCTATTTATCCAACAGGAAACAAAGTGTATCCTACAGACCATGTGTCAAACAAAAACTTTGATAAACTCCAAATCTGAAAAGGTTTGTCTATCTATTGTTAATAAAAGCTCTGCGCCCTCTGCTTCCAAACCCATTTGTGTGCATGTGGTAGCTGCGCCGAGCGTGCTCAGTCCATGTGTTCAGGCTTATCGTTTCCAATAAGCCTGTTTAGGATGAACACCAAGTTAAATAAAACTTCCTACTACATGCAGTTTGACTTGATGTCTCGTTCCTTACAGAGTGAACAGACAGTGCCACGACAAGAAAGGTAAAGCAGAGGAAGAGGGACAAAGAAGAGAAAGAGCACATGCAATGATGGCGGGAGCACGGCGATGACGATGACTCAGAGAGAGGATGTGATAATGGAGACGGAGCTCCGGGTAATGAGCGGAAGACGGCTGAGGCGGCGAGATGCGTGGTTTTCATTCGGAACAACCTACCTGGCACTTGCAATTGTCCCTCCGCTGCCCCTGGTTACTCAGACTAATAAGACTGCCAGAACGTACCATAGGGGTGCGGTGTCGGACCTTGGTCTGGATACAGCCGTCTTTCTCAAACTGGATCAGGTCGTTGAGCGGATCCCAAGGCCTTGTGCTGAGGAGACACAGAGAGGGAGGGTCAGTGTCCTTCTAGGCACATTTATAATCACATTCTCAACAATAACTGAGGCTGAATTCTGCAGTTTCTACAAAACTCAACCCAAGCTACAATCGTCTTTACCGTCACTTCAAATCTCAAACAAGTTTAAATAAAATCAGCTCCCTGTTTTTTCTGTAATCTTGTTAAAATGTGACCTCTGCAGTTACAGGGAGCGACCAGTAGATGGCACCCAGTCCATTACCCTTGTTGTAATCTGTTGTTGAAAGGAAGACAACAAATTATTGTTTTAAACAGACTGAAACATGTGACATGTGTATGAACAGAGGACTTCCGGGAACCTCATCATGGCCACAGCGTAAAAGGTGAGCTCCCCGACCTAAGCTTTTGTAAGCTTGATTATCCTGACAAACCAGCAACAATAAGTCAGATAAATAAGATTTAAAAAGGGCATTTACTATGACAAGAGGGAAATAGGGCGGAAAATCTCAAAAACCCGAGTTAGAAAGCAAAGGGATAGACGAAAGCAAAACGTTAGCTTCGGAGCTACTTGATGTGGCTAAAGAAGCAACAGAGGGCCCAGAGTCGAACCTAAAGAGTCAAAACGCAGAGGCCCATTTCACCCTAAACATGGCAAATTCACAATCGATTCTTCAGGAGCTGCGAGATTTTCACCAGAAAAACTCGGACACTCTAAAAGAAATTAAAGAGGAGATTAAAGCCACCAACAACAGGATTGATAACGCAGAGAAGCGGATAGAAGAAGCTGAGGAGCGTTTGCAACATATTGAGGATGCTGCAGTTGAACTCCTGGAGCTACAGAAACAGTTCGAATCACGGCTTGTGGATCAAGGCAAAAAGAGCTCTGCGAGAGAAGAACATACGTTTCCAGACGCCATTCCCGGCAAGACTGCGCGTGTTCTACAAGGGAGAAATGCGGGTTTATGACACGGCTGAGGAGGCGGCTAAGGACATGGCGGAGCGAGGATTTCAGGTGGCGGTAGCCAGACCGGTGGAGAACAGTTTGGAGAAGATCAGACGCCTAACTTGGAAGACCATCGGGACCAAGAAGGGACAGACACCAAAGGATACAGTAGAAAGATACAAACAACGACTGCAATGTTTTAGGAGAAGTCAGGATAAGATTTAAGGACCACTGCCTTTAAAGATGAGGTATTTAATGTCTTTTAGTTTTTTGGGTGGTTCTACCCAAATGCCGTTGGTCAATTGGCGCAGCTTAGCGAGATGCTGGCCGTACTGCTTTTCTTTACTGAAGATCAGTACATGTGAAGTTGCTTCCTTAGGTTTTCGAATCACTTGAACATTATGATTTCAAACCTCACAAGTTTCCAGACAGGAGAGGAGCCACTCACTCAGCATATTTGTAATGCCACTCTCCGGTGACGGGGTCCTGCTCGAACAAGGCAGGAAGCCACTCCTCACATTTCGCTTTGCGTTCGCGGGCCGCCTTCCTCTGAGCCTCCTCCAGGATGAACTTCTCATTGGTGGCCTCGGTCTGGTCCTTGTTGTTGATGGCTCGGGTCACATGCTGCCACAGTCTGGTTTAGTTAGAAATATAAAAAGTAAAAATCAAAAGTTTACATGTTAGGATATATGAGACACTAAGAACAGTGCAGACATTTAATTAAGCTAAATGTAAAAATCTGTTTTTATTGATGTAGCTGCTGCACTAACATTTTTAGACACCATAATTTCTCAATTAAATATATAAATTAAAAAGAAAGCCTGTCCTTTTTATGATGGCTGTGGATATGGTCAACAACAACAAATAAAGATTTGTACAGGCAGGGAAAATATATAATCTAATATTCACTGAAATTCCCATATTGTTTTAACATTTTGTTCTTATGGATTAAACACCTGTCAGAGTAAAATATTATCATCATCAAGCGATTTGATTCACTGTGCGAACGCAGAGTCAGCATTAACACCGTCTTCCTGTTCACAGTTTATTCCGTATGTTTTTGGCAATCAAACTACTTCCACATACTTTGTGCCATTTAAACCAGTCAAATATCAAAATGTTTAGATCGATGGAGTGTGGAATGACTTGGTTTTTGTCAATAACAGCTGCTTTTAGCATGCTTGCTATCTTTTTTTGTCTTCCAATGCTACTTTTAGCTACCATTCTGCCACTTTTTGCTACTTTCAGCTTTTAGCTATCAGTTTGCTACATTCAATTTTTTAGCTACCATTCAGCTATTTTTAGCTTTTAGTCTCAGTTTTGCTATTTTTGGCAACAGCTTGGCAAATCTTAGCTACTGTTTTACTAATTGTACCATCTAATTTTAGCTTTAGCATCTGTTATGCTAGTTTTTAGCTAACGTTTTGGAATTTCCAGCTACTGTTTTGCTAAGTTTAGCTTCTAGGTACTGTTATGCTGCTTTTAGCTTGTTGTCTTCTCATTTTAGCCTCTGCTTTACTTGTTTTAACTTCAACAACACAGTTTCAGCTTCTTCAGCAACTTTCAGCAAAGTCATTCAGTGTTCAGCACTCACGCTGCATTTTTTCAAAAAAGGACTGGGAACTTTAACATGTCGCCTGTTTGAAAACATACTAGTTTGTTCACCTGTTCACTACCTGGTTCATCAAGCTTCCTGTCATGGTAAACTTACACTCTAAAAACAAGTGCAGAAGTTAAAAATTGTTGAGGAAAGACTGCAAAGGGGAGTGCAGTACGGTGGCTCTGAAGTGCAAACCACATCAACAAATCACTAACCACAACAACAAATTAAAAAAGACATTGACAATAACCTACCGGAAGAGGTAGGTGCCAGTGGGGAAACATGAGACATCGCTGATTGGATGAGGGCGCAGTTTGGCTTTTGATTAGTCCTGAGCATGTCCAGCATCACCTCGTTTGTATGTCCTTAAAGAAAATATTCTTGGATAGCGGCAGCCGCAGCTACGTTTGGGTCACCCGTAACATTTCAAAAACGCGCTACAGGCAGAATAACTTCCGGTTCTAGGTTTCTTAAGATATTGTGATTTTAATTTGTCGTTGTGTTTTTAAATTTGTAGTTGTGTTTAGTGATTTGATGATGTGGTTTGCACTTCAGGGCCACCGTAGTGCAGGGATCAGTGCAGGAAAACTAAACTTCTGGCTGACCCACATATGAACTCGCACACATGTAGAAATGAAGAATGTTTATATGCATCTAGTGAAATTTCATTTCAAGTTATCAAAAAAAAAAAAAAGCCACCAACACGAAACAAAGGCCTCTGAATTTACTGGAATGAGAATCGCCTGAAACATTTGGCGTACCTTTCTGACTCAAACTCCCCCTGCTCCTCTGGCGGGACGGTGAAGCGGATCAGCCTGTTCTGTCTCAGCTCAGGTGTTGGGTTCCAGAAAGTTTCCATCATCCCAGTCTTCTTATCGTTGATGAAGATCTCACTATCCTGTCAGAGACGAGGTAAAAACATGTCAGAATGTAATAGAAAAGAGGCACACTGAACAAGGTTCCTGAACGTTTTTTGTTTAAAAATTCCCTCCATATTTTCAGAGTCTGAGGAGAACGTGTCGTACCCAGTGTCCCTCTAGCGTAGCCAGCACCTCCTTTCCCAGCTTGATCTTCCCAGAGATCTGATTGACGCAGTCGCTGCTGCCCAGGAATGGCTGAGGGACAGAAAGAAGTAGGAAGAGGGAAAATAGGAAAGAAGAATGGAGGATATCCAGTGGAGCAGTGTATACAACAAGGAAAGTAAGGAAGAGATTAAAAAAGGGAGAAATATACATATGTATTATATAGTTTAACCACTGTCCTAATATCTGTATTAAATTAAAATTAAATGTTTATTTCATTTCACTGAGCATTCTGATTAGGTGAAAACAAATGATGCAAAACAATGGATGTGTTTCATCTCTGGACTTTTTAAAGTAATACTTGAGACTATTTCAGCATCTGACATCATATGGTTCGAATTGGTTTTATTCGAAACATACCTGGCGCTAGTTAGTGATGTGATAATGGAGCAGGATGATTGGGTGGGTCAGAGTTGGGAGGTGGGAGGGTAAAAGAGTGGAACGGGGGTGGTGTTGGCGGGGAAGTGAGACATTCAGAAAAGTCATGAGAGAAAAACACTACCACAGGGTTTACATTTCAGAAGAATCAAAGATGACGAGCCTCCTTCTACTCTCAACTAACTACTATGAATCTAAAGTAAAAAAACAAAAACACACATGGCCTTACCTTTAGTTTGAACTCAAGCTGAGCGCTGTAGCCCGTTTTCTCACACGCAACAGTGATCTGACCACCAAGTTCCAGCGTCATGGTCCCATAAAGTATGCCTTACAACAAAAAAACAAACAATATAACATTATTATCAGATCTGACAATTTAGAAACCTTATCACAAGTTTATAAACAGGACACTATCATCTTAATGCCTCTAAAACCTTCTAAAGAAATGCACTCAGAACTGAAACAGCATCCCAGACTTTTTAACACCTTCACTTCAGCCTTTAAGGACTTGTAATGTCTCTTACCTCTATGATATGGGATTGTTTACATGATGCTGTTTTTAGGCAAAACCAGAACATTTTTGCTGCAATTTGGCTGTTTGTTTACACGACAACAGTGATCAAATTATCTGACACCGAAACCTTTTGAAGGCAGGTCTCAGAGAAAGAGGACAGACTCGTTCAGATATCACTTCAGATAATTATAACAACTAAATAGATGATAGAGTTAAAATGGAATAAATTGAGACCTGAAAAACATTTTAAAACCACCAGTAAAACATCCAGTTGTACCACTGTCTGTTTCTGCCTATCCAGGTAATTACACTTGAATTCAGCAGAATCCCTCTGGAAATCGCACGCACTTCGTGGGTAACTTTGCCGACCCTGAAAGGTACCCTCGAACAGAACAACTCATTTTGCTGTTACTGACAGTCAAAGTTAGTGCATTTAGCATAATTTGTGAGTAAAACTGAGCATCGTTTTATTATTCAGAAACCCCTGTGATCTGAGTAAGTTTGTTTTGGGACTGTGTATAATTTATTGATGTAAAATTGATCCCTCTTTAAGGGAACAACGTTTGTGATTTTAATGAGTATGATACTTGGATTTCAGTGACCTCTGGTAGGGAACAAACACTGATACACACAAACTTAGGCTAACGTTGGTCTGTTAGTTTGATTGAAGGACCAATCAGCCAATCACAACAAATCGATCAGTTAGTGCCAGAGATGAGAGAATGAGAGCTGCTCCTCTGCAAACTGAGCCCACTGTGTTTTATGCTGATCCTGTTGTCATAGAAAAGTCCAGTTAAGTCGTACCACCTCAGCAGAATGAACAAAACTTTAGGCAACTTTGAACAAACTTTCAGTAAAACCTTCTGCATTTTACTGTAACATAACAGCATAAACAATATGAAGTAACATGAACAAAGGATGCACTCAAACCTTTACAGTGAGCGTAGGGCATGTTCATCACGTAGTCCTCCCCTCGATTGAGAAAAGTGAGGCGAGCCTCTCCATCTAATATGGCTGACAGGGAGTTTCCTAAATCGTAATTAACGTGGACAGCCATCGGTTATTAATGGTTATAAACCTATCAAACGAACCGCTAAATAAACTTTGTGTTCGTACCGTAGAACTTGGACTTGGCGAGGATGCTGCCACTGAGGCAAAACCCGTCCTTCCTGTTGCTGACGTAGAAGGCCGACACTGGTGGATGGTGGGACACCTGAAGAGAGGAAAGTTTCAATCGGATAAAAAGTACCAGCTGTTTTTAAGATTCACACTGACAGTTTTGGTTTATGCGAGCACACATACATGCAAAGCGAACCTGACCTGTTCTGCGATGTAAAAGGTCTTGCTGTTTGTCTTCTGATGGAGCCACATGCACCGATATGTCTCTCCAATGATGGGGTTGTATGGCTTCTTCAGCCCCTGAGGATGGACCACCATGAAAATGATTTTTTAGAACTTTATTTTTCAGAACATTAGAATGAATAAAATTCCAGCTCAACGCAGGGTGAGATGAACTGACCTTTGGCTTTTTGTAAAATCCAGAAATGTACCATTTCACCACCTTCTTCATACGGTTGTAGGCATTCTCCTCAACTGCAGCTCTGAAAGAGATGCCTTTACTTAGACTGAGGTTTTTCTCCAGCACTCTCACTGTTAAACTAGGAATTTATTCAAACGGAGAGAATATGTCACGGTCATCCTGTATCAGTTAAACTTCTATAATATACGCACAAAACTAACAGAAGACTTGACTGATAAGATTAGCTGAAACTGTAAATTAGCTATCACTGTAAATTATTAAGTTATCATAATTTGACTGTCTTTAGTAATGACTTTGAAACGTTTGGTTTGTGTATAATTTTCAGTGATGAACACGATGCTAATTGTGTTAGCTCTTCTATGGTGTTTTCAATGTTAAGTTATAATCTGCTAATTGTTGGTCAGCAGCCTGTAATTTTTAGGGGTTGTGTTATCAGATGTTATTGTGCACTCCCTTTTAGGCATGAAAATATAGAAATAAGTGTTTAATTATGAAAAAATAAGCCATAGTCGTTTAGGCAAGATAATTATAATGCATCAACAATCAATCATTTTATACTCACACCAGAGCCCTCTGAATCATAAATTCATTGAATCGTGAGGTACCAAAACATTCCTAGCCGGTTTGGAGAAACAGAGTGTGCATACATATTCCTCAAATTCAAGGGTTCACAAATTTTTAGATTCTGACTCCCAAAATTACAATGTCAAAGACTTGTGACCCCAATATGGTTGGTTGAACTACACAAAAATTGCCTTAAAAAGTGAAGATAAAAGGCCATAATGACAACACAAATGGAATAAACTCATATTAAACTACAATATTAAACTACTGTTGTCCCCTTTGGTAACAATGCTCAGTATCTGTGCATCAAATTAAAAGCTTCACTTGTGCTGATTAACAACAAATGCTGTGTATAAACTCTTACGGCTAAAATACGGTTTAATTAATTGTTAAAAAAACAAAACATTTTCCTTTACATACTAACCTCTTAACATCAGGCTTGACAGCTGTGAGGCTGTTTGAGTTTGCCTACAGCCATTGAATCTTTTGAAAATAATGGTGTAAAGGTCTATGAAATAGTGTTCAAATTATTAGCAATAACATTTTGGAGATAAGAGCTGAATTAAGATGGCAGCAAACCAATTTGGTCTCGGCCGCTTTGAATTAGCTGTTAGCTCATCAATCCTGTCAAACTATTTCTCCAAACTGAGGATGTATAAAGAACTATCTACAACAGGTAAGATATTTGTTTGTAAGTTAACCACAGAACTGACTTCAAAATGGCTCTTTAAGGTACAATTTGACATCCAGCAAAATAACTTTTTTATACACCGTTAGATGAGACAACTGAGATCACACATGTATGTTACTCTCAGCTGAGAATATATATGTTGGACGAAATGGGAAAACTAGCCAGTTGTTTCTTCACATGTTCTCAGGAACATGTTCCAGATATTTCTGCTGCACCTCTTACCACC
>JAOXNZ010000001.1:35834663-35848284 GCA_028566095.1 Kryptolebias brasiliensis | reverse complement strand
TTGAAGCCTCGCTCAGCAGGTTCTGTTCATGAGCGCAGGACGCGCCGCAGCAACGACCATCGCTTCCTCACGCAGCCCATATATATATACACACAGAGATTGAAAACCAACCAGTTCCTGTTAAATTACTGACAGGACCACCAAGAGAACTCAGCTTCCAGAAGTCAAACTGTTCCTTGAATTCAAGGGTTCCCAAATCTTTAGCTTCAGACCCCAAAAATAACTATTTCAAAGACTTGCAACCCCAAATATGATTGGTTGAACTACTCAAAAATTGCTTAAAAAAGTGAAGATATATGGGCATAATGACAACACAGATGGAATAAACTCATACATTTTCCCCTATGGTAAAAAGTATAATGAAAAAAGGCTAGTAGAAATTATTTTTTAATCTCATTTGATTTCTGGAGATCATCTCAGGACCACCAACCTGGTGTTATGAGACCCACAGTGGGTCTCAAAGTACTGACACCAACTTTGGGAGCCACTGCTCTTAATATGTAATCATGCAGGACAAGGACTGAGAAAGTCTTACTCTGACAGGAAGTCTGCATGATAGTAGTAGTCAGACAACTTGTCCAGGAAGGATCTTGGCTCCAGGATGAACGTGGGCAGTACCACCTTGGACAGATCCATGCCCGGTCGAACTTGTTTCAGCAGGGTCCAGATGAGAGATTTATTTTCCTCTGATACCGTTTCCGTCTGAGCAGCCTCACCGGCCTGAAAACGCACACGAGACAATAGAGATGCTCTTCAGTGAACAAATGTTTACAGAAAATCTGTCTGCTGCTGCTAACTGGACTGTGGATTTTGAGCTCAATAACTCTCCTCAGATATGTGAAAAAATGTTTTTCAGATTTCAGAAAAAGGCCACACTATTTGACTGGAAGTTAGATTAATGAAGTGGCTAACAAGCTAACAAGCTACTAGCACAAAGTGAGGATTATTTTTTCTCCCTATCTGAATCAATCTGTCATATAAGCTGTCTTTGAATATTTGTATGAAATTAGACAGAAAAACTACTAAAACTAGTCTTTTTGATTGTGGTCATGAATACAAATATTACTCAATTTCCTTTTATGTTTTGCTCAAAGCTACAAGGAGCCGCTGCAGATGGACCAAAGAGGGACCGAGAGCCACAGATTGGAGACCCCTGCCCCTGGCTTTTAGTAGGTGTTTAATTAGTGAATCGATAGACTTCATCTGTATAGAAAGGAGTGTTAGCAGCTTCACATTTGTCGCCTTTTTATCACAGTCTGTTAGAAACATCAACGCAAACCAAACGGCACAAACTGTGACCGCCATGTTACGACATGAAGAGCCCCGGCAGAAAAACATATTAAGTTCTTCTCATCATTACCTTATTAAAACTTGTTGTTTATTTTATGATCTGAGCTACTTGTTGAAGTCCGAGAAGTCCCGTTATTTCTCTTGTAGATAAGTTGACTCAAAGTGAATAGAAGTCGTAACCGATTTAACTTCGACTGAACCCTTTCTTTCATACCTCTCCTAACTCTTCATGGGACTGCTCCATGTACGGGGTCTCACACAGATGTTCAATGGGGTCCAGATCAATGTACGAGTCATCTTGGCGCTCTGACGTGTCACTGTCGCTCTCCTCGCTCTTTTCCAGGTTCTCAGGGTCCGACTCTTCGTGGTCCTGTTCTCCTTCTCTGTCTGATTTGTCCGAGTACAGGTCCACGTCTTTCAAATGGTCACTGTCGTTAAACCTGAAGGGGAAGGTCATCAAAAGTTTTCTGTTAACAAGTAGATGAAACCATAAGGAATACAAACTGCTGGCATGGTTCACACTACTTTCATCTAAAGTTATAGGCCAAGCATTCGTTGAAGGAACACATCTCAACTAAGATTATGGCCACTTTCAACCTTGAAAATAACATTGTAGAAAATGTGCAAAGTCCTATAAAACTGTCACTCAGAGTTTGTGTTGTGGATGACTCTCAGCTACTACAACAACAAATCTTAGGTTGATATCTCAAACTGAGTTAAAGACATTTTGTTTGTTTTTTAAGATCAGTGGTTGTAGCAGCCATCTTTAATCATGTTGACTCCAAATGTTACTAAGTTGTAGATGTAGAAAGTTTCATTAAAATCTCTCACTGGTCCATGGCATATTTGGTAACAGACATAAACACACACAGACATGGGTAAAAAAGACTGATTTTTGGTGGCTGATGATGATAATAAGTGTGTGAAATTGTTGGAAACATCTTTTTGGAATGAAAAAAGCCCGGCCATTATTAAGTATATGGCAAATAGGTTTAGAGAGAACAAGAAATCTGAGCAACCAATGTGCAGTCCATAGATGCCAGCAGCAACAGCATCTACTGTCAGAGTTATTAGATACAGATTCATCATCTCACAGCTGGTTGAGAGTTAAGTTTCCTTTGACATGATACCTACATTATATTTTAAAAATAAACAAAGTAGGACGATGGCATAGCAGGGCAGTGGCTAGCGCTGGTGCCTCACAGCAACACGATCGCAGGTTTGCCTCCTGGCCTCTCTGTGTGGAGTTTACATATTCTCCCTGTGCATGTGTTGCTGCTTTTTGTGTTTACTCTGGTTTTCTCCCGCAGACCAAAAACATGCATGTTAGGTTTATTGGTAACTCTAAATTGTCCCTAGGTGTGAGTGAGAGTGTGAATGGCTGTCTTGTTTGTCTCTTTGTGACTCACAGTGCATCCGATTTTACTGGTTCTTCATTAAACATACATTATTAGTGACAGGCTATATAAATAGTTTGTTTTCTTTTAAAGTGTAAAATGTAAGAACTGTGTGCCACTCACTGAAAGCCGTGAAGGTTGTGGGCTCTGAGTAGGCTGTAGAAATTAATTGAGTGTTCTCCACTGGTGGACACTGTGCTCATGTCCTCCTTTCCCTCGCGGATCATGGTCCTCTTCAGCAGGCTGGAGCACTTCAGGGCCAGCTCTAAGGCGTCCATCCAGCATCGGCCTGGGAGACAAATTTCAGCTGATGAATAAACTAGAGAAAACTGCATCTGATTTGTAATATCAATGCAAATGTTAATGCTGCTGCTAGCGGCTCATTAATTTTGTGTCTGCAGTGTTTCATGTAGTACATTTGACAAGTTAATCTACAAACATCGTGAAAACTAAAATGTGAATGTGTAAAAAACATAAAAGAAAGTTCAAATTGCCAGTTCAGTCATATAAAGTCTAACTTGTTTAAACCTTGAATCATGTTTTTACTGTGACGTATGACTGAACTACAGAGCTCCAAAAAGGTCTGGGTTTTCTCACTTGTTTCACCAAAACCCCATTATGTACGTGGAATGTTTTTTGCAAATTTAGTTTGAGTTGTAGAATGTGCTGCTACCAAAAGCTATACCACACTGGTCCTGACCAAGCCGCATGTGTTGATGTATTTTTTGTGAAGGTTTTTCCAAAGATGCAGGAGGAGCAAATCAAAAATCATACAAATAGTTGAATAGTTATGCATTGGCACTGGAACATTTTTGTTTGTGTAGATTCTCAATCATCCAGGACACAGTAAATCCTAAGAGTTTAAAACAAGGCATTAGGACCTTTTTTTAGTTAGCTGAAGACATTTTGCCTCTCATTAATAAAACTCACTGCAATTTAAAAGCTTGAAAAAAGCTTTAAGATTAAAAAAGTTGTTTGAAAGTAAAGATTCTACAATAATTCCCTCACACAACAATATTGAATACATGTGTCTAAAGTAAGAGTGTGGACAAGGTTTTCACCAAGGGGTCACCTGTGGCACTTGGCATTTGACACTGTGACCTAGAAATCAACAGGGATCATCCTTGACCCATGAGGTGTCCAGCTGTGCAGTTTGACATTTCTACGTAAAACGGTTATCAATTTAGAGCTCGGACAAGAAACTGTCCATAGATGGACGGACGGACAGATGTATGGCGCCATACCATAGTGCATCCCGTCTTACGAGAAGGGTATGAAGATAGGAAGCGTATTAGACATCCTAAAGTAGGTCCTAGCTTAATCATTCAGCACCATGGAGAGAAACTCTGTTGAGCAGAAGGAGACCTGATGTGGACGTTTCAGCACCACAGACAGAGACAGAGGGGAGGCAACTGAAAAAGTCACAATGTGTGCTGCATGGAAGGCTTTGGGTGATGATTTTGGCATGTTACACTACTTACTATCACAGCTTTAGGTCACTAATGCTTAAAGGTACTCACTGCAAATTGTAAAATCAAACATAAAAAGGTTATCCTGAACTATATGAAATGGTGAAGTTTGAAAGAGTTTACTCCAGTAGTTTTCCAGATATACAGAAGGCAATTCTGAAATGCGGGTTGTTTACTCAATGTAAACAAAGTATTTGGCTGAATCCACCGAAAACCACATGGAAGTTTGAGTCATGTGACCGACCTACATTAGGCTGACTGTAGTCTGTGAAGGCAAACAAACATGGTAGAATCTAGGAGAAGATGTTTAGGTGGAAATATAAGAGTCAATCTGCTACTGAACACAAGCTTGAGTAAGACTATCTTGTAGAAAAATCAGATTCACTGACAAGATACTGCAAGGCTCTTTGAGGTGTCCTCATTAGAAGTAACAGAACTGTCGTGTACTGTGCATATCTGTGTTAGGTCATGGTGCCCTCTAAGTGATACAGCCTTCCAGTTATGAACAGACTAGTGGCGTTGTGTCTTACTGATAAGCTCAGTCCAAATGAGCACTCTGACAATCTGAGGCCAGACAGATTCTACTGCTTGGATCTCTCTCATCCCTGGGACATTTGGCTTGGCATTTCTTTTGTAATAAATTGGTAAAATTCAACAAGCTGGCTCTTCCTGACTCTCCTATTTTTTTTTGCCACGACAACAACTGTCAAAAATAAATACCGAGGGTCAAGCAGGGCCATTAAGACATTCAAACCTGCTGCTTTTCCAAAACTCCTTCTGGACCGGTCAGTTGACATTTTCAACATTCTTCCAACTCTTGTCTCACGCTCAGAAAATGTATTACTTCAATCATAATTTATCTACAGCCCATGATAAGCTTATTAACCTATTTTAGTTATTAGACACCTGTCAGCATACTTTAACAAATAGCGTGAGTTCAAAAAGTGTAAATGTGTACCAATACATCAAAAGTACTGGACCTCTCGATCCCAAACGGCTCTTCCACGGACGCCACCAATGTTGACCTATTTTCAGTCACTTCAGTTGTTTCCGTAGATAAACAGTCACAAAATTTGCTTGCAAATCTTTCATTTAAGGACACATTCACCATCGAAATTAGAACAATATTGTGAGGATTTTGTCTTAGTTTTTTAATTTGCTGACATTGCAATGAATACCTTTAAAGCAGAGGCTTGGATAAGTATGGGGCGATGTCATTTTTAATAGTAAATAGATTGGGGTAAAAACAGTTTTCAACGATCACACTGCTGTTGATGTTTGTCTGTCTCACTTGGAGCTAAACTGAAACAAGTCCTGCTTTGTTGAAAACATTATTGTGCAAACTCATTAGTGGATCTCTCCATCACAGAGTGTGATGGGAGTCAAAGATCTAAATGTCAATGGCAGCTTGTCTGTTACCATCAGACTCAGAGGCAGCGCGGAAGATGAGGTGGCTGCTGGGTAACGGCTGCGTGATGGAGCCCACTGCTTCTCCTTTAGGACCCTGATGACAAGAACAGACAGAGGGAGGAAAACCCTGTCAAAAACTGTAACAGTGTTGAAGGGTGATGTGTGTATCATTTTTTAAAACTGAAGATATTAGAAACTCTTTAACTCACTTGATACGTTAACAGAAACTCTCAATATAATGTAATGAAATACATATTTGCATGTATGAGAGGCACAGATGCAGAATGAATAAGAAGCTTATTTTGGTAGTGAAGATGAAGAGCAGAGAGAAGCGAGACGGCTCTTTCATATGACAAAAACAAACACGGCGACACTCACGAGGGCAGTGATGAATACCAAATCACAGCTCGAGTGGACAACTAAGAGCTGGAAGCACAGGAACAAATGGAGCATGTGGGCTGCCAAATATGAAAATGGCTTCCCGATGAATCATTTGTCTTTGTTGGGCTTTAAATGAGACTAATATATGCTCTGATTTATGAGGTATTATCCACATGGGGACAATGACTGATAATTGTGTTTTCAGTGCATGAAACAAAGGAGGTTGTTTTTAATAATCTCCTCCTTCCTCCGTTTCTCTCCCTTACTGACTCTTCCTGTTAATCAGTTTGCATTTCCTGTAGTTTTAATCTCCGGAGGACAAAAGAGGCTGCATTCAAACTGTACCTGTATCTATATGAGACTGCCCAGCGGTTGTATTTATTCTCTTTTCAGCACTTAGTCTGTTTTTTCAATAATGAATACAACTTTTGAATCGACAAGTCTTGATGTCTCAACTTCTGTACAACATAAATAAATTAAGAAAAACCTATACTTACTTTCCTACTAAAAGTAATATAAGCCTTCCACAACCTTTCTATTCTGACTCTAATTCAAAGTGTGAACATAGCCAGTGTGCTAAGTATCACCCACAACTCAAAGGCAATAATGTTTGTGTTTCCGCCTATTAGTAAAATATCTCGTAAACTACCAAAGGAATTTTCATAGAATTGACAAAAAGCAATCAATTGGATGTACATCTACCACTTTTGGAGTCAACTTAATTCAAAATAGCTGCCAACTGAGCTTATAAAAAAAAAAAAAAAAAAAAAAAAAGTCAGTCAAGACAGTCAAGTTTACAGATCTTGACATATCTATGGTAGTAGCCGAGACTGATCCCCAACACATGCTCTGAGCACTAACAGATCTTTGTTTAAAAATTTGCCATAAACTGTTTAGGGTCAACTCTGTTTGTTAGCAAAATATCTCAAGAACCACTGGAGGGATTTTAATGAAACTTGCAGGAAATAATCACTGCTCGTGCATCTACAGCTGATTAGGTTTTGGACTCAACGCAATTCAAGATGGCTGCCACAAAAATGGCTATACTTTGGTGAATTGTGCAGATATTCAGCTAAAAATTGTCATGGTAGTAGCTGACAGTCTTCCAAAACACATACTGTAAAAATTAGCAGATCATGTGAGATCACGCAAGATACTGCAACATCACGAGATTGAGTATAATGGTATTTACTGTCATTTCTCAGCTTAAGATTTTAGATTTCAGTGTAAAACTCTGGTATGAAAGGCGGCATGCTAAGCCTTTAGTTAGTCTATGTTTTAATAATGCTCACAAAGTTTTGTGATGACAACATTAAGTCGTTCTCTTTCTGTTATATTCACTTAAATACTGTTTGAAACAGTTCTCTTTTGATGCGCTTTCAACAAGCACAACTATTTTTGAGCTGATTTCCTGACCTTGACTGCCCAGATGGACTGCTCCAGCGGGTGAAAAAGTTTGAAACAGAAGCCATCCTTCTTGGAGGGCCTCTCAATCAGCTCGCAGGCGTTGAGCAGCACCGTTCCAACCCACTGCCCATTTTTGTGAGTCTTATAGATGAGCAGGACACCAGGTTTCAGGACACACCACAACTTGGTCCAGCTCTTTAGAGTGCCACGGATCTGGAGACACAGGGTCACAGCAAAATGCTCATACCGCAATGCTGAAAGGGTAGTGATAATTTCAGCAGTAAATACGGAAGAGGAGCGTCCCACCTTTAGCCAGTCGGCCATGACGATGACAGAAGGATCTGTGATGGTGCTGAGCAGCTCCTTGGTGGCCCTCTTCTTCTCTTCTCTGTAGTTCTTCTTCTGCACCTGCAGGGAGCACAGGAGGATGAAGGATGCAAAACACCATCTGAACAACTCTGAATGTTCTTTTTCCCACACATGGTTCCTCTCCGTTCTCCATTTGCTCCTCTGTGTTTCTGTTAAAATAACACCTCGATGTAAGTGAGACACCATTTGCATTTCGTTGACCATTTTAAATGTGCTATGTTCTGTTTTTTTTTCGCACCATGGCGACACAAGGGAACTATTTGAAAGAAAAATATTCAACATTTTGTGTAAAATAAAACATATGGCCTGTTTGACAGGCCTCCACGATTAGGGAACATGGAAGGAGTATTTTTATGGCTTGCTATGGCCACCCTGAGACTTAGCGTCCGGATACGCAAGACTTAAGCCGCTTTAAAGCTCACTTACCTTGAGGGACTCCTTCTTGGTGAGCTTTCCACCAGATGCAGACACATCCTTGTCTGAGCCATTGTACAGCTTGGTTTCAGACTAAGAACATACAGGAGGATGACAAAAAACAGCAAATTGGAACATGTTTACCATCTGAAGACACCTCATACTATTTTCAAGTCAGGATACAAAACAACGAAAAACAGCACAAGGATCCTGTGGACAACAACGTGTACTAAATGTTATCTGAGCTGCAAAGTGTTTTATACCTCAAATACCACGAGTGATTTGATCAAGAGAATCGTTTTTTTTTTCTTTAACTGATCATGCTTTTGACTTGGTTTGCTCACTGGTAGTTAGGGTTGGGCAATGGGTTAAAATTCCTTCATCCACTCTCATCAGTCCAACAACCGACATTTGGTGATATATTCACGCAGGTGTGTTTAAGCGTATTTATTTTGGTTTGTTTGGTTGAGAAGGGGCAGACTAGGTATTCACAGTTCTCTGTGCAAAGAATACAAAGTCACTAATTTGGGATTACTTTGGTTTTAAAACAAGAAGCTACTACAAACATTTGACATAAAATATATAAGATCTGTGCAAGCAACTCTGGGCTGATATTAGGAGCAAACAGGCATATTTGTGGTGTTGACAACGATAATGTGGTTAACATCTAACATGATGTCCTTATTGTCACAGCACATGAAATTTCTGATGGCTGGAACCTGCAGAGTAATGTCTTTAAACAACCCATTTTCAGTGTGCCACAGAGCAAGAGTGCATGAAAAAGGTAAGGTTCCGCCGCAGACAATTATTGTCAGATTAGTTAATAATCTTAACTGGCCAAGGCTTCGTTATTTTGGACAAAACTTTAATGCAAGGGTAACAGCAAATAAGCACCAATGAAGAAAATAAAGATTTGCATGAAGTTGCACACAGCCTGAAATTCCTCCTGCAAGGTACAGCATTTTCAGGTTTGGATTTAAGTTGTAGTCATTACAGGTCAAAACCCTTAAAAGGGAAAATTATCTTAGCTAAAAAAAAGTAGAAAAATATTGTTCTCTATTAAAATCTACCGCCTGATGGACTCCAGTTGCGATTGGTTAATATATGCGATCGCTCAACTCTACCAGTCGCCCCAACTTTACTCACTGAGTGCATTTATAGATGTCTCTCCTCCCACATGCCAGTAGGATTGATGGGAGAGAAATGTGTGTATAAGTGTGTGTGATTTGCACAATTTTGCATTTAGGCATTAGATGGTGACAACAGAACCTTAAAAAAGAAGAAATTTAGATCCACAAATAAGCCACCTTTATAGTCTTGATGAGACTTGAAAAGAAAATGAAAATTTAAAAGCCTCCAAGTCTTTCAGATGAGAGATTCAGACACCAATATTTGCTCTGATGAACATATTTGATTTGAACCTTGACAAGTAAGCTCAACAGGCCTCCTCCATAGAGAACTCAGTTGGAAAAGGCTGGGTTTCGAACGGTAGTTGATAAATATTTGATGTATGTGTTAGTCGTCTCACTGCGGGCTGGCTTGTGGCTGAGGCAAGAACAACAGTGTGTAGTAACAGCCACATTTGTTGGTTTTCATTACAACGCTTGCTCTAAAACACCCAGTCTTTCCTTCACAGCTATGACGCCACACATGTCAAGTGACTTCTCTTACCTTGCTCTTAGATATGGAATTTGAGTCCTCCTTCAAAGGCAGAGGCAGGAGGTCCTCCTTCCCTCTCTCAAAGCCTGGAATACAAAAAAGACAGCATGAGGCTCAGCTCATGAGGGTGTGCCTGTTTTTTACTAAAGATATTTCTCAACAGGAGACCACCATGCGGAAGTGGTTTCACACAGATCAGCCTCTAAATACCAAAACAAATCACGTATCTTTGTTAACCCACTTCTTGACCTTGTTCAACAGCCTTAATGAGGCATCTAAACAAAATGATGCAAAGTAAACAGGAAGTGAGACAGAAGGGGAGGTTTCATGTCAATTCTCAACCTCTGCTCAATTTTCCAATAGATTTCCAATGCTATCGTGCTGTTACCCACCCACTCCCACTCAAACAAGTGGCAAAACATTCAACATGGCTGCCACTACTTCTTTGGATTTGGAATATGACACGAGAATATCTTAACAAAACAAAAAAAAAAACACTGAAAACTCATAAAACAAAGCCTGAAGGCATCTAAAAGCTTGGATTCCTTTTGGACTTAACAAAATTGGCCGGCAAAATTTAAGGTAACAAGAACTTGAGTCTTGTAAACAAACAGGTACGTACAAACAGTTTAAGTGTTTGATTTCTCCCCCCTTGCAGTTGTTCTGTGTATGATTGAAAATCTTTTCTCTAATCCCACGTGAAGCTCATGTGAGCACAGTTGTTAGATAAATGTTTTTGAGCACACAAAACATATCTTTTGATTGCATAATCTTGCTGCTATTTAGTTGACACACTAGATCTTAGTTATACCATGTAAAAATAGCAACAAAGCTTTCTTTTTTTGTTTTAAAGGTTTACTCTTAGGGGTTTCATTTGCAGAATACACGTGTTAATATTATGAGGAAGATGAGTCTACCTTCGTTGATAATCCAGTTAAAACCAGTATTAGATTTTTGTTTGTTTCCTTTTTCTACCATCAGAAGTTTGGATTTGTCAGCAAATTTTAAATAGAAGAATACAAGCAGACAATGTGGTTTGCACAAATTATTAAAGTTTTATTTTTCCCAGTGATGTTTCTTATCTTACATAATCCACTGTACAGCTTACGGTATAGCCTCCTATGAGAGCACGGTTATTAAATCTGCTGAAAGCCAAAGGTAGGTGATAATGTTTTTGCCTGTGTCTGTATTCACAAGTGTGTCTGGTAGTAAAATATCTTACAAACCACAGGATAGATTTGAAGGAAACTCTCAAAAAGTAACAATTGTATGTACATCTACAACTGCTTATCTTCTGGAACCAACCTGATTCAAGATGGCTGCCACAGCCAGTAGACCTTAAAATCACAAAAAAGGCTAGAACTCTATCTATTTAAGAAACTGACCTAATATTTGGTGTGGTGGTGGATGAGTCATTCACAACACATGCTCTGAGCGTGACATCTCACAATATCGCATGAGATTGAGCGCAACATTATTGTCAAGGTTTGACTGAAGAGGCTACAACTTTTTCTTTTCTCAACATACAGTGAGATTATCTTAATTTAAAACTCTGGCATGAAAGGAAGCAGCAATATGGATTCTTTCCAGGAAGGCTATGCCTTTAATTAGCTATAAAGGTTTTGAGGGCGCACCTAACTATTTAAAACTTTAAAAGATTGTTACATTTGTACAGGTTTCTTTGCAGAATACATGTGCCTATGTTGACACTGCAGACCAAAAGGAGCATATGAAAGGTAATTTTTATTCTATCAAATACAGACTCTAAATGGAAGATGCTAAATGGCAGATTTATTCTATCTTTGGTCATGATATTCTTATCCTGCAGTCCAAACTCTTGAAGTCAGCAGTCAGTTGAGCATAGAGTGCGGGATAAAAGGGTGTGACCAGTCTTAGAAGGATTTTGTGCATGACCTCTAATTTGTTGTTTCCATCTTGCCTCTGTGTCGTGATTTTGACTTAAGTGACTCCTCCTTTACTTGTCTATGAGTCTGACGTGACTCATATTATGAAATGTCAGTTGCAGGGGTACACCGTCCTCGAGAGCGACTGGAAACCAGCCACGATCTGAAGGAAACATGCTGGCGCCTGCTACAAGCTTCTGATCTGAACTGATGTCAAATGTTGGCATTAAGAGGTTCCATATTTCACTCTGCGGTGTGTCTCAGAGTGTGTGGGTGTGCCTAATGAGTCTGAAACAAAGAAATACACATAAAAGTAATCACCAATTACCTTGATGAAGACTACTTCTTAAAATGTAAAATGGGGCCTTATTAATGTACAATTCATATGTACGTATTTCGGAAGAAACATTTCTAAATAAAAACGTGAGATTCACTTTAGATAAATCTTATCTTAATTACAAAAAAATATTACTCAAAACCAAGCAACAGATTTCCTACTGAGACCACAGCAGTTGGGGACACTGGTGGTTTTAAGAGGACAGGCGACCTGTAAATATTTTATAACTTCTGTCTGCTAACCACAGGCCACCAGACTGAAGGAGCCACTGCAGAGTTTTATTTCCAAATGTCATATTTGTAATCTAGAACAGAAGGAGAGACAGAAAGGATGGGAGTAACATGCAGCAAATGGAAGCAGGTCAGAACTGAATCTCATTTTACTGGAACACCCATCTGATTTAGTAAAAACATGCAGTGAAAAAATAGGTTCAAAGAAAATAAACCCTCCTTTAGACCTAAGAATGTACATATCAAAACATAATAGTAATAATAATAATATTTTCTTAACCAGGTCTTAAAACAAATACAACTTAAAAATCACCAATATGTGAAATATGAAACAATATACTGACAATGTCAAAGAGGAAAAACATCAGCAGTTGCTGCTCAGCCGTCTCGGTCTCAGAAGAAAGGTTACAATATGACCATTTACAGTCCATCATTCTACGGTGAAAAACATTCAAGATTCAGCGACTAATCTTCCCAGAAGTTGAGTTGAGGAAGCTCCTCAGATGACAAGCAAAAACATCTTCAAAAATCAAAGAGAAGTCCAGTCTCCTTTGTGTCCTTTGTTTATCTGGATTACCAGGAAGACTGAGAACCTTCACCAGCATATTCCCTGGAGTGGGCATTCCAGCATTACGCCCTGAGATCAGAGAAACTGCAAAAACATCAACAGCTGCATATCAATTAGTTTGGTAAATGTTGAATGTTCATGACAGCACTAACAGAAAAAACACAGAACCAGTACAACTCGTTTGGAAGTATTGCCAGAAAAAGCCCCTTGTTAAATAATACTAATAATAATGACAAAAAGTAAATAAATAAAAGTGCATGGCAGCACAACCTACATTTGCAAAGCTGCATCTGAACAGATCACAAGAATCTGATCTTGTCTGTTCTCTCCAAAGAACTCATTCCAGCTGTTAAACACGGTGGTGGAGGGCTGATTATTTGGGCTTGTTTTTAATTTTCCGAACACGAGCATCTTGCAGTTATTGGGGCTACTTTTTTGCTTAAAAATGGTTCATAGCTATATGATTGCAATCATATAGTATTAAATACGTGTCTGAATGCCTCAATGCTCACTGAAAACATTTTCCTTCAAACCACCTTCAGAGCCGGTCCAGTTTGAACGCAATGTGTCCTGATCAGCACTGTAGGACCGCCTACTGAACTGACGTGTCCCCACACTAGCAGCAAAGTGGACTTTTCTGGGTAAAAAAAGAAAAAAAATCTGCTCAGTTGCTGGCAAACACCCTTCCAGCCTTCCGGGAATATTTTGAGATACGGCTGTTTCTGTTTGATTTGCTCTGGAATTATTTTAGATAAAAATTTTAAAGAAATGTTTATCAGATTCGTT
>JAOXNZ010000001.1:35813007-35826101 GCA_028566095.1 Kryptolebias brasiliensis | reverse complement strand
CAGATAAAGAGAACCATGCCAGGAAGGGAGAAGCGGGTAAAGAAACTGGATGGATGGATTCAAACAATAGAGTTGTGATGCTGGCGGGAGGTAATCAATCCTGCAGTGGGAGGGCACTGTGAGGACTTCCCAGGAGTCTTCATTTGAGTTTCTTATTCTTGACAGCTAGAGAAAACAAACAAACTCTGTTCTTGTGAAGTATGTCACAAGCTTCTGAGTGCTCACCACCAACAGATCTACTTGATATTTAATCTTGAAATTGAAAAAGCTGACACACAAGTGCCAAACAAGTACTACATCACATATCCTCTCAGCACGCAACACAAACACTTTCTCATCACCATCAAAGCAAACTCGGAGTATCATGAGGTAAAACTATGAATGACTCTGCGGCGTCACAAAAATGTGTCCGCACCGCTGCGCACCCACCTGGTACAGAGATGGGAGACAGCTCGTTATAGCCCCCAAACGAGGCATTGCGGATGAGCTTGCGTCCGTCCGGGTGCGGAGGTCGGATTGATGCTGTCCCGCCACACGTGGAGAAACGGCGACGGCTCAGCAGGCCCTCCTCCTTCATCATGGGGCCGGCCGGAAAGGGTGGAGGGGTGAGGGTGTGTGGGGGAGCCGGAAAGGAAGACTCAAGGGTGGAAGGTTAAGAGACGTCTGGGAATCCGAATCACTCTAGTGTGCGAGTGAATAAATCGAGCAGCAAACACACACACACACACACACAAAAGCTGAGATTGCAGGCATTGAATCAGTGCAGCGTGCTGTTTTCCTCTACGCCTCCTTTAGCCGACTGTCCCTCTCTGCCTTACATACTCTCTCTCTCTCTCTGCTCTGCGAGTGAGAGCCTGTAAATACTTAATAACGAATAAGCTGAGCCCTGCCCACTCCCTCTCCTTCAGACAGGAGGGGAGCTGCATCCTGGCCTGAAGGAAAAAGCCCCCAATGCTCCATCTCTCATCTTTCACTACATCTGAATTTCTCATTAGAGTCTTTATTCATCACTTCAGATCCAAAGGGACACTTCACTGCTTTTTCAACTGGAACTGTGGGTAGAAGTGGCACTTCTCTGACACATACAACGGTCATTCATATTTTCTAAATATTGTCACGCTATATTTTAGTTTCACCATTCAGTCTTGTAAGAAAAAAAAGCAGCTACAGCATACCTGCTTCATCATAAGGTGATGGTAGCTTAACCATTTGGGACTGAAAAGGCAGAGCCACCAGGTAATCCAGCCCAGCTCTCCACTGGTTCTGACCCAGTTAATATGAAAAATATTGCCTATGTTTTGCTGATGACAGATAAAGTGCTTTGAAAGCAGTTGATCAAATCTGAATGAAAAGGTCAAAATACGACATTCAGACATATTTTACACGCCTCGCATGAGTTTAACGCTCAGTGTCATCTTTTGACTTTGAAAGTAACACATGAGAAATTCTTTGTAAAAGAACATAATCAACAGATAGAGTTGAGTCAGGTATTATGGATTTATGACCATGACATTTAAAGTTTATCTTTTATCTTTGTAAACTGATGTGAAAACAGCTGATGACAATGATGCAATATAATCAAAAGCTGCAGAACAACTCACGAAATGGTCAATGTTTTCTACATTACTGTTCCTGATACTGGATAAAACGTTGTTGCTGAAGACATGCAAACAGTTATATTGTAGGTTAGAGGTAGGTTGACTGATCTGTCAGCCAATTTAAGTTGATGATATTTGCCATGTTTCAAATGATTGGCTTTGGTAAAGCCTGAGCATACTAAACCAATTAAACGAAAGGCATCATTGGGTAGAATGGTGTTGTTATAGTTGACACTATGTCCTTGTGTCTCCTTTGCCCAGAGAGCAGAGGTGCCTTTTTCAGCCCAACACCAGCAGATCCAAAAGGAAGTTGACCAGAATTTTATGCTAACTTACAGCAGGCTGTGTAATAACCAGGAACGGGCAGTGATTTTCTGAATGATCAGTCTAGTTAAATTGGCGAATCTGAAAAGTTGTTGCAACCATTTAAAAAAAAAAAACACTGACGCCTGGTAGTGACACGGCAAGTTGTTTCCTAATGGTGCTTAAACAATCTGTGTTTTTTTTTTTGTTTGTTTGTTTTGTTTTTTGACAACACCTACTGCCTACCCCACTCCTGAGAAAGACTAAAAAGCAACACAGCCTCCCAGCATCTGTTTCTACTGGCTGGCTAAAGTATAAATTTTAAGTCCCAGCCCTCCATGTAAATGAATGGGACATGAATGAGCCTCTGGCTCAAAACTACAACATTGAAGCTCCCAAAAAACATTTTGTCTTCCATTTTGGACAATGGAAGTTAATAGAGTTGCTTCGTCCATCTTTATTTATGTCAATGTGATGCATATTTAAGCCAAAAACAACTCTGTTTTGTAAATAAGCCATCAGATGCCTCAAATTCTAAAAATCGGCCCCTGAAAAACCCAATAGGTCGACCTCTTCTGTAGGTCCTAAAAGTAGGAGGTTAACTGGGCCAGTGGGGCAGTGGGGACTTTTAAAAGCACATAATCTTAGAAAAATGAACGGGTCTGTAAAGATTGTGGAGCTAATGGTTTGTAAGTGCTGGCACTAATATCCTCATAAATAGCAGTGAAATGTCCCCCTCTGACAACTGTGTGCATTTGTAATTCTTATAGTTTATAGTGCCTAAGAGAACACAAGTAACCAGACAGCACACACATGCACACACACACACACACAAAATACACCCACAAAGCACAAAACCGAAGCTCTGTTGAAGACAGAAGGAAGTTTGTTGCCACTCTTCTGCTCGTATGACCTTACATTAATTTCAGATGTACACTAGATTACAATTTATTTAAGTTTACAAACTATTCCATCCAAAAATGAACTAGTAAATAATAAAATCCCAAATAAACACGTTAAAGTGGATATATTGTATAATTTTAGTTTTCAAAGCTGGAGGTTTGACATTAAGTCAAGTGAAAGCTCATCTGAAAAGGATCTAGTGCTGCAGTTTTTGAATAATGTACTGAGACAAATCATTGTCATGGAAAGAGTTAAATACCACTAAAAACAAAAGCACAGTCTGTGACCCAGCAGGTAACACAGACTGCAGACTACTTTACTGGCTGACTAATAATACACAGGAGTTCTCAGTAATACACTAAGGACACCAGTTCTTGAAAATGTTGCCTCAATAATAGAAATCTAGCTGTATTTTTGAAAGGATAAATATGTCTTATATGGGCTTGTAGAAGGACATCAAAAATGATAAGGTCATCATGAAAAGTGACAAGATGCTGTGCACTGACACACATGAAGGGCACGGGGAAGTAAACACTTGATCTGAGCAGCAATGAGCAGATTTAGCCTTGGGTCTCATCTTTGATACTGAATCTGCGAGGCACATTATCTACTGCTGAGCCTCTATCATCCCTCTGACATCTTCATCTTTCTACCAGCTGACCTACCTTATTTATTGTTTTATGTCAGCCTTTCGAAAAGCTTTGAGCACTTTGTATCAAGTCTTTCCACAAAATGTCTGTGGAGACACTTCATCTGAGACAGACTGTAGAAGTCTAAACAGCATAATCCCCTCTAAAACTTCTGTCCCTCAGGAAACCCAATCCCTTCACAACTGATAAACCTGCAGCTCTGGCTGTCTGACTCAAATGTGCTTTAATTAAAGCAGGTAATTATGTTGGATATGTATAATTCATATCCCAGACCTAATTAACCTGCTTGGAGAGAAAATGTCCACTGCAGCGGTGCCAGTGGCATTTGAAAGGCACTTGAGAAACATTTTCTAAATTTAGTCATCATCTGGGTCATTTTTCAAGTCATTTCCTGTTCAATTAGAACAGAGACCAGAAGCCTCCGAACATTCCCTGGGTGAACACCAAACCCCAGAACTATAATCTTTCATTTTAGTCTTTCATAAAAAGTAAGTTTTTGATAGCACAGGGAATCAAAATAGGAATAATGACAACAGCCCCTCCATGACATGGTGACCCACAAGCTGTGATTAATATAAAACCACAGCAGAAATGATACATTACAAACAGTAGGTCACATGTACAAAACATCCACAGCCTTACAGAAAGAGCCCAAAGGAACTATGTAAGCCTGGGATTAGATATAGGGCAAAGAAGCTTTTTGAACTATAGGTATCTTCTAATGTACTCTTTGCCACAGCATCAAAAAGTCAAGTCTATTTTCAGTCCAGATTTAAACTTTTATCTTGGCGCCATTTCTTTTCTGTCCCCAAGAGAAGGATCTCGTATAGAAAGCAAGCACAAAGAAGCACGATAAAGAAAGCAAAGAGACGTATCTGTGGAGTTCGAGTGAGCTAATACTGTACCTTGTTTCTCTTTAGACAAATGCTGACAAGAACAAGTCCAAAGATCATGCGCAGACAGCAGTTTAGGCTCCCAAGTCATGCTAGTATCACTCCTGCTTCACACTCATGTTGTGTCCGTCCACAAAAGGTCCCTATGTCCGAGCAGAGCTCAGGCACCGAAGCACAAATCTTCTCCATCATGTCTTCCTGTCTTCCTGTGCTGCAGCAGCCTCTATACTATCTACGGTACACTTTTCTTACCCAGTCCCAGTTGGTTCTCAGGCCTCAAGGTGCTCGCTCATTGGATGAGACCTTAGCAGGAAGACGGGATATTGGCTCGGCAGTGGCTGAGAGCGCAGATAAGAAACAACCCCCTCTGTGTAGTTAGCCTCATCTAATCCCTGGGGCTGATCTTAAATCCACGCTGACCCCACCTGCTCTCTTGCTTTTCATTTCTATCTACCGTTCAATTCATCTCCACGCTTGTCTTTTTTCCATCACTCGGGCCCCCTCCCTACCTCCTGTTAACCCACAAAGGGAGACAGGCCGACTCAAGGCGGTAAAAGCAAATAGAGGCTTCAAAGCTGACTGAAAAAGTCTAGTCCAAATCGCTTCATGTCTTTTTGGGGTTTTTTCCCCCCAGTGAGTCATAGTAAAGACAGATGCCTTGGCAGTCTAACCAGAGGGGCACAGTTTGTCTGCATGAGTGATGATGCAACAAGTGAGTAAACAAACCCAACACAACATGACAGAACAACAAACACAGAACTGATCATTTGAAAATGAAGGTTTTGCTGCTGCAGATTAAGGTCAGTTACTAAACACACTGACTGCAGAAAGAACGGAACAATCAGCTGTTTGAAGAAGCCAAGATACTGGCAACAACAAAACAAGATGTCCCTTCTGACCACACCCCATCCAACCACAGGATCAATCAGCCGTGAAGTAATCCTATTATTTATAACCTTTCTACCAGTGCTTACATGTCCATCACATCAATCAGATTAGCGTGGATATTAAAGCAAATAGCTGCAGTTAATGATCTGTGTCTGTCAACTGCAAAAACAGCAGAAAATACTTTTATTATCCTCATTATTAAAGATAGCAAAAAAATAATCATTTTTGGTGTGGTTGCAGTGTGCATGTACTCTGTGTGGGACACAACTGGACCACTAATTAAAAAAACAGTATTGGTTGGTAGTTTCGTATAGTACTGCATAATGTTGATAATTATGAAAACTTAAATACAGTTTTTGGAACCACTTCCTAATAAGGGCCTTTTAAGAAGGATTTAGTAATGCATTATAAATGGGTTATTCCCCTTCAAAAGCAAGTGGTATCCATTTTTTAACTAGAAAATTCTTGACAAAAAGGAAATGGGTGCAAATGCAACTACTGCCCAAAGAAATGCCTACGCTTTGATGTATAAACTGTATAAGTGTGAAGTTTGTGGGTAAAAAAAGGTTCCTTTAAAGAAAAGTTAAGACAGCTCGAAAATTAAGTGTGTGACAACATCACACTATATTCTACATTCTGCAGTAAAATCTTCAAAAATCATAAAATATAAACAGTAATCGTGCAAAAACCATTAAGGATGTGAACACGCCAGTTCAGACGTATAAATTCCAACTTTCTAAGAACAGTTTAAACTTTGAATGATGTTTCTACTGTGAAGTTTGTCTGAGCTATAGAGCTCCAAAAAGGGCTGGGTTTTCTCACTTGTTCAGCCAAAATCCCAATGTGTTAATTTTTTGCCTTTTTTTTTGGTTGCAAATTTCTTCAATGCCGTTAACATACTGCTACTAAAAGTCACAGCTTTTTATGGGCTTTTTCAGAGTTGCAGGAGGAGCAGCAATGCAAACATTGTGACAGAATAACGGGTGAATATTAATAAGGGTGCATCAACGCTTCCTTGCTACAAAATACAAAAGGCTGTCATTATTACAAGGACAAACTGCATGTAAACATTGTTTTCAAGAATATGCCTTCTAAAGAGATGACTATGTGTGGAAATATATTAGGTCACTTCTCAGATGCAATCAAATATGTTTCAAAAGGCCTTGTGGGACTTATCCTCCAGAAATCTTGCCTGCAAAACTCATTTTTTTGACAGCCCTGTGTTACGTCGCTGACCTACAATGGCCCGTTTTCACACCTCAGCTGTGAATTTTTCCCGCAACTCCTGCAGATCTCTTCTCGATTTTAGAAATCCTATGTCACCATGATGTGCGCCGCTCCACAGCTGAACTACAACTGGCACTAAGAAAACATTTATACAGGAAGTCGAGAAAAACAAACCAACCCCCGGCTGCCATTAAAAACTGCAGGTCGGACTGACAGAGCAGCCTTTGATTTTCTCAGACAGATCACGCCCAGTGGCTACATCTGGACCTGCATCAGTATTGTTGGAAGTAAAACTCAGTTGCCATGGTTACTCAATTTAGACTGCAAGGAGCGGAGGGTCAGAGAGCCTTCATACCATTTACTGACTGGCAGCTTGTGAGGATAAACAGAATCCTTTCAGCTGGCTGCTTCATCATGATTATGGTTCACTAAGGAAACTATTGACCAAAAAACAAAGGCTTTTATTATTGTATTACACCAATATGATTTAGCTTGTCAGGACATTGAGCTGGACAACTGCATAAACAACATTAACAACTGTTACCATGTATAGTGTATGGGCAGCTCTTGTTTATTGAAATAAATACACATTAATGACTACAGATGTAGCTAAAGTTTGAAAATCTGTAAGTTAATGATACAGCACAAGCTTTTAAAGAAATAACTGAAGAAGTGGAAGGTTTGGACATATGAACCCACATATTAATCAGTTTAGGAACCAGCGCACAGCCAGGCTGAGGGGCGTAGACATATTCTCTACTTTTAGTACTGGGGTGTGTAGAAGGGATAGGTAGTGATTTTTTAACATCCGATGCCTATTTAAAACTGAATTTGAAAAATGAATGCAACCGCCACAAGCCTTTTCTGTCTCTTCTTTTTAACATGAACATACCAAGTTGTTTCCTGACGGTGCTTTTCCAGTTTTGACGCAGTACCTACAGAATGCGTGCATTCTCCTCCGCGTTAATTTACTGGACAGGGAAAATGAAGGAACAGAAATATCCGGTTAACAGCAGCATATGTCTCTGTGCCTGAAGCCTTTGTTTCATGAGAGGGTTTTCCACAGACATATAGTGATGGACCAAATTTGCCCATCTTCTCTCGTTCGTAATTGAAGCCAGTAGGAACCGTTTTACGGAAGCTGCCATGTTGTAGTTTTGGAACCAGCAACTGCAAACTAAAACTGTGGGGCCTTTAAGTCCTGCCTATTTCTTATGTGTTATCTGTGACTTTTCATCTTAAGTTTTGTTATTTGCTGCCACGTCGGTCCTTTATTTTCGTCCTCGCATAAGCCTGCATACTTGGGTCCTATCTACACAATCCTGACAGAATTAGAAATAAAAGCTTAACTTGGATAAAAACAAAGTGGAAGTAAATGGTTGTATTTTAAAAGCTCAATATTTCACAAATAAATCACCAACAAGCTGGCCTAGTTGTATGTTTTTCTTTAAAGCAGGTTAGTTATATTAATACTTTTTTACAAATATAGAAAAGACTCACATAGGTCTGCATAGTTTGATGTTTCAATTTTATCAAAGCAGATATAAACACTAATTTATTTTTTGAAAGTCTCTTCCTTGTATGAATATGGTCTTGCCCTAACCTGTAAACATATCAATAAATGACATTTTATTTTCAGTTTTTAGTTTTATAATGTAACAAATTATGTGTTTTATATGCAGCATTTATATAACACCTAAAGTGTTGTGTTATCTTTATTCCAAGCTTATAGCACAAAAGCTTGAACAGAAAAGGGTCTCTAGACAGCTGGAAGAGGCCCACGGGCCGTCAGTTGATGATCACTTCTCTAGCACAATTTGTGGCTCTGAACAAACTTCATTTAGTGACAGAAGGGGCAGAAATGGCTCTTTTGGTTGTAAAGGTTGCAGAGTCCTGGCTTGGACCAACAGTCTCTGAAGTGATAACTCCCTCTTGTGGTAAGAAACTGATATTCAACATGTTTATGATGCTCATACCCACCAACTCTCTGATCAATGTTACAAAGCAAGCATCTTCCACTGGTCTTCAGCATCAGATCAAAGCTCCTTTCCAAACCACAACAACTGACAGATTTTAGGAGCATGACAACGAGTCTGAGTCACTGCAGTAACTAGGAATGAAGCTTTTCACTCCAATGTTGGGTGAACTATAACTTTAGAGCAGATCCTGCTTATTATCAGATGCAAGTAAAAGTAAAAAGAATGTTTTGTGCTGCTTGTTGGATAGGAGGGTGCCAAATTGACAGCTGTGCAGTTTTAATGCAATCAAGCTTTCATTTGTGAAGCTTTTAAGCAAAAAAACAAACACATCTATGTGCTTCACAAACGCTTCACTGATGACAGGCTGGAATGAAACAGGACTTGAGCAATTTATTGACTTGATTTTTAACTTCATCTTTGTTCATCATAGTATATTTTTCACAAAAATCCACAAGAGGGCGCTGTAACACAAGAACAAGGTGCGTGAGCAGTTATGCAAGACCCTGGTATTAACTGTCCTCTTTTCTCGAAAGTAATACATCTTTTTCCTGATCTGTTGATAATCTTTTGCATGAGAGGATTTATCAGTGTGACAAAGAGACTGAGGTTAAAGGCCATTTTAAGAAGCATTGTCACTGAAATCTTGAAAATGTCTAGCAGAAAGTAGGTTTTACCTAAAAGTAAAACTCACAGAGCCCAAAAATCAGACTTCCTGTGAGATGAAGGTTGACAGCACGCAACTCTTTTTGGAGTTCAAGTGGCACATATTCAAAGAAACATGTAATAGTATACATAAGTGTACCTTTTTAGCATCTCATACACACAGACATCAGGTAAGGTTTTTTTTAGGTCAAACATGCAGAGTGAGCCGTGTTGCTGCGTCCAGTCTGATCCAGTTAATGTTAGCAGCTGATAAACATTCACAAGTTTGATCAAAACCCAAAGCTTCAGAAGATGTGCAGCCCTTCTTTTTGCACTCATAGTACTCCAGAAAAGCCTGTCCCCCAAGTGATCAGATCACTGTGGACGCGCCGAGATCAGATAGCAGTCGAAGGCAACTCATGTCCATATTTACTAGTGTGAGGACCGCACTGACAGATCAATGACTTACCGCACCATATAAGCAACAATTTTTGACAGTACTGTGTTTCACTTGTGTAGAGTCAAAAAGAAAGAAAGAAAGCAAGAAGCTTAGGATGTATATTACTCCTTGAACCCACCGAGCCTTCTTTAAGTTTGTTTCTATAGTGACAGGAAAAAGAAGCGCTGTGAGCCCAAAAACAGCTCTGCAGCAACATTAATCTACAGTTTGATGCTCTTTCTTTCTCACGTGCTGCAATCAGACACACTGTGACCTGGCTCATGATTGGATCACCCAGATGTATGCTAACAAGATCACAAATAAATTTCATCCTAAGTTACTCTGAGAAACAAGAGAATTATTTTTTGTTATTGTTGCTGAACAAGTTTTAAAGTAATCATACATTGATATGCTAAAAAGGTTGCAGCAAACTTAAAATGATTACAGTTGTTGTTGGTATTTTTTCGGCTGCTTTCTTCTTCAGGGTCACCACAGCGAGTAAACTCACGCTAAAGACTTGACATTTTGTTTTGCACCGGACTTCCTGACACAACCTGGGCTCAAACCTGCAGGCTCCAGATTACAAGACTGTGACACTGACCACCGAGCTACCGCAGCCTTTTAGAAAAAGGAATCGGTCCCTTTCACTTTTTACCCGACTGCTTGTCATGTCTTTGAGAATACCTGACATTGTAAATGTAGATTATCTATTACTGATGTACTGTATAGGCGTAATCTGATGTACAAAAGGGGAAAATGTAGAAATGGAAAAAGAAATTAATTTTGTGAACCACTGCAATTCTAATAACAGTAGGTTATTAATGTGGTGTATCCTATGGTTACAACTAAAACAGGTCATATTCAAATATAAAAAGTCTTTACTTCTAAATTTAGGAAATGTCCTCCCACTTTCTGTAAGTTTTATAAGAAACCCCCCCAGAGAGGTGATCTAGAGGACAGACGGTCTTACCATGGCTGTAGCTGACCCCTGGGCTGAGGGTGGAGGGAGTGCCGATGTGCTCCCTGCTGGGTGTTTGGAGACCCGCCTCCTTCTCCTTGTCCTTGTCCTTGTCCCTCTCCTTCACCTGCCGCTGGCTCATCCTGCCTGGGGTCAGAAGGATGGTGTCATCACTCTGGGCTATGGCAGCTTCGGATGGAGAGAGGCAGCCGGAAAGGGAGACGAAGGGGGAGAAATAGGGGAGTGAGGGAGGGATGGAAAAAGAGAACATGAGGCCAGCTTTTGCTTCAAACAGAACACATCTACAGACAGCCCTGTCGAGCTTTAATCTGCTGATGATCCAAACAGCACTCCACACAAAATGCAGATCTGCATAAAAACCTATCCACAAATTACTCTTTTTATTTCTAAATAAGGGCCTCATTTTATACTGAGAGGGGAAGAACTTCTCAAAGGATGTTATAAGATTTTAAAGATATTGTGAGAACTTGTGTGCAGAGTGTGCTCCACATATCACTTCAATCTCAGCTACTACCACACCCAATTTAGCTCGATATCCGAAAAAACTGACTGAGTCATAGCGATTTTGACCTCTGACCCCATGACCTTGAGCTCATTACGGCTCCTCCTTGACCCATGAGGTGTCCAGCTGTGCAGTTTGACATTTCTATGTCAAAGGATTATGAATTTACAGCTTGGACAAGAAATTGTCCACAGAGGAAAGATGGATGGCGCCATGACATATCACATCCCATCTTCAGACAGGCATGTCAAAACTACTGATAAACAATACTTCCTTTCTTTTATTTGATTAGTTTTTTTATTTACTCCAACAACTCTCACATTAGGTAACATTGGGTACAATAATGTGAACTATTTTAGCACGCTCTGTTTTCAGGTATACTTAAATCTGCGCCCAAATATTAATGTGTGTAATCAAACTCACAATCCAGTGCTCACGTTTTGTGGTTGTATCACATATACTACTGCACATCTTCAGATCAAAAAGGATAAGGGGTATCAAATTAGTTGCTAATTTATGTTATCTGCTTGAATAATTATGCAAAGATCTAAAGGACTCTCATAAAACTTTCAGAAAAAACAAGTCACCTAGGAGTCTGTCAAGAGAGCTGAAAATTTTAAAATGATTAACAAATCATTCATTTATTTCCTTTTTTTTATATTCAATGTTTAACTACATTTGTTTCCTACCTAAACAAAGTCTAATCGTTTGGTGGATAAATAAAGTCTCAACAATTTAACAGAATAATAATCGAAATATAATGAATATTGATCAACTTGAACAAAAACACAGCTAAAAAGGGTTTTGGTTCAAAAGAATGCTGTTCGCCCAACTAGTCGCCAGCTGTTGCAGCCCAGTGAGATACTATCTTTAGACGTCCGGGTGCACCTCCGGCACGCTAATTAATTAACCTACATTTTGTGTATTTTCTCCAACTTCTGCAGTCGGCGCGTAAATACACACACAACAGACGCAGAGCAGATGTATTGAAGCAGATGCTGTCTGACAGCACAACCTACTCTCCTTGTGGTTTTAGGCAAATATTATTATTTTAAGAGCTTAATGCCCAATTTGAATAAAACTGCATTTTTGTTTTTATTCTCTCTTGAGATCCTGAGTTATTTAGAAAACATCTGGGGCTGTAGTCTCTAATGTCCAGGTCTAATAATAATAATAATAATAATAATAAAATGGTCCAAATCTGCTTATCTTTATTTCTAAAGTAAAAATTATAAATGTAGAGCAGTTGCACAGGTGGGTACTAAGCAGGCTGAGGCGGGTAATAAAATAATGTGCATGGATAAGAATACAGTTTTGCAACCCATACACTTACAAACAGATGGTGATTTTCTAAAAAATTCCTGCGCAAAAACTGTGGCGGCACGGCTCGCTGGTCACTCAGAATTCAGTGACAAATAATTTGCCTATTTTCTCAAAATTTTGATTTAGCAACTAGTCTCCAGCAGTCCCAGGTTAGTGAGACGCTGGCTTAAAGAAACTACAAAGTGTTTCACTAATGAGCTAAGTCTTCACACTACATTATCTTATTACTACAAGGGATACATTAGTATGGTGACTGTGTCCTACTTGACTCGCTCACAGATAAGGAAAATCCGGATGGTGTAGTCTCTCAGATCTGTTTTTGACTGAACTTCCCCATAACAACATTCATATGTCGCTCCGCCAAGAAGTCAGGTAGGCTCGATAGAAGCAGCTTCATGTTCTGGTAACAATTCACCTTAAAAAATCAACCTATAAGGACCTTTCGTGAGGTTAACAATAGTCTGGTACGGAAGAGGATTAGGGCCACCGTGGAGCAAAAAAAAAATTCTCCAGTTTGTCAATTCAGAGATTAAAGTCAGAACTCTGACTTTCTGAGTTTTTGAATTTTCCAAGAGGAAATAAAACATTTCAGCAAACTAACATTATAGCCCGGTAATCAATATCATTTTTATCTAAGAGTTAAAGGTATGAAACTATCTATTAAAACAATCTAAGTACCTATTTTTAACCTGTAATACAATACCACTGCTGTTCACTGTACTCCAGCACCTCCCACCACTTCCCCAGCGGCCTGCCGCGCATCCACCA
>JAOXNZ010000001.1:35775350-35786129 GCA_028566095.1 Kryptolebias brasiliensis | reverse complement strand
CAAAGCTGTCCAAATATTGAAAATTGGTATCAGTCCACAAAACCAGAATTGGTGCAACTTTTTACAAAAAAAAAATAATATCCTACTAGTGTACCAGAAGTAAAAAACAATCGTTTGAAAAGTATACAACTGAAAAGGGATAATAATGAATAGTGAAATTCTTAAAGGAAACCTCTTTGGGTCTTCTAGAAATCTGAGCCCTGGACGGAGGTCTACCTTCCAGCAGGACTATTGCTTTAAACCCACTGCTAAAGCAACACATCGCACTATATTTTATGTACCAACTATGAAATATGGTGGAATTTTGAAGTTTATATGTCAATCAGTTTCTCTGCTCTCACATGACACATATGAGGAACTACCCCACCCCCTCTAAATTACTTACAGGCAGACTTTCAGGCAACTTAATAAAGAATTGAACGTTCACCAATTCCATGTAGTCCATGATGTGACCAAATGTGACCAAAAGTCATGGAACTCCATTGAGGGGATGCAAATAAAGAAATGGTGACAGAAACAGAATAATAATGAGTAAATAGAAAAAATAGGTGCTTCGGTGCTTCTGCATTGGCATGCTAAATTATGCAGCAAAGCAGGATTTTTGAGTCTGGGCTGTGACTCCCCGCTATAATTTAACCAGTGCAAACAGACAGTTTTAAAGGTCTTCTCTCCTTTTTACAATCTGCTCACCTTGAGCCGTATACTTACTCCACCAAGACTAAAGTGTATCCGGAAGTTTTCTTAAAAGGAGGCAAACTAAAAAGGTATTTCTTGTTTGCAACTTTAAAGAGTAATTAAAAGCTAATGTGCAAATGATAAAATATCTAACAATATACCAAAACATCAACTAATATACAACTCTTCAAAAACAAATAAAGACTGGTAGATGAAAGAAATTTAACTTTTGATTTAAGAAAAATCATTTCACATCAATTCTTTTTCATTTGTCATTGTTTTGAATGTCGGGGTGTGGCTGTTAAAGCGAAGAAACAGCAGCTCAAGTTTGTTGCTGCCTTAAAACAGCTGCAAACTTTTATAGCTGTTCATGCAAAAGCTTTTGCATGAACCTTTGCACAGCTGTCAAATTTAATTTACATGTAATTCTATGGCTATTTGCAAGTGCAGCTAGCTGTAGCACTTCCAGTGCAGTCTGGGATCACTTCTGGCAGGAATATCCTAATATTTTTGCCAAATAATGCGAAAAAATAATGCAAAACCAATAACATTGTTAAAGGTTTAAATTATAGCATTAGCAGGAACCACTATTACATTTTGAAAACTTGAGTTTTTAAGAAACCCACATTTTCCTCACTCCTCACTTTCTCTTCTATCTTCACTATCATCTAAGCCAGGTGTGGACGTCAAGGCCAGTAAATCTGTTGGATGGACCAAATATTTTATTAGAATGCAAAACATGAACATATGATATTTGAAATAAACATAGCACAAAAAGTAAGGAAATTTGTGTTTGGTTGATTATTTCTTTGTTGTAACAATGCCTCTTGGCAATAAATCTTATACCATTGGAAAGCCTGTTTATTTCACCTACTCCCACAAAACGGGGTTTATCAGAGACTAACTGGAATTTTGGAGTAGAGACAGTCCTGACCTCAACCCCACTGAACACCTGTGGGATCAGCTTAGACATGCTGTTTGTTTCAGAGTGACTAACACAACCACATTGGCTGACTTGCTGCGGGATGCCATCACACAGGAGTGTGACACCAAACTGGTAAGCAGCATGAGGAGGAGCCAGGCTGCTGTGGCTGTGTATGGTTCTTCCACATGCTAACAAGGCCCGTATTTGTTAAATGAAGAAATTGTTAAATTGCCAATATGTCTTGTCTTTTTCAGTCTTTAATGACCCAATCCAATAAACGACACCAAACAAGAGTCAAAAGCAGAATAAGTTGTTCAGCATTGGCAGAAGAAATTTGGCAAGTTTTTCATGGACACAATCTACATACTCAACTTGGTATTAGATTCATTGCCAAGAAGCATTGTTACAACAAAGAAATCATTAGTCAAGCTAAGTTTATAATAGTCCGTGATTTATTGCAGCCCAAGCAGTCATTTGGGATATTGATAATAAGCTCACTGATGACAATACATTTTTGAGACATTGCGCAGCCCTAGCAGTGAGCCACTCTGAAGTGGGTCTGCTCTGACCATACTAACAAGCTAATAACGGCCTGTCAGAGCAGAGCCACTTCCAAGGCAGAACACTGCCATTTTTAAAACATGGCATGGCGGTTAACGAAAACACTAATATTTAAACCTTCACACTGGTGTTGGTTTTGAATGACAGTTATGTTGGCAGAAATATTGTGAAACGTCTGCTGGAAGTGACCTCAGGCTGCACAGGAAATGCTACAGCTAGCTGTTGTTGCTATTACCTGTACTTGTAAATAACCACAGAAATCCATGTAAATAGTTATGACTGTGGGGTAAAGGATTACAAATTAGCATTTGCATGAATTGCTATGAGATCATGCAAAGAGCTTTCAATAACAGGTAAAATATTCATTCTTCAGAACTTTACAGCAAAGCCAAAAACTGGTGGCGACCCTATTGACTTAGATTTGAATATAGAGCCTCATAGATTCCACTACGGGATTCAGATTTAAACACAGAGTCAAAATGGCTGTGTAGGCCCTCCCCTTTTGACCACCTGGTTCAATCTATGGTCTCTCCATAGGCAATAATATCCACTAAGTACCAACTACATACTAGTTATTGTTACAATAATTTTGACTTCAGATTGTTACCTTTACAGAGAGACCAAGCTTTTATATGTCCTCCAAAGGGTTCAAGAACAGAATCTAGTTTAATTTGGGTATGTTTTTTCCAGGCAATTTAGGCATTTTGAGGGGGACAGTTAAGCGGTTAGGAATCCAATATGGTCAAAGCTGTGCTCTTTGGACAGTGGAGGTAATGCGCAGAGAGACTTAAAAAAAATCTTTCTTTTATCTGCTCAACAAACCCAGTTCTGGTACAACAGGTTGGCATGAAAAACCTCACTGAACTAAACCCTACAGTCCCTGCAAATAAAGGCATGTTTATTCAGTGTTGTTTGATGGAGGAGAACTAATCGTAGCGAGGGGAAAATGAAATGAAATGTACACACAGCAATATGGTATTACCAGCGTTTAAACAACTGTTTTCATTAGTAAGCCTCAAATAACCTTTAAGGTAATAAAGGCATGTGGGGGAAAAGCAGAACCAAAATGCATTCTTGTTTGTGTGCCACTGTTGGCTAAATCCACCCTGATGTGCAGAGAGTGACAGCTATCCCTTGTTGAGCACATCTGGCGTTTGTCACAGCCAATGCATCCAATCAGCCAGAGCACAGCCAGCGGCCTGAGCGACCCGACAGGAAGATTAAACTAAGCTGATGCTCTGGCCTTGGCTTTTCAATAACTCCGCAGACATGAGAGCATTAGTTACAATCTACGCAATTTCTGAGAGAACAGAAACGTCCTGCTTTAGGACTTGTTGATAGGTGAGTGTCTTCAGCAGAGGAGAGAGGTGATTTGTTGGTTTTATAATGAAGATGTGATGAAGTCCATTGAACACGTAAATAAGAAATGACCGTGGATATTTTATTTACTCAAAGTCTAAGGATCATATCCTATTTGTCCTTACTTATTACAATAGTTGTACATCTACAACAGATTAACTTTTGAAGTCAACCGCATTCAGCAACCTCAAAAAACACAAAAACGGGCAATAAGTCAGACATTTTTCTAGATATAGAGCTGAAATTTGGTGTGGTAGCAGCTGAAAGTCATTCCCAACACATACTCTAGGCACTAACTGATCCCTCAGAGTCTATTTTTAGAACTTTTAGAGTCAGCTGTGTTTGTTAGCAAAATATCTCATGCTCTACTGGATGGATTTTAATCAAACTCATAGATAGTTTTCACTGGATGTACCTCTACAACAGATTAACCTTTGGAGACAATCTGATTTAAGATGGCCACCACAGCAAAGCGATCTTAGCAACAAAGAAATAACTATAACTCAAACAGTTTTAGCGAATTGTACAGAATACAAAGCTACATTTTGGTAAGGCGGTAGCTGAGTCACTGGTAGGGACACGCAAAGTTGTTTCCTAATGCTGCTTAAACTGTCTTTTTTTGACAGAACACCTACCACCCACCCCCTTCCTGAAAAAAAAAAGAAAAGAAAAACAACTGTGTGTCCCCAGCGCCTTTCTGATAATGTTTATTTTGAAAGGGTTCAAAACTGGAAACTATGGTTACGAGTGAGCTCAGTTTTACTGTCAGAATGCGCGCCCCTAGTTTATCTATCAAACCAGTGAAAATGAAGGAATATAAAGATCCCCGCCTAGCAGGATTAACCGCAGCACGTTTCAGTAGGTGTGGGTCGAACCAAAATGGCTATAACTCCATTATTTCTCAACATAAGATGATCTTAGTCTAAAACTTTGGCATGAAAGGCTCTGGAAACAAATACCAGATAATACGGGACTTCTAAACTATCCATCCTGCTCACAACACTCTACTCAGCCAATCTTATTTTAGCTGATTTCTGCTCCAAGCTGAAACGCAGCAAACATAATGCAAATACTGTCTCCAGAAACACTGTAATGCATGTACGCAGCATTCTGTCCCTAAACTAAAACTGGATTTTTGCACCTAAATATAATCTACCAATGAATTACTTTTGTGATAGACACATGCCTGGGTTTCCTAGCCTCTGTTTTTAATGCAAACCTCACACTGGACAATAATCAACCTCACTTACATAACTGTGCATTTTTAAGGAAAAACAGTGCCACTTAAGCCTTTTTATTACCACGGAGCTCACTCAAATAATGCTTTCCAAAAGGAACAACCGAAAATATAAGTAAGCTTCAGTTGTGAATTAAAACAATTATAGGGGAAAGATGCTTAACAATGTTTTAAGTGTTTTGTTGATTCATTTGCAACAATCGAAAGGAGGATTTATACTCCAGGATGAAGTATTTTAAAATCTATTCTAAGTATTTTTGCAACTGAGCAATTCAGAGACCTGAACTCATCCTCCATAAGCAATGAATCCTTGAGTAGGTCATTTTCACATTCAAGGCAATCTGTTGATCTTTAAGTGCAAAAAAATACTATCTTTCCAAACTCAATGAAGTTTTTAATAATCGTCATTACAATACTGATTTTGTTTATTTTCTGTAATCAAGCAGTCTTAATTCAAACTGTGTTGTGAATGACTGTCAGCTACTATCACGTCAAATCTTAGCTCAATCTCTGTAAAAATGGCTGAGTTACAGCCGTTTATTGTGTTAGCTAATGTTGATTAGCTACGGCGGCCACCTTGAAATGGGGTCACCCCCAAAGCTAATCAGTTCATCAGCGTTGACAGCAGCTTCAATAAAGTCAAATATCCGTTCTCCCACGTTCCCAAAGTAGAATCCATATTCAAATGTGGAGCTCGGTGGGTAAACCTCGTCGGTGGCGCACAGGCAGCAGGCCGGGGTTTGACCGGAGCTGAACGGAAACTACATTTAACTTGCAAATGAGCAGGTAGCTGGTGTGACCTTCTGCTGCTCCGCTCCACACAAGTGTTCATCTCCAGTCTGAGATCGGCCTCCTTTACATGTGCAGCCAGCAGGTGGAAATATGGAAATGTTGCACATGACTCAGGAAATCTTCCAATTCTAATTACTTCATCTGCATTAGAAGGTTAAAAAAAACTGCTACTGCTAATGTGATCATCTTCATGGTAAAGTGCATGACCCAAGATGGCAGCCACAGCTAAGCGACCGTAGAAAACACAAAAATGGCTATAACTCAGTCACTTTTACAGATGTTGAGCTAAAATGTGGTGTGGTCATAGCTAAATCATCCTCAACTTATACTTTGAGCGCTAACTGATTGTGCGAGATCTGTTTGTAAAACTTAGCCATTAACTATTGGCGTCAACTCTGTCCGTCTGTTAGCAAAATATCTCACATACCACTGGATGGAATTTAATGAAAATTTCAGGAAATTTTCACTGGATAAACATCTACACCGTATTACCTTTGGGAGTCAACCCAATTCAGGATGGCCGCCACAGTCAACTGTCTTTGCAAAACACAAAAATTCCTATAACTCAGTCACTTTTACAGATATGGAGCTAAAATTTGGTGTCGTAGTAGCTGAGAGTCACTCACAACATGTATTCTGAGCAATAGTTGAGCAGCTATTGCACAACATCTTTGCTTAAAACTGTGGCATTAACTGTTCCCGTCAATTCTGTTTGTCTGATAGCAAAATATCTCATGAACCAGAAGACAGATTTTAAAGAAACTCTCAGAAAGTAATAATTCAATTAAAATCTACAACTGATTAACCTTTGGAGTCAGCACAACTCAAAATGGTCGCCACAGTGAATCAACCTTAGAAAACATATAAATGGCTATAACTCAGTGCATTTTACAGATATTGAGCTAAATCTTTGTGTGGTTGTAGCTGAGAGTCATTCCCAACACATACTCCAAGAGCTAACACATCTCACGAGATCTTGTATTAGATTACGCATAACTTTTACAAGGTTTGACCAAAATAGCGATAACACGGCCATTTCTTATTATAAGATGATCCAAGTCTACAGCTCTGACATAAAGGCAGCGAGCGATAGGCATTCCGTCAACGTCTTTAATGTAGAATTTGTCTTGCTTTTATTCTGGTTGTTTACACATAAAAAGAGGAAAGATTGCTTTAGGAACCAGCAGGTGATTTGCTCTGACAAGCAGATATCTGATATCAGAGCAGCTGTAAGTGGATGCTCCAGCTGCCTGACACGAACAGGAACAGTTTTCCCCACCAGTGTCCTGTTTCTAGTCCTGATTCCTGCTGGGTGAAAGTGGTAACAGAGCACCATCACTGAGGCGGTGCAGCAGGATCGTGTGACTGGAGATGATGCAACAGCCACAAGACGGGCAACTGGGTTAGAAACGCTGCCACAGTTTCAAATACACCTCAGCCTTAAACCTCTGCTGTTTGTGTGAATGCTGACTCAGCAGTCACACTGTTTTCCGAACAAACTTTGTGCTATTTTAGCTGTTCATACATCAGAACATTCAGTTCATTCAGGAGATGGGAGCCATGTCTTTTTGTTTACTTTTCAAACTTTATTTACAAAATATTTCCTCATAAAAACACCGGGATCTCTTCAGTTCCTTCAAAAACATTGTTCTGTTTTTTCTTCTTATGCTACTTTTAATTTTTTAAACTACCATTCTGCCACTGTCCGCTTTTAGCTAACCTTTCAATACCTTTAGCTTTTAACTAGCCTTCTGCTACTTTGAGCTTCTCACTAGCCTTTGATACATTTAGCTAGCCTTTTGATACTATTACCTATTAACATTTTTCTACTTCTAACAAGTCTTTTCCTGCTTTCAGCTGACGTTTTGCTACCTTTAGCTTTTAGCTAGCATTCTGCTGCTTTTAGCTAGCCTTCTGTTACTTTTAGATTTTAACTACTCTTTAGCTACTTTTAGCTAGCTGTTGGCTACTTTTAGCTTGCCTTTCACAGCTTGGAGATAACTTTTGCTGCTTTTAGCTACCTTTAGCTTTTGGCTTGCATTCTGATGCTTTTAGCTAGCATTATGCTGCTTTTAGATTTTAACTGGACTTTAGCTACTTTTAGCCAGCCGTTGACTACTTTTAGCTGGGCTTCTGCAGCTTTTAGATAACATTTGCTGCTTTTAGCTAGCATGTTCCTACCTTACTTTTAGCTAGCCTTCTGTTGCTTTTAGCTAACATTTTGCTGTTTTTAGCTAGCCTTGTTACTTTTAGATTTTAACTAGTCTTTAGCTAGCCTTTTGCTACTTTTAGCTAGTCTTTGGTAGCTTCGAGATAACCTTTGCTGCTTTTAGCTAGCTTATTGCTACCTTCAGGTTTTGGCTTGAAATCTGCTGCTTTTAGCTAACCATGTTACTTTTAGATTTTAACTAGTCTTTAGCTAGTTTTAGCTAGCGTTTTGCTACTTTTAGATTTTAACTGAACTTTAGCTACTTTTAGCCAGCCATTGACTACTTTAGCTGGGCTTTTGCAGCTTTTAGATAACATTTGCTGCTTTTAGCTGACTTTTTCCTACCTTACTTTTAGCTAGCCTTCTGTTGCTTTTAGCTAGCATTCTGCTGCTTTTAGCTAGCCTTGTTACTTTTAGATTTTAACTAGTTTTTAGCTAGTTTTAGCTAGCCTTTTGCTACTTTTAGCTAGCCTTTGGTAGCTTTGAGATAACCTTTGCTGCTTTTAGCTAGCTTTTTGCAACCTTTAGGTTTTGACTTGAATTCTGCTGCTTTTAGCTAGCATTCTGCTACTTTTAGATTTTGACTGGACTTTAGCTACTTTTAGCCAGCTGTTGACTACTTTTAGCTAGGCTTTTGCAGCTTTTGGATAACATTTGCTGCTTTTAGCTAGCATTTTGTTACCTTTAGATTTTAACTAGACTGTAGCTACTATTAGCTAGCCGTTTGCTACTTTTAGCTTAACTTTTGCAGCTTTTAGCTAGCTTTTTGTTACTTTTTGCCAGGCCTTTGCTACTTTAAGCTTTTTTAGCTAGTCTTCTGCTACTTTCAGCCTCAACTCAGCTCCAGCTTCTTCAGTAGTTTTCAGCACCCAGCTGTAGTTTTGTAGAAAAAGGCCATTTTTCTCGTCAGATTGCTAGCTCTCCCATATTAGGGTGATGGAAAGACTCCGAGACACAAACCACCTTATCAAGCAGCGCACCGGGCTGCACGTCTTCACACGGGGACATGAGCGGGGACAGCCTCAGAGACGGATGGACATGCTGCAACACATTCGCCTCTCAGTCCCGCTAATCCTGATTTATTACATAACAATACGCGCTGCTGGTCCGCAGCGTCACGTCTGTCAGCCCGCCACACGGAAACATCACAGTTCACCCGCGGCGGGTTCGGGCTTTCTGCTCGTATGTTTACACTCACCTCTTCAGCTGGGGAGGGTGTCTCGGCTGCCTCGCAGGAGGTAAAGGCTGCTTGTAAATATTAACGCAGTCCTCAGCTCGCCTGTCTGCTAATTGTTAGCAGACGACGGTTGATTGTTTTCAGTGGTAGCCGCCGCGAGTCAACTCCTCGCGCCTTCCTCAGCCCGGCGACGCCACGTCGGGCTGATATTTCGGTGTTTGGAGAGGAGAAATTTAATCAAAACAAGTGCTGCTTCCTTCTCTGCTGTCGGAAAGCCCAGATTTCCAGCGTACCTGTTAGCCACCAGTGCGCCTGCACGATTCTGACAGAGGCTTCAGCGGGCACGAATGACAACGGCAGCAGTACATGGCGTTTCCGGTTTGGATTTTCAAAATAAAAGCTGACAGTCAAGCAGGAAAAACATGATTTGAATGTTGATAGTGACGACTCTGCCCGTTCTATCACCTAAAGCATGACTGTTTGAAATTTGGCACTGCTTTTCGTTTGACTTAGGTCTTCTTCCACGGTGTAAAGTTAACTGTTTTCACGTCTTATTTCTCATTTAATCCTAAATCATGATTCTTTTGCCTATCCAAAAGGCAAACATACAGCAATTTGCAAATATAGATTGCTAATAGATTGCAGATACAGCTGATTAAATTTTGGGGTCAACCAGATTCAAGATGGCTGATCTTCAATATGATCTTTCCAAAAACAATTATAACAACTCAGTCAAATTTCCAAATATTGTGCTAACATTTGGTGTGGTATGAGCTCTAACAGATGATCTTTGTTTAAAATTTTGCCACTAACTTCTTGGAGTCAACTCTGCCTGTCTGTTAGCAAAATACCTCATGAACTATTAGACAAGTTTTAATAAGGTTATCAAGAAATAATCACTGTTTGTACCTTTACAACTGATTAACCTTTGGAGACAACCAAAACAGCTGTAACGCTGTCATTTCTTTACCTAAAATAATCTTAGTCTAAAAAGTGGCGGGCGACATGCATTCCTTCAAGGAATGCGGGGCCTTTAATTAAAAAACAAAAACTAATACTTTATATTGTGAATTTTTGTGAGCATTAACAGCGCCTGTATGATTTTATTTTGAAGTTCCAACCCCAATGTACTTCCTGTACGGTGGATAATGAAGTAACTTGACGCTTTTCTTCACTCGCTCCTGCTCGGTGATCGTCTACATTTCCTGGCAGGACGCGAAACACGTGATCCTGTGCCTCCCTCTAGAGTCAGGGAAGCCTTTAAATCTGTCAAAAATTCATGAATATCACATCAAACCTATACTGGATGCGATCATGTATGTAATCTCCAAGAGATAACTGCTTTATTCAAATATATCTGGCAAAATGCGATAAAAAAGGGAAAATCTAGTGTGTTTTGAAGGGGAAACTAATGAACAATTATACAATAAGGCTAGATTAATCACTCTATATTACTATAGCATTATTGAGTTCGCCATACGTGCATATTTTTATGTAATATAATAATAAAGTAGCTGTTTCAGGAGAAAGTTAAAAAACGGTAAATGGCGCCCTCTGGTGGCCGATAAAGGTTTTGTTCAGCGTGGAACACCTGAAGGCACAAATGTGAAGCTCTTTGTAATATAATGTTGTGGAAAATTATACAAATACTGACATAAAATCCGTTGTGGTTGTGGCTGAGATGGTGCACGATTTTAGTTTAAAATTTTGCCATTAACGTTTGGAGTCAACTCTGTCTGTTCCTTAGCAAAATTTCTCATGAACTATTCCTTCAAACCTCTCACCACAGGAAAGGAAAGCTGTAACATCGCTCAGCCAAGACCAAAACATCACCATTTTACCAG
>JAOXNZ010000001.1:35756627-35769119 GCA_028566095.1 Kryptolebias brasiliensis | reverse complement strand
GAATTGAGAAAGCTCCTCGGATGAGAAGTGAAACGTCTTACACTACAAAATTGTAGTCCAGTTGCTTTTGTTTTTAATCTTTTTTTGGATTTACCTGTCCTGGATGACTGAGAATCTACACCAGCATTTCACCATTGGAAGTCCGTCAGTTCACGCCACTAAAATATATAGGTCATGTCAAAATGAGGTGTGCTGTAATAACATAGATCAGCTTTAAAATATGTGCTTACCAGAATAGCCAGTCTCTTCAGCAAAAGATTGTCGGGCAATATCTTTTTTACCATTGTCTTTGTACTGCTGAGGTTTTGGGTCATATATCTAAACATTCTACAATTCCTCCATTATTTTTCTATTGTTATGAGACAGTGCTACAACTTAACAAGAGAAGAACTGTCAATGAAAGCATTAAAAAAAGCACTTCTATGGGAACCTGGATGGCTAAGTGGGGAGTGAGTATATATATATAAAAATATAGTATTTCAGGAGAGATGACGCTTCAGAATAAAACGGTGTCGAGAAACACTGCAGGATCTTGTGGCATTTGGCATGGGTCTGCAGGTCTGCTGCCAGGCGCTGCCAGTGTGAGGGTTAATTTAAAAAATGGAAGTGTAATATTTGACGTGTCAAAGGCCACTTGTGTATTTCACCCTTGACTCTTGTTCCCACACTGGTATAAAAAAATAAAAAAAACCCAACAAACTTTAGACATGTCCTGTTAAAAAATTCAACAGCAGAAGAGACTTTTAATCATTTGGTCTGCTGGGATTTTCAGCCTAGAGGTGGGGGGTGATGCATTCAAAGTGCCTGGGAAAAGTTAGGGGCAGATGCTAAAAAGATAAGCCGTATTTGCGATATAGTCATTTTTGATCTCACACGAGGGAAAGTTTGCCCTCACTGAATCTAGGTTTTTTACGAACCTATGACTTGGCTCGGCGTAGGCATGGTTCAGTTTCCAGTTTCAAGGTATACTACAGTGTCAAAAACCACAAAATGTGTCTATCATACCTGTCTGTGGTTTAAATGCCTTTAATGACATAACAGAGACTACTTTCTTTTTTTTTTTTTCCACCTCTGGTTGTACAGAGCACAGTTTAACATCCCCCTCCTCTAACTGTTGCTAGGAGCCATCAGTCATGTGTTTATGCTGCCCACAAGAGGAGTCCCCGAATTATTCTTGTTTAAAAAAAAAAAAAAAGAAGAAGAAGAAAACCTAATTTTATTTGTATGTTTTTGTCTAAATACTATTTAGTCATGGCTTGTTTACCACAGGAGCGACACACTTAACCCTTATTAGGGGAACCCTATTTTGAACCATTATTTTTTGTTCCCTTGACACAATCAATTTGTGGTGATTTGTTTTTGCGTGTTTATGCGGAAAGACTTAAAACCAGACGAGTAAAATGTTGAGCTGAAGAATGACCCACGGGTTGTCATCACTACACAGATGGATACCAAAATACCATTTGAGATAATTGGGTCGTAGATGTCTGCTGAGGTTGAATACTTTAGTGACTGAGATGAAATGCTCCCAGTGGTTCAACATTGTGGTGCTAAGAAAGTTTTATTGTGATGACAGTGATCAGCAAACCACAACAGTTCTTTTGCCTTTGTCCTAAGTTAATCTTCTAGCCTCTGCCACAAATTTGACGGTAACACAGATTCTAGCAGATATTATACATATTTGCGCACCACCAAGTTTACAATATGACCTTTTTGCTGCGCAATTACCTGTCGTCATATAGTAATTTGTCCAAATATTGTGGCTGAATAGTAAATTGAGTTCATTTTCTGCTTCTCCACACAGACTCAGCCTAAACTTGTTCCCTTTTTAAAGCAGAGGAATCTAGGCCATCTTATGGACTGTAGTGAGAAATAAAATGAAGCTAAATGTATGGGGCACCTGAGCCAGAGAATCAGAAGTATGGTGGCACAGCCCTCTTCTTTTTAGTTGTTTCTTTTTGCTTTGAAGCTGGTCAGCATTGCCAAACTCATATATGTTCTTTCTTGTGTATTGTAAAGAATAAGTGTTTTTTTTATTTTCAAACACATATGTCTTTTCTCATAAAATGCACATAAATGCAAACGACCGTTGGGTTCTTTTTGCGTGGCGCAGCTGTCGTTATCTCACCCATAAGAATAGCGATTCTCCTGCTTCTCCTCGACCCCTGGATTCTAACTGTGCCTTCAGTATTAAATTAGCCTCTTGAAATGACTCTAATTTCAGGCTGAATTTGATTTTGAGCTCTAACTAGAGCCAGAGGGAAGAAGAACAATACACTGGTGCAGCGTAGCTGTAAGAAAGCAATCACAGCACATATATTGAGGAAACACCTTGCTTTACTTTGTTGGTCCCGTATAGAAATTATAGTTGTTTTTTATTTAACTGTGACAATATCAGCCACTCAGCTGATTCTGGTTTAAAATGATAAACATGGATATTTAACATTTCTGAATATTTTTAGCCAAAGAAGAGACCTCCACCTCCTGGGGAGCAGCAGCCATATGTCCCACCGACTGATGCCAAACTTCCTGCATCAAAAAAAATTGAGATGCAGATCGAGACGAATTCCATATGTAAAAAATTTGAAACCATTTTGCATTTTATCGCTCAGACCAAGATCTTAGTCTGTCTGTAAACGTATAGAATTTGACTGTAGTATTTTCCAGGCCTGGATAGGTATGAAATAAAGAAATGAACAAAAAATGGAAAAACAAGCTTGGTGTTTACTTCCCCATTTTGACAACATTTTATTTGAGGGGGGAAAAAAACACACCCCAAGTGCAATAATTTTACATAAACATACATACAAATGCTGACAGATCATATGAGATCACTCACTATTGTGTTATTATCAAGGTTTGACCAGAATGGCTATAACTCTGTCCCCCTCTCATTAGAAGATGATTTGTAACACGGTTTGAGGAATGCTAGGCCTTTATTTGTAGGTCTTTAATTTTATTACTGTAATGAGCTAAAATCTTGAGATCATCATCTCCACTGACAAGCACTCCAATCCCTGCAAGACTTTAATATTTACAGATGTTGAGTTTAAGTCTGTTGTGGTAGTAGCTGAGAGTCATCCCCAACAGATACTCTTAGTGCTAACAGATCACGCAACATCTTAGACTGTTGGTTATTATTCAGTCAAACTTAAAAAGATTTGTGGATTTTCAATGATTGTTAGTTTTAGTCAGATTGTTTCATGTTAAAACTGGAATAAATATCACTCTCAGCTCTTTTTCTTTAAAGAAAGACCACTTTATTATTTTTTTCCTCAGAAAAAAAAAAAGAGTGGGCTGTGTTTTAACACCTCGCTGAGTCGTATCAAGAATCTACATCTCAGTGAAACAGAAACCTGTCTGCGTTTGTTATTCCTTCGCACCTTCTTCCTTTTGTCTGTCCACCACGTCCCCCTGTGGCAGCAAAGATGAAAGCTCTGCTCATTCCTCCGATTCGGAGGGGAACCCCGAGCTGAACTCTGAGACGAGACGTTAGAGTTGGAAGTTGCTGTCGCCTGAAGTTACCCAACAGCTCTGAGGAACCATGTCACCTCCTCGACCCCAAACCAAATGTTGCCTCATTATGCCGTCCTTCCCTTGTATTTCCAGACGCTTTAGAAGTTTTCCTTGAAAGAAGAAGAAATTTAAAAGTTTTAACTGTAATCTTGTTGAAAGACATATTTTTTCTCTCAGCCTATTTTGTTGTTTGATACATATTTTATACATTTTTGCTACTTGTCTTATCTGCGTGTTTACCTGTTTTTATTTGTAGCATTAACCCGTTTAAATTGTAGCATTAGCCCGTTTAAATTGTAGCATCAACCCGTTTAAATTGTAGCATTAGCCTGTTTAAATTGTAGCATCAACCCGTTTAAATTGTAGCATTAACCCGTTTAAATTGTAGCATTAGCCCGTTTAAATTGTAGCATCAACCCGTTTAAATTGTAGCATCAACCCGTTTAAATTGTAGCATCAACCCGTTTAAATTGTAGCATTAACCCGTTTAATCTGTACTATTAACCTGTATAGATAGAGGCATTAGCCTGTTTAAGTAAGTTATCCTTGAGTTTTGAAAGGCATCTATAAATAAAATGTATTCTTTTATTTTAAGAAAGCACTGATGACAGTACCTGTAAAATGATCATAATTTTAACTCAATTTTTATTTAAAATTTGTAACTTCTTTTATATACCTTTTTTATATTTTGCAAGTTGTTGGTTTATCATAAAATCAAGCACATAACTAAATCTGATTAAACCTTACCCAGCTCGTATTCAGGATAAATTAAAGAAGTTTAAATGCTTGCTAGACGTGGTTCTCATTTTCATAAGAAGGAGGTCAGTTGTGGTTTCTGTGGCGTTCCTATGGGGGCTAACTGATGTGGTCACCACATCTGCATGACTGATTAGGTCACTGCAAATAGCTATTCATACGATTGCTTATAAGCTAAAGTGTTCTGATATCAGGCAGTATATTTTGGCATTAAAAGGCCTTGAGATTTGTTGTAATGTGTGAAAAGCTGACTATAGCTGCTCTTTAATTTTCAGCATTGTTAGTATTTAGGTATTGAATGTGTTGATTTATAGAGCTGTTGACATAGTAAATAAACCATGGACAGAATGCAGGACTTTTGTCATAATGTATGCACAGAAAAAGACACCAAATTTTATACCTGTTCATATATTTATTTTTTTGCTACAGTGGCACTGAGCTTCCTTAATTTATCTGTGTTTGTTTCTTCTCTTACCTTTTTCTCTCAGGAAATTAAACCCCAGAGTCACTACAACCATGGCTACAGCGAGAATGTCAGCCGTAAAAACCACGTGGATGATTACAGTACCTGGGACATCGTCAAAGCCACACAGTGAGTGATGCGTCTGGTTTGTTCATGTCCAACTTAAACCTGACAAGATTACATTTACTTGATAATGAAAGTATCTATCATTACCAGAAGAGCAGCAAGTTGAATTAAATACAGTAGGTGTCAAGATGCCACAGATTAGACATCAAGAACAAACCATGAGGAGCATTGCTATATTAATAAAGAAACCATGAATCTTGTTGTTCTGGATTTAATGGAACAGTAGGACCTGTTAGAGGATAACAAGTTGATCACATGACCGTGTTGTGAGTGGTCCTTCACGATGTTGTTGGCTCTGTCAGAAAGGGGAGAGGACATCTAGGGATTTTTTTTTCCAGCAGTCTTTGTAATTCTTTGGAGAGCCTTTTTCTCAGCTGCTGAACACCCGGTGTTCCTCACAATGCTGTATGTCAAAAATACTCTCAATGATGGCTCTATACAAGGTCACCAGAAGCTTTTCACTCAGACTCCATAAAGGTTTATGGAAAAAGGTTTTTATTTTGCATCGTCCATTTTCCCTTTAACTTAAACCAGTTTTCCAGTCCCTGCTGATCGGAAAAACATCCCCACAGCATGATGCTGCCACAACTATGCTTCACTGTTGGGATGATGTTCTCAGCATGATGAGGGGTGTTAGGTTTGTGCCAGACATGGTGTAGCCCTTGATGGCCAAGCACCTTCTTTTGACCACAGGACCTTCTTCCCCATGTTTGGAGGAGACGTCTTTTGGCAAATCCCAAATGTCTGCTTTATTTTTTTGTTTAAGCAAAGGCTTTTTCCATAAAGCCCAGCTTTGTGCAGCTTAAAGTGGCCTTTTTAATAATACTCTTGTTGCTCAGTCCATGACTTTAAGCGGATGACCCTCTCTTAATCTTTAATTCGTTATTTTTTTTATAACCCAACCCTGATACTTCTCCACAACTTTCTCTGACCTATGTTTTCATGCTGTCGCTTGATTGGTGGAGGCCCTTACTACTTAAAGGTGTTGAACTGGTGTTGGTTCTGGGGGCTGTCAGAACTGGTTTATATATTTATATACTGAGATCATTTGACACTTAAATCACTCTCAAATGGCTCTAAATGAACAAATTACGTTGCTTCTGGCTGTAATGTTTTGGGCTTCAAAGCAAAAGAGGGATTACATATGCACACCACTTTTTAGTTTTAAATTTTTTAGAATTATTTAAGACATGTTTTTCCTTTTTTAACTTAATGGAACTGCAGTATTTTGTGTAGGTTGAAAATCCATTTAAATCCATTTAAATTTCAGGTTGTAAGACAACAAAACAAAGAATATCGAAGGGGTGAATACTTTTGCAAGCCACTGTAGGTCTGTTTTAGTTTTAAGGTTGAAAATATCAGCTTGTCAAGTTATGCCACCATCTCTCTTTTTCTTAAGCAGCCATTGTTAACATTGTTTTTGCATTTGTGTGTTTGATAAACACTTTTTGATTGAAATGTTGAAACTCAGACTTTCTGTTTGTGAGGAGAATCAATGGCTCTCATTTTTGTGCCGCAGGTACGGTATCTTCGAGCGCTGCAGGGAGTTGGTGGAGGCAGGTTTCGATGTTCGGCAGCCAGACAAAGAAAACGTAACGCTCCTCCACTGGGCCGCCATCAACAACAGGATAGATTTGGTCAAGTAAGTCCATTCACATTGTTTTTTTTTTCTTTCAGGTAACCTGTTTCTTTGACCATTGTTTACAAACTGTCCTGAAAATATATGTTTCACTGTAGCTATGGAGCAAACTTCCAAGTTATTTACCATTTAGCCAATCACATATCAGTTGCTCTCTTCACACATGAAAAGCAGCTAGAAGATTGATTTGAGTTCTTTCATTTAGCCGCTCTGCTATTACTGTGAAGCAAATTGAACTAAATGCGTCTCCACTGATAGAATAGGCTTTATTGTTGGGGTGGGTAACAAAAGTAAGAGAACCGTTGGCTAATTGCTTCTGAAACAAGCTTACCTAATATTTATTTTGCAATCAACATAGTCTTTTTGGATTCCTTGGTTGATCGTAAGATTTTCTTTGGTCAACATAAAGCAAACGCTGAAAATCTACCACATCTGTAGGTGAAATGCATCTCTGATTGGAGCATCTGCCACAAGTCTTTGTAGTACTGTCCTTTGTCAGTCTGTTGAATTCAGCAGAAAAAGCTTTCCCGAAACAAAATAACTGTTCTTCACCTCTTTAAATTGTTTGTAAAGACAGCAGTGCAGACAGACATGTTGGACAGAAGGTCCTGTTTCTGCTCTTCCTTGTTATAGCTGCTTTTTGATGAGTCATGGATTTGATGTATTTTCTCACATATATGTTTTTAAAAGTAACATTTGAGTTGTCCTGGGTTTCTGCTTTGTGTACTGCTGCCATCAACTTTAGGAGTGGGGATTATTAGGCACCATACGATTCAATTATGATTTGGAGAGCTGCGATGCAATTATAAAACAAGTTTCAATGCGTCCATAGTCACACTTCAAATAAAATCCTGAGCATAGAATCTCTCAGACCTAAAAGAAACACAATATTTTGCTCCACACTGCAGTATAAAACAGTTTAAACGTTATTTTAGGACTAAATGAATCAAACTGCTGAGTACAGTGACACAAGATTCTGTGGTGATGGATGTCCATGCATTACATGTTAGAATTATCTGACCTGCTTTCTTCAGTGTTTCTATGACTTTGTTTTTGGTCTCGCTGTAGTGTAGGAGTGTGGGAATGGCTGTGTTGGTGTATTCGACATCGGATAATCAGGTTGTCATTGTCCCAAGGGGGACAACATAATTAGTGTCTGGGTGAATTATACACAAGTGTTGGTCTTCTAAAACTATTGCATCAGTTTCTGTGTGGACACAAGCCTGAAAGCATCAAAAACCTTTGTGTATTCACAAAACGCCATTCTCACCTGAATAGAGCCTTAGACTAGCAAAGGCCACCTGAACACTCAACCCATTCAGCCTCTATATGTCCTTAATCCGTTCCATAAACAACGCACGGCAGCGCTATAGCTAACTGGGTCAGGCAATGATCAAGCTAATTCATTCATTCATTTCTCAACTCAGATGAAATAAAACATTTTATAACCTACATTAAAAAAATATCTGCGTGAAATAAGCTCCATTTTGCTACCAATATTGTTATCCATGTGTAAAAATTAAGAATGATTAAAATCTTTTGACGGATGCCGGCATTGGGAGGATTTACAGCTGATTCCACGAATGATAGACATTGGCAAAGAGCCGAGCGGGAGCTGGCACTTTCGACTGCTTTGCTCATGTGTTATCCATGAAGAAATAAGCTGAAAATTTACAGCCAATCAGAGCAGTTCCTCAGCTTCAGCCCGGCGTGAGAACGGAGGTTCCAGGAAGTTAAACACAGGACTTTCTATTGCTGCCTGTTGAAGAATTGCATTAATTTAGACCCATTCTGATGATCCGTTTTTGACAATAAATTGGTAACTCGTAGACCGATTTTAAAAATTTAAATTGTGTTGGATTTGTCTTTAAAAGATCTATCTAATGGTGTCAAAATATGTTGTTTGATGAGGTTATAAAAATCAGGTGGTTTTGCTACTTAGACTCCCATTTTGCCCTTTTTTATTTTATTTTAAAAAATTGCCAAGCATCTGTCTTTGATTGTTTACACTGGTCTGTAATCTAAATATAGGTTAGCTCAACAATCAGAAGTCAGAATCATAGTTGGACAAAGTATCATGATGAATATTGCGTTTTGTGTGTGCAGGTACTACATATCAAAGGGAGCCATAGTCGACCAGCTAGGAGGAGACCTCAACTCTACACCTTTGCACTGGGCCACAAGGTAACACATAATTTAGCTAACACCTACTCACTCCCCGACTGCAGGGCGGGACTTCTCTGCTCACCAAGGATGTTTTTACACTTAGGGGTGTCTGTCTTACACAGTTGTAGGGGTGCACCTTGGTAATGCTTAGTGTTTTTAGAAGTGGAGTCCTTTGGGGCAAAAAATATTCAAGAACCACAGAGGTAGGCTATTTCTACAACCTTCACCTACCATCAATGGGTGTAAACGAAGTAGGAGTTCTCTCATTTGTTGCTATGCCAACAGTCCATCGGTTGTCCTCCGCCTCATCAAGCTTCACTTGCATTTTTTTTGCACGAGGCTCAAGAGATGCGACCTAATGCCAGCAGTGAGCATTCATGTTTTTCTTTAGTTGGTTGCAGTAATGAACACATCACAAACAAAGGCAGAGTATGGTACTATAGGTTGTGGAAAAAAATTCATTATGAAGCTCCACCCAACAGACTTACATATTGAAGCTTAACTTGAGGTATTCATCAGCGTTTACTCCTGAATTTCTACATCATTTCTTTGTAATGACCACATGAAGGTCACACGAGCTTCACCACACCACCCTTTATTGAAGCACAGCACACAGGGGGCATTACATCCTCTGCTCTTGAATTATTGATGGCCTGATTCAACAGCAGACATCTGCACCAGCCAGCATTGGTACGTAGACACACTGGAGTCCTGTGTCACCTCACCCCCACCAGTTACCAGTGACCTTTAGGAAGCCCCCATCCTCCTCTACCTGAGAACAACGCAAGTTTTGGTCTGTTTTACTCATCGTAAAGCCAGGTCATGTTTTTCTTCTGTCAGTATGTTACTAGGGGTGGACATTTTAAGAGAAAACATTCTTTGAATTTATCAGTTTTTGTTTTTTGTTTTTTTGACCTCTGTGTCAACCTACCAACACAACAAAACATAAGACCAACTTGCAGCGCTTCATGCTTCTCACAACGCATGCTTATTTTGTCCAAATTATTATAGTACAACAAGTGTTATCACAACAACAGACTGTTCAAAAAGCAGAGAAAGCATCCTATCAAGCACTAATCTCAGCTGCTGCTTTTTGATTCAGTACTGTTGCCCGTTTCATGTTTTTCCATAACCGTCCCGTGGCTTTCGGGTCAAATGGACCCAAAGTTACAAGGACTTCTCTTTCTCTTTTCAGTTGCTAGGGCTTTAGGGGGGTTAAAAAACAACAGTGTCCACAAGGTTGGGATTTGCAGTAAATTAAAGTTTACTCACCCTGGGTCCTGCAGTTAATGAAACAGGCTTCAGGTACAGAGACATGTGCTGCAGCTAGCCCTGCTACTCGAGGATATTTAAATTCCTTCATTTTCACTGGTCCAATGGATCAATGGGGGGGGGGATGCGCATTCTCTGGTTATAAAGCTGTGCCCACCTGTGACCATAGTTTCCACTTCATAATCCTTTCAAAATAAACTGCGATGGGGTGCTCTGAGTTGTATCCCTGCTCCATTTTATGTTATTTTTTCAGGAGGAAGGGTGGGTAATAGTAGTTGTGTTAAAGAATGCATCCATAGCAAGCAACTTGGCTTGTCACTACGGGGTGTCGGAGTGGGAAAATAAACAAACAAACAAAAAAATAGCTGTAATAATTCTTTGAATTTGCTCATTTTGATTAGACTTCGAAAGTTTGAAAATCACTGCCCATCTCTAATGATTTAGGGCCTAATTTTTATTTATTTATGTATTTTCATTTTTATCAGCACCGTGGCTTTTTTTTTTCTTTTATAGGTCAAAATTTTGGACTGTGAACAGTTTGAGGAGTAGTTGCATCGTCTCATGACCATAAAGCAGTTTAATTGCTGCTTCAGTCTCCTGTATGAGACTTTAGTTCCAAACAGATGAAGACATTTATTCCTGCTTTCCTCATTTATTGACCTCAAGTCAACTGTCTGAATCTTTTGTTTGTGTTCTTCTGCTTTCCAAAGACAAGGCCATCTATCCATGGTGGTGCAGCTCATGAAATATGGCGCAGACCCGTCTTTGATCGATGGCGAGGGCTGCAGCTGCGTCCATCTGGCTGCCCAGTTTGGTCACACTTCTATTGTGGCCTACCTCATCGCTAAAGGACAGGTGGGAATAACTAACACGTTTTCCTCTCAGGATTAGTCTGATCCATCAGGACATAGGGTTGTTTACTTTATTGTTTTAGAAATTGAACTCATCTATGTACTCTCAAAGATAAGCCTTTAACCTTTTTTTTATTTACCAAAACCCTCCATTAGGGGGCACTCTGTTTCTTCAGATTTTCTCCTGTCACCCCTGAACCACTCATCTGTGCCTTTAGTTGTCTTATTGTATGTTTTTTCTGTGACAGGACGTTGACATGATGGATCAAAACGGCATGACACCTCTCATGTGGGCAGCCTACAGGACACACAGGTATACATGTGTATACAGCAGCCGTGTATGGAAATATGCAGGTGTTAAAATAAGTTTGTCTTTTTTCAGGTTCAAAACTTTCACAAGCCACAACATGGCTTAGCACTTTCTAAAATCTGGTGAATACAACCTCAGATAAGCAAAAGTACACATTGTGTCCTAATTAACTTACTTAAACAGGAGCTAAAGCAAGATGCAATAAGTTTCTAGCATGAGATGCTACAGCAGGAAGTAAATCAGGTTCACAACACTGTAAACAGATATGAAATACTAAAATGTGGGTCTACACTCCATGGAAATGATGCACTCAGCAGGAAATCATGTGAAAGCTTGAGGTTGACCTACATTAGGCGGGCCGTAGTCCGTGTAGGTAAATAAATATGGCAGAATCAAACAAGCCTAGCTTATCAGAGAAGGCGTTCACGTGAAAATATAAGAGTGAATCTCCTGCTAAATAGGAATAACTAAATAAATACCATCAAGCAGGGCAGAGGAGCACCATAAAGCGCTCAAATTGCATCTTTTCAACCTAACCCATCTTTTTACCTGCATACTTTTACTCAACAAATCTGAGCTTAAATATGTACCAACATATCAAAATTGTAAGATTTGTCAATACAAAACAGCTCTTCCATGGGTGTCGCTTATGTTGACCTATTTTCAGTCACTTTAGCTGTTTTGGTAGTTAAACAAATGCACGTGGTAGCTGTAACTACATCCTGTTATTACAAGCACAACAGAGAACGATGCAGCACAGTAAAAGGGGTTTTAATAGTTGTTTTTTTCTTCGCTGCATTTAAAAAAACCTTGCTCGTCAGATGGGATTCGGTGTTGTTTGGCCCAGATTTCCCTGATTTCTTCCTCCTGTTTGGCAGTGTTGATCCCACCCGACTCCTACTCACCTTCAACGTGTCTGTCAACCTGGGCGACAAATATCACAAGAACACGGCGCTGCACTGGGCTGTGCTGGCCGGAAACACCACCGTCATCAGCCTGCTGCTGGACGCCAATGCTAATGTTGATGCACAGAACATCAAGGTGATACCATTTGTGGCTTTACAGCTGTCTTTGTGAACCTCCATTTCTTGGTAAACTTTATATAATAGTGTAAACCAGTGACTATTTTGACAATATTTTTTTATTTACTTTGTCTTTTGACTAAAATATGTTTTCATTTTAGTCATCTAGTCTAGTTTTAGCCAACTAAAAAGCATTATATTTTCAATTTAGTCGACTAAAATTTTGTGCAGTTTGTTTTCTTACAGCTCTGGGGTCTCATTTATAAAAGATTGCATAGGATTCATACTAAAAGTGTGCGTACACCAAAAAGGCATACGGCAAAAAAATTTCAGATTTACACAACCATGTGCACGCACACCAGCAAGCAATT
>JAOXNZ010000001.1:35647035-35662500 GCA_028566095.1 Kryptolebias brasiliensis | reverse complement strand
AAAACAAACATTTATAAATGTTTTTGTAAGTGTAAATCTTATTAAAATAAAAACAAAAATAGAGGCACAACAGAAACTAACTGTGGCCTGGAAATGTACAGTCATGGATTGCATAACCTCTGGAAAATGTGTATTTGTGTTCTAATAGGAGATATAAATCTTAATGACGTATCATTATTAGGTCCTCATACAGGAAACCCCAGGGTGACTAGAAATTCTGGAAAACAGATCGTGTAATTGCATTTATTTATTTGAATGTTTCGCCCATGGTGTGGAATATCTGACCCAACATTGGCTTTGCCTTTCATCCCCTTCGGGAATTCTCATCACATTGTCTTCAGTCTCTTTTGTTGTCCTTAATGCCCCAATTTTAAATATCAATGCCTGGTTACCTTTTTGACTTTTACCTTCAGTTCACCTCAGTTTTTTCCATCTCGCTGCTCTCTACCTGGCTTGATATTAAGTTCCATTGTAATGTTTTGTAAAAGGACAGCAAAAGGCATATTTTTTTTCTTTTGAAAACTCTTGATAGGCTGTGAAGTGTTGTTCCAAAATTAATTGTAAAGATTTTGTCCATCCAAGAACAGCAGCGTAGCCTATTGGCTCTTCTTTGATGCATAATTTATCAAAGTTAGTGTAGCTAGCATTGAAGTTATCAGTAGTCTCATCAGCCTTTCATGTTTTTTTTATTTTTATAATTTATAGTATTTTACTGTTTCTCTTATCTGAAGTGTCTGGTCAAGATTTTGTTAAATATTTATAAAAGTTCATGTCTGCATGCTGTTGCCACGACCAGATCTGTTACCTTTTTGTGGAGGAAGTTCAAGCGTTTACAATATCCTGACGGGTGACGAGTTTGTTTTCCTCCATTGAAGAGGACAGTTCTTCAGATTCACTTCCTGTCCAGTTAAGAAGAACTGAAGGCAAGAATTTTTTGTGCTTTTTCCAGCCAATAATGACATAAGGAACCTGGAAATTTTAGCTGGTTCCAAAAGGCTCCTATATCAATGTTGGCAAAATACCCAGATTCGTTAAGCTTCAAAGTAATGTGCAAAACATCCAGGGAACAGATGGTTATTTGTCTCTGATCAGAGCTTTCACTTATTGGGATGACCTTCATCTACAGTAGCAGATTATAAAACCCTTCATTGAATGTGTTAACGTGAGTTATGTGATGCTGTTTTGCGAATTGTCACTCTGCAAGCTAATGAATCTACTTTTGAACATTTATTAATAGTGAAAAACAACAGAAATGTTTTTTTTTTATTTTATCCAACAGCTTACAGTAGCTCACATACTCTCAGTACTCTCACATCTGGTGCTGCAACCAGAATCAATTAGTCTATTTGTCAGTGGACAGAAAACTAATGAGTAGTTATTGACTGTGTTGATGTTGTTTTCTAAGGAAAAACAGCAAAGCAATAGATCCAACTTGTATGTAGATTTTTACATTGTTAAAATTATCTTTTCTAATTAACCTCAGTGGGGTTTAGTGAAAAGTTAAGAATGTCTTTTTTGTACCTTTTGTGGATAGCTCATTGAGTTAGGACAAATAGTCTTGATAGACTTTAACTGACAAGCTAACAGCTTGTTTGAAAGCAGCTAAAACCAGCTAATATTAGCTTATGACTTGCAAACCAAAATATCACTTTCAAAGAGCATTTTCTGTTCTCAAAGCAGCTCCATACTTCAAAGGCATGCACACTATTTTCTAAATCTTTACACTGTCATCAGTTTTGCATTTCATGGTTTTTCCAGTGGAAATTTAAAATATTCTGCCAAAAGTAAGTGCTTTATTTTGTAATGTATTTGCGCTTAGAATTAACCATAGAATTCCACGTAAATAGCCATGGAAAGCAAACTTGACGGTGGTGTAAAGGTATATAAATTAGCATTCGCATGAACTGCTATACAGTTTTGGAGATTGGAGCATTTTGGACGAGCCATTAGCTTGTCAGTTCTGTCAAACTCAACTGAGGTTGTTCAAAGAGCTATCTGCAACAGGTAAGATATTAATTCTTCATAACTTTTACACATAACCACACATGAAAATAGCCAAACGGTCCCTTTAATAGTCAGTTAGGCTAAGAAATATCCTAATTGTGATAGCTTGTTCAACAACTCCAAAATATTACTGTTTTATGCCATGAGTTTCTGAATATAGAATTATAAAAAACAAATTTGATGGTAAAAAAAGTTTTATTTACAAACTGAGCTGCATTCTGATTTGACTTTTTCTAAACTCCCTAAAAATCATGTTTAGCTTCTTTCTTGTACAGTAAATGTTTTTGTTTCATTTTTCAAGGGAACCAAAAGTTGCAGTTGCCACAAAAAGGAGATATTTTATTTATTTTAAGGGAAGAGCTGCATGTATAGAGGAACTGGACGTAGCAATTCTTTATTCTCCCTAAAAGGCTTTCTCCATTTTGGTTTGTCAAGACAGGTTGATAATAAATATAACATAAAACCAACTTTTCAGTGCTGAAAAAGGTAAATGATTCAGAGGTCTGTCAGCTGTAAGGTAGAAATTTCTTCAAACTCAGTTTTTCAGTCCCTCTGATGTTTTGAGTTAGAATACAAAAGAAATAAGAACATTGTAAGACTTTGATGATACTCCAACACATTTTGCTCATTGTTGTGGAAAGAAGAGTCTAATTTATGCTTAACTATCAGTTCTTTTGACAAATGATCTCAAGTTTAATCCACTCTGCAGAGCTTTTCCCAGACAGTACTGTACTGTGAATGTAGAGCGGCTAAAATACATGACAAGGTTTGAATTATTGTTTCTCCATAAAGCCCCTTAACGTTGCTCTACAAAGAGAGGATGTGTTTCATTTGTCCTTTCTAAAACCTCATTGACAAGCTACACCTGTTTTCTTCACCCAGATAACATAATTAAATCATGAGCAGAGACATTTTTCTTTTTTCTAGATTTAAAAAACAGCACTTTAAGTTGAAGCTAATGTCAATGTAACGTTCATTCTTGCTGATTAGCCACGGCATCTCATCTGGTGAACAGAAATAAAAAGCTCACATAACCTGACCTCAGGCCTGTAGTCATGTTTGCCCAGCCCCAGTGCGTGTTGGCAGGTTCGGATGAGCGCCATATGTGACAGGATTGATCTTATGGCTTCAGTTGTCTTTTAACACTGCATTGGGCAGCTTCGAGATTTGAACTCATGCAGGGAATCACTGGCATCAGAGGGCTGAGCGATAAAGGCAGTTTGTCCTATTTCCTGCTTTTCCTGTTGTTGTTCCAAACAGGAGAAGCAGGGACAGAAGCTGCCTGTTTTTACCAGCCTTTCCAAGCAAAGGCCCACGGCCTTGGGAATCACAGTTGCTGTTACTGGCAGCTTTGCTCTTGACTTTCATAAATTTGTCTCTTAAGGCACTGTTGTAGTGCCAAAATGAAATTGAAATGGTCAAGGTACTACTTCGCCAACAGAGGTTTTGTTTTCAGTGGGTTTATATCTTTTAAAGGTGGCCAGCTTGGAGCTGGCAGATTATATACACCATGTGCCCTTTTAGTTTTAAGTGTATTGATGCTAGAAAGCTTTAACACCTTATACATACACAGTATTTCCAAAGAAATATGAGTCAGGAAAATTATGTAAGTCACTGTGACCAAGTGGCACACACTGAGGTTTTACTACAGTGTGAAAAGTTGAACTTGGAACTTTTTATGGTACTGGGAAGCACCTGCCACTTAAAAAATACTTTATCTCCATTAAATTTTGAGCATATGATATGAATAGATATGATAGAAATGAATGCTGGCCAACAAGTGATAACAAATGCATAAAAAGTGTGCTTTTAATAAACTGATAGAAGTAGAGTACGTTGTGGGACTTTTTGTTAAAGGGATAGTTCAGTCAACTTTGTTGTGATGTTCTGTCTAATAGTTATCAATAGTTATTACCTTATCAGCTGTGACATCAGTCACAGAGGGGACGAAAGAGGCGGAAGTCTTTGTCCTGACTAGGCTAATGGCTAGCCAAATGAGTAGAATTTTTTGAATCCTTCTTTTAAATTTATAGCACAACTCTTTCTAAAAAACAACATACCAGCATGAAAGAACGCTACACTAGCCAATATTAAACCTCTGCACTTTAGCATGACATCATTTGTTTAGTTTGTCACTGTTTCTTAACGTTACTACACAAATGTATGTGTGTGGAGCACATATAGATTGTGTGTATGCCGATGGGGCCGAGGCTGCTGAATGCATCAGTCTGCCTGATCAGTGCGTCTGGTCTGCCCAAAAGTTTACTCAGCTCCTGTCAGGACGAACGGAGAGAGAGGCGAACCCAGAGCGCAGACTCATCACGTGTAAAAACTATTTTATTTAACTAAAGAATACACCAAAAAGCTGACGTGGCAGCAAAAACTAAACATAAATACAAAACACTATTAACCATGCAAAATACCAAAAACAGAAACATGAGGGGAAACCAGAGCAACACATGAAAAACTGACAAGGAGCAATAATGACCCAGTGAGGAAGTGGAAGAAGACCAGTCTTTAAAGAACAGAGGGTAATTATGAGAAGTGGACACAGGTGGAATGATTGCAGGAAATCTGAGGCAGGTGAAGATGGGCGTGACAGGAAGACAAGAGATAGAACTGAGAAGTGAAATGATGACAGAAGCCTAAGACAAAGACACAAACCCAAAAGAAACTAGAAACAGAAATACTAACATACAAAAAGAAGCACACAGAAAAACAGAAATACAAAAAGAAAACTCAAATCCTCACAGCTCCTGGTGAATCCGTCAGTGTTTTTTGAAAGGCAAGAGGCACCCTAAAAGATGGATTGGTTTGTGCATCCATTTTGCCAAACTGTTTTATGAAGAAGCCTTTTATTGACAGATATAATTCATTTGCTACTTGAAGGAATTATGTTGGATTTGTTTTACACTAATAACTGTTAAATTTGATTCATTCCACCATTATGATAATGTGGATGACTCAGGCCACAGTCTCACAGTCATAATACTTTCTCCTGATGAAATAAAATGCTTGTGATCAGTGTTGAACCTCCACTAAAGAATGACATCAAAGCTTGTTTCACTATCATGCTCCAGAGATGTTTATGGGATTATATGGAATCACTTAGGAGCAATATTGCACGCTAGAGCTCCAGCAGCAAGCATTAAGTCCCCGTAACCGCATTAAGTCTGTTTTGCATAACACAAAATGGTTTAAATTTGTAATAATTTATCATTTATTATTTAAAATTTTTTGCATACTGTTTTACATACATTCAAAGACCTCTAAAGTCCATTTCAGTTGGAATTTTCTGACACTGTCCTATTAATATTAGCAGCTGTTTTCCCCGGTTTCTTCCTGTGGGGCCCCAGGGGAAATTTATGTAAACCAGTGATGGAATTATACCATTATCTAGAATTGAACTTATGTTATGCTGTTGCACACACATCAACAATAACATCTTTGTGTTTCTTTAAAATGTATGTCGTAATTAGTTTCAAGTATTTGGAGCCATATTAGGTTTAGATTCTCTCACCCTCTGACAAATTGACAAGACTTGTCTTCTTTTCCTCAAAGGAGTTTTTATGGACTTGAAACTTCCACCTAGTCACCCAGTCTAAAGACTCCACCAACTTTCTCAAACATTTTCTGTCCACATTTATCTTGTTTAGTCTCATTTTTACCACTGGCACACCAGAAGCAAACTACTGATAGGTCCTTCGCTGTGTTAAGTCTAATCTCCGACAGTTTTCCACAAGGACATTCGCAGTCCTTGGCGAGCTTTTCGCTAAACACACTTTTAATGTTCACAACCACAAAGGAGCTTTTAAGAGATTTTTCAGCATGTCTCTGTTGAAATTGGATGCTTGTGTGTCTTGGGATGCTTGGTAATGCACTGCACAATCCTTGACTCTGCAATCCTATCCAGTAAACAAAGCAAACTATTTTGCCATGCTTTAAAAATATGTCGTATTTTAATTGTGACTTATGGTGTATATGTAGTTGACTTGTGCTCAGTATAAATAATGTTTATTCACTTTCTTTTTCCCCTCTTGTTTTTAGTTCATTTTCAGGTTTCCTTATAACCATACCCTTCCATGTTTATGCACATGCACACACACACACACACACACACACACTTGCTTTTTGCCTGAAGGCTGGCCACTTCCTGCTAATTGTGCCATTCTGCGCTCTACATGTGACCACATTTGTTTCTGTTAATGCAACTGTTTCGGTGAACATGGCATCTCAGCATCCTGGCAGTTTAATTTGGAACAGGAGGAAGTGTGAGAGGAGTACATGAACAGGTGCTAACCTGGATCTACCATAAAGGCAACCTGGGCTCATGCCTAGGAGCCCTTTGTAATGGATGCAAGCAAAAAAGGGTGCGATTTGAGTTCATAGCAATTACCAATCAGGAATAAACAAATTAAAGGCCTAGCATTCCTTAAAGAAATGCATATGCTTGTCATCTTTTTAAACTAAAATCATCTTATGTTGAGAAATGAAAGTTATAGCCATTTTGGCCAAAAATAAACCAAATTTTAGCTCAGTATGTTACATTCATGTGAGGCAAACCCAGAATGCAGACTCATCTTATATAAACAAAACTGATTTATTTACTAAAAGGAAAACAAAAAGGCTGACGTGGCAGCAAAACTTAAAACAGAAAACTTAAACAGAGCAACACAAGGAGGAGGACCTGACTATGGCATGAACAAACATAACAGAGGTATTAGAACTAAAGCAGAGGTAAGCAACACCAAGCAGAGATAATGAACCAGCCGGGATATGATGTCAAAGAACCGAATATAAAGGCTAGGAGGTGGAAACAGGTGAGGGATTACCAACAAGGGACAGGCACAAATGGGCGTGGCAGACTGATTGGAAAATTACTGATCTGAGTGGAGGTGAATAGTGGCACAGGGAACACAAGAATGGCAAGAACACACAGAAACACAAGCAACATGAAATCGGGCTTAACTACAAGAACATATTAAAAAGAAAACAAAGAAAAAACTAAACACAAAGATCACAAGCATGAAAACCAAATACAGAAAAATAACTCAAAAGCTCAAATCCTGACAGTATCTGTAAAACTGACTGAATTATAATGCTTTTTGTGTTCTCTAAGGTCAGTTGGCTGTGGTGGGCTGCCATGTTGGGCATTTCAGAGGGAACGAGCAGACCAATCAGGAATGTGCCAGTCGATCCTGAGCCGAGCCATGCCAGGTGTGTGGGATGGAATTATGTCAGCCAGGTAGATCAAGTTCCCATACATTGCAGTTGATTGGGCTAACATTAAAGCCCAATGTGCAACGAGAGCCAGTTTTCCAAATGTAATTGGAGCTATTGACTGCACACATTTTGCTATTAAAGCCCGACTGCAGGATAAATATGCTTATCTAACAGGAAGCATTTTCATTCTATCAATGTATAAATTATATGTGAAGCACAAAACCTAACCAACATTGTGCCGAGGTGGCTTGGTTCAATGCGCGATTCAAGCTGGCAAGGTGCGGGATGGGGGAGGCTTCTTGGTGGGTAAAATAGTTTTATTGTCCTAATATGAATCCCCCTGATGCGCATAGAGCCTGTGCGCCTCCAAACATCATCCAGTCACCATCATTACTCCCCAGTGGTTCAAGTGACTTCTTTTTTTTTTGATAAATTACATTTTCAGAGTGTTCTACCCATGAGTGCCTCTGAGTTTATAGTTGTTACTGTATGTCAATTAACACATGTGCAAAGTTTGAAATACCTCAAACTCACCTTTTCCCTGGCTTATGTCTGTATTCATTTACAGTAATAGTGCATAGGCAGTTTCTCAAAACACTTTAAGTTGGTACTTAGACGCCTTCTGGTCATCACGGTGTAATGTCTGAATGGGCCGAGGTGGCATGAAAGGTTAAAGCCAGGCTAATGCTGTTGCGCCTTTTGCCATGAAGCGAGGTAGTAACAGAGCCATAACAGTAGAGATATGAAAAGGTAAGCAGGTTTTGGAGCTCAATAAAGGGATGTAATGATGCCATACAGACTGTATGTGGGATTTAAAAGCCTAAACAACAATAAGCATTAATTACCGAGTAGAAGATTGGTGATGAAGCACAGCAACTTTGCGTTTAGTTAAAGAATTTTGTTAACCACAAAGAGGATTGCTAAACTGAGTTAATTCGACATGTTTTGAAAATGATGAGGGAGCCGTCCGTCCCACATTTCATGTGGAGTTCTCCACACCGTTCTGCACCTCTTTTGGTTCTGTGAAGCTTGCCTTATTTCTGAAAGCTCACATCTATGCGGAATGTGGCCGGCTCCACTAGAGATTTATGAACTGCAGAGGCAGCTTAAAGGCATAATTAAGTCAACTTTGAAGTGATGTTCTGTCTAATAGATTTTAATAGTTAGTACCTTATCAGCCGTGACATCAGTCATAGGCCACGGTCACAGAGAAAGAGGCAAAAGTCTTTCTAAACCATGTCTGTGTTACTACATGAATGTATGTGTGCGCTGACCATAGGACGTGTATGTGCCAATGATGCAGAGGCTCCTGAATGTATCAGTCTGCCAGGAGTTGAGTAAACTTTTGACTGACTAGACACGCTAATCAGGCAGACTGATACATTCGACAGATACACGTTCTATCTATGCTCATACAGAAGCGTAGTAACACGGTCACTGTTCAGTTGAGAAAACAGCGACAAACTAAATAAATAGTGTCATGCTAAAGTGTAGAGGTTTATTATTATGCATGTTGTTTATGAGAAAGAGTTGTTATTTTAGCCTGAGAAACATTTAAAAAACTGGCATTCGTTTGGGCTGCCATTAGTCTAGCTTGGACAAAGACTTTTGCTCCATGAATGATGTCATGGTTGATAAGGTACAAACTATTGATAACTATTAGACAGAACATCACTTCAGAGTTGACTGGGCTATCCCTTTAAAGATGGACTGATCTTTGTGGCCACTTTGCAGAACAGTTTTATAAACTGTACCATGCCCAGTCCATGTAAGTGGTGATTTTGCACATAACTACTTGTTGAGTCTGATATGATCTGTTTTCAGTTAACAGGTGAAGACATGATTTTTGATCGTGCAGACAGGAGAATCATGAGTGAAGGGCGTATTTGTGTTTATTTGTATATTTAAAAGGAGATGTGTCATGGAAGGTGTCTCATTTGTGCTCTATTACACGTTGATCAGGATGTACAAAGGGAAGGCGCTTGTATTCATGCATATGCATCGTTTCAGATTTGTTTGTTTGTTCGCTGCTTTCTCGATTTAAGTGTACACCGCATTTCAGTAGGAAATCCTTGCAACTCTTTGTGCATGTGGCCCCTGGTCTGTCACATTGTATGACTGTAATAGGTGATGCATTGTTTGCTTGGGTAGTTTTCATTGAGCATAAGAATTAATTTAAGATTTAAGTGATTTTTGCTGTAAGTGATTTGTGACTAAAATATAAGCTCTCAGTTTAAGTAGATTCAATTTGATCTGAACAACTGGTTATTTGGCCTTTGATGAAAAAAAAACAACAACCCATGGTAATTATCATCTAATGGATTTCACATGTAATAGTTTGCCATGATATGTGCCTGTAACTGAAACTGGGTTCCTGAGCGGCAGTGCCTAGGTGTCCCTGAGGGTCCTAATCTTGCTTAGGACAGGTGTCCGTTGTACTCCTTGAGGGACGAGAATGCAGCTCTCCAAGGTGCAATAACACACTTAGGGCTGTGACTTTGACCAAGGGCGTCTTCTTGTCACCAAAGGAACCTCATTCATCATAGCAAATGCTTTACTACAGCGGACAAAAAGGCAGACATGCCTGCAATGAGTCAATCTGCTTATTTGTGGAGTCGACATGTATGTGTTGTCCCAGAGCTTCCCTCCTGGAGAGCTGTCCTTAAAATGACACACATTTATCCACTCAACACGAGAACAGTTGACTGGAAAATTAGGCAAGACACTGCCTCAGATGCATAGTGTGACACTAAGTTTAGCAAACAGAATTAATTATTCTATTTCTAGATTGGTTTAGGAGCCTGAATACATTTTATGGGTTTCTTTAGATACAATAAAAGATTAAATTCAAGCTCAATTTGTGCATTCGTTTCAGGCGAGCTCATGAAAAAGACATTCTCCGCAGAGAAAGAAAAGAAGCCCCACTTTTCATAAAAAGCTTTTAAAACAAACTATTCAAGCATGGAGAGTAAATTGAAGTATGGATGGAGAGAAGTGACGAACTACAGCCAAATGACCTTCTTTGGAAGGCAGATGACGTTATCTCTTGTCTGGAAAATATAGACAACAACCAACCAACTAGAAAAATTTGCATTTTCTGTGAAAGTGCTGTGTGAAAACTGAGGGCTGAATGACTTGGCTAAAATGTGTTGAAGAACCTGCAACTGAATTCTCAAAGTTAAAACAAACAGAACAGAAGCTAAAAGCTAAATGATCAGAACGGTTGCTAAAACGTTAAATTAGCAAAACCACAGCTAAAAGCTAAAGCCAGCAAAACAGTAGTAAAAAGCTAAAACGTACAAAATAGTAGCTAAAATCTATAATTAGTAAAAGTGTCTAGAACCTTAAAATTAACACAAGAACAGCTAAAAGCCTATGTTAGCAAAACAGTAGCTAAAAGCTAAAATGATCAAAACCATAGCTAAAAGCTTATGTCAACAAAACAGTAGTTAAAAGTAAACTCCAGTTAAAACCTAAAAGTTACAAACCAATTGGTAACAGTTAAACTTAGTAAAACTGTAGCTGAAAGTTAGCAAAACAGTAGTTAAAATCTAAACCCAGCAAAAAAAAGTACCTAAAACCTAAAATGAGCAAAACCATAACTAAAAGCTTGATTTAGCCTAACATTAGCTAACACCTAAAATAACCAAAACAGTATCTAAATGCTAAAATTATCAAAAGAATAACTTAAAAGCTAAAAGTAGTTTAAATGAAATGTCTCAATTTCTACGAAACAGTCACTGAAACCAAAAGATTAAAAAAAAAATGTTAGTTTTTTAAAAAAGTATAAACATCATCATAGCACCCACACCCTGAATGAGCTGAATTATTAGACACTTGAACGGGTAAAATAGCTGAAAGTATGCTGAAGTAGTTCAAGCCTGAAAAAACACAAGGTAGAAACTATAAACATTAAAACAATAGTGTGAGTGCCAAATTAAATCAAGCAGCCAAGACTCAGAGCATTCTAATGATGAATACTATGATCACAAAATCCAGTGTGCTTTCAATCAAGAACCTTTTATGTACGCTTTTACCCTTTTTGTTATTCACACTGCTGAGCCAATCAACAAGGCTGCAGGTTCCTCTAATAAATGTCAGAGCTTGAAATTAGCTTGTTGGACACACCTCTACGTGATATGATGGAACCTGTGAAAAAGGTCAAACCTATAAGGTCAAGTAGGAGCAATCAGATCTCAACAAAGTAATTTTAGTTCGGCAGGTGTTTTTTTGGCAAATATCAGAAGCGGGTTTGTAGAAAGTGTGCCTTACATAACTCTGTGTGCTTAATTTTTTTGTGGGAATGTTTTTGCCCATGTCTGTGTATGCATGTTTGCTTGTCTGTCAATAAAAAATCTCATGAGCCAGTGGATGAATTTGAACAAAACTCTCAGGAAGTAATCATTGGATGTACATCAACAACTTAACGTTTTGGAGTCAAACCAATTTAGGGTGGCTGCCAAAACCAAAGGACCTTAGCAAACACAAAACTGGCTATAATTCAAACAGTTTTACAGATATTGAGCTCAACTTTGGTGTGGCTGCAGGTGAGAGTCATCCATAACCTTTTGCCTAAAGCTTTGGCATTAGTTGTTGGTGTCAATTATCTGTCTGTTAGCAAAACATCTCATTAACCACTTGTTAGATTTTAATAAAACTTTCAGAAAGCAACCATTGGATGTACCTCTAAAACCGATTAACTTTTAGAGTCACCACAATTCCAGATGGCTCCCACAGCCAACTGTCTTTAAGAAATGCTAAATTTACAGATATTAGGCTAATTTTTCATATGGTCGTATCTGTAAGTCCATCCCCTCTCACCATAGAGTTATTTTGAGCAATGAAGGGGAAAAACTTTGGACCGAAAGGATGGAAAATGACCATGCTTACTGACAATCTTCATAATCTATTTGTTTTTTCATTCTTTTCTTACCATCATGTGTGACTCTTTCTCCCTGTGCCGGGTTGGGCCTGACGTCTGGAGCTCATCGAGTGTTGCAGATGATTTACACCAAGACATACTACTGCTGACGGATAGCCGCATTACTGCCAGACATGTCATGCAAGACGAACGGTAGAGGTGGCTGTTAACAGATAGGCTTTGGGTGTAGAGAGGTGGGGAAATGTCTTTCAGAGTTGAAGGGTATAATTCCTGCCTGGGTTGGGGGCTGTATGTGTAGCTGTGCAGCTGAAGCAAAAAATAGAGGCTGAATAGTGAAGGAGACCTGTCATCTTTTCCACAGTGGCCTCCCAGTTCAGCACTGGTTAGACTTTTGCAATATCTCTGATTAGATTTGAAAGCAGTGGGGGGAGGAATGTCAAGCTGCAGGCGGAGAGAATTTGGTGATGGTGCAGTTGTTGGAGGATGTTGAAATACCCCACTTACCGATGGCTCTAACCCTCTCCTTGTCACATACAGTTAACGTCACCAAAAATAACCCACAGGCCAAGCACTGTGCACAATTATAAATTCACACAAATTTTTTACATCATCCCCAAAAATTTTAGGCTGCAACCATCCAATTAAAGCAGTAAGTGTTAAATTGGATCTTTTGAGGTGCTAGATCAAAGAGTCACAGTTCACAAATTTTGCTGGTATTTTGGAAAATTAATTACAGCCAAAGTTTTCACAAACTGAAATCCAAACAGTTTCCTGCACCTATTACCAACACTATTCTAATTGCTCAGTGGTTCTTTTTACACCATTAAACTGAGTAGCTTAAATACTTATTAGTACTACTAAAAATGGCTTTTTTGGGGGTTGCACCTTATTGATTATTGTGTGCATTATTAAGAACATTAATCTGAGAAGCAGCCATAAAGCCCTACGGTAACTCTGGAGGAGCTGCAGAGAGCTACAGCTCAGGTGGGACAATCTGTCAACAAGAAAAGCCATGTGCTGCACAAATCTGGGCTTTATGGAAGAGTGGCAAAAAAAAGCTGTTGTTGAAACAAAGCCAAAAGAAGTCCTGTTTACAGTTTGTCACAAGCCTTGTAGGAACACAGCAAACGTGCAAGAAGCACCTCTGTTCAGATCAGACCAACACTGAACATTTTGGCCTAAATGCCAAATGCTATGTGTGTCAGAAAACTAACACACCATGTCACTCTGAACACGGTGGTGGCAGCATCATGCTGTGGGAATGCTTCTTTTCAGCAGGGACAGGAAAGCTGGTCAAAGTTAATGGGAAGATGGGTGGAGCTAAATACAGGACAGTCCAACTTGTTGTGCTGCAAAAGACTTGAAACTGGGGTGGAGGTTCACATTTCAACAGGTCAACAACACAAAACATCCAGTCAGAGCTACAATGGAATGGGTCAGATCAAAGCATATTCATGTGTTAAAATGACCCAATTAAAACCCAGACCTAAATCTAACTGTGACTCTGTGGCAAAACTTGAAATTTCTGTTTGAGGACATTTGCCATCCAGCTTGAGGTGTTTTACAAAGAAGAACGGGCCAAAATTTTATTCCCTAGTTGTGCAAAGCTGGTAGAGATAAACCCCAAAAGATCTGCAGCTGGAACTGCAGCGAAACGTGGTTCTACTAAGTATTGACTCAATACAAAAGCACGCCTCATTTTTCAGATTCTTATTTTGTAAAAAAGTTAGAAACCCATGTATCATTTTTTTTCCACTCCACAATTATGTGCTACTTGGTGTTGGTCTATCATACAAAAAGCCAGTAAAATACTCGGAAGTCTGTGGTTGTAACGTGCCAAAATGTAGAACATTTCAAGAGGTATGAAGACTTTTTCATGGCAGTGTATAGCTATGAGCAGTGCTGCCACTTTCACTTGAAGGACATGGAGTGTAATCTCCAGGCCGCCCTGCCGCTTTCCTTTCCTCTATAATCTCGAGGCACTTCCTGCTTGACACGATAGCAGCTCCACTGCGGTCCATCCTGACCTCTGACCACCAACTACACTGCTCCTATCACTCAGCTGGATGTTCATCACTTACACGTCGATCAGGCCACAACTTTCAAGGTCAGGGGTCATCAATCACATGTGGGAAGTGGGAGGGAGACGAGTTCACCATCCTCCCCCTCATCAGTGTGGGACCATCAGATTGACTCCTGCTGAGACTGTGGCTGGAATTAGCATTGATCTGACCTGCTCATGTGCACCCATGCATTATTAGACATAACAGTTGAATGTTAGTCCCATCATGCCTGGTGCAATGCATCAAGAGGAGAAATAACATTGGAAACAGAGCTTCCCTTGGGAATACATGTGTTTTGGTGATTTTTAATGTTTTTTTAAGATATTGTTGAACACTCTGCTATTCGCTATTGTTGTGCCTGGTATATATTGTAACATTAGGTTGATTTGAGGCACCAGTGCTCCTTTATGGGAAAGCAAAGCATTGGCTTTTTGTCAAACGTCTTTCATTTTCTTGTGATTAAAGCCAGTCTGAGGTGTTGATTGTTCGATAAGGCCGTTAAACCCTTTCTTGGCTTGTCCAACCCCACATGTGCTGTCGAGACTTGGCTCTTGTCCACACAGTATTTGGGCTGGAGTTCCTTTCCGATCACCGTGAATGGTGCTGGAGTGTTTCCAAGAAGTGTTTGTTCTTTCAAAGATTGGTCTTTTTTGCTCTGAAAATCCCCAGAAAAATATTACAGTATCTTGTCACCACCTCACCACCCTGCATCTGTGCACAAATGATTGTCAAAAATCAAAATTTGTAGAAATGGAGGAGGGTAAAGGAATGGAAGCGAATTCTGCTCATCTGATAGCATTGATAGCCTGACTATATTCACCTCTTCATTCTTCTACTTTTAGTTACACTAAGAGTGGGATAGTGGCCTCATATCTTAAAATCTGGGTTAAATTTAGATGCCATTTTGGGGCAGGGAATCATATTTTTTCTCCATTTTTATTGAATAACACTTTCTCTATATGAGCTAGGTTGGGTATAAAAACCTGAAGAGATTTGTATGTTGATTCTACCTTTGCTTCTTTTCAACAGAGAGCAAATCAATTCTTTCTCCCTAAAGAACATTTTGTCAGATACCTTTAAGCTCAACATTATGTCCGTAACTCATCTAGAGAATTCCAGACCTTTCCTAGCCACTCTGATTTCGAAGTGTTTCTTCGACCTCTCTCCTCACTGAGAGGGGCAATCTCTTTTATATATTCAAATATTTTAAACTTTTTAAATTCTTTCACTGTGTTGAAAATATATGGGAGACAGACTTGGGAGAATGTTGATTTCATATGATATTTGGGGGGT
>JAOXNZ010000001.1:35620354-35638620 GCA_028566095.1 Kryptolebias brasiliensis | reverse complement strand
AAAAAGCTCCTCGGATGAGAAGCGAAACGTCTTCAACTACAGAATAGAAGTCCAATTGTTTTTGTTTTTAACCTTTTTTTGGAGAGCTCATGTTGTTTCAGTGCTACTTCAACTTATTGAAGCTCATATGTTTTATTGTTCTGTCTTGAATTCACCAACACTTTTAAACATTATCATGTCTTGTGTTCAAAGGAGCACCTTAATGTGACAAGTCAGTGACTTCAATGAGAATCACAGAAATGTGGTTAAAAGAATATTTGAAGTAATATTTTATTTATATAGTTTGCAGATCCCAAGCTCAGAGGGAGAGAGTTCCAAAGCATGGGGGCCACTGCTGCAAAAACTTTAGTTTTCAGCCTTCACCGTTGTGTTGCCAACAGGCCCAGTTCACTCAGGCAAAGTTCAAGCTTGTGCTTGTCCATGTAGAGCTCTAAAAGTCAAAAACAAAATCTTCAAATGGACTAAAATAGATAGGAAGCCAGTGCAACTGAAATAGTAAATGTGTAACAGGTAAATACTTGGAAGGTTTAGTAAAAAGCCTCGCAGAAGCCCTCTGCACAATCTGCATAACAGGGACAAGAGATATAAAGGTACTCAAAAAATGCTGGAGATGAAGCAGGTGTAACAAAAACACAAAGGCCTTAAATTAGAACCTTGTGGAACACCATAGGCAAGAAAAGTGGAAGCAGTCACAGAAAAGGATTGTTCCGACAAATACAAAAAAACCAAAAAAACATTCCAAAGTAGATCCCGATACACCAACCCAGTATCTCAGCCTGTCAAGCATAATGTAATAGTAAGTGGTATCAAAAGCTGAGGTCAGGTCAGGTCCAACATCAGCAAAACAGAACATTCTCCTTCATCAGTCTTCAACAAGATGTTTTTAGAGACCCTCAAAGGAGCTGTTTCAGTGTAGTGACAAATCTATCCTCTATGAAAGCCAAATTGAAAATGATCAAATATGTTCTGTTTAATCTAACAAGATTGTTTTGTAATCCTAACCAAGTAGATTTGATTTCTAACCCTTAATGCCTCCCTCACACTGGATGATGACCTAGCTACAGTGTAAAAAATCAGCCAGGATGTGGATGGTCTTTGCAGGAAGCTGGTGTAGATTCTCGGTCATCCAGAACATGGTTAATCTAAAAAAGGTTAAAAAACAAGTGGACTCCTATTCTGTAACTGATGATGTTCCACTTCTCATCAGAGGAGCTTTCTCAACTCAGAAGGAGAGTGTGGAGTTCCAGGTTTTAAAGCTGAGATGTTCTGTAAACTAGATTCACATGTAGATTGCCCTCACTCTCCTCCCAATAGAGGCTCATTAGGGTTTTTGTTGCCGGACTCAAAAATGGGCCACTTTGATCAAAAGAATGAGGGTGTTGATTAGAGTGAAACTGACTGGGTATCAGGCTCCATTATTAATGCTCTTTGCAGGAACTTCGTTATGTCTTTAGATGTGTATAGAGCATGCACAAAACCTCCAGTTGTGGTGGTTTATCTTTATGTTGGCAGCATATTTTTGGCGTGTGGTCCACATGCACTGGTCTAGCTTGGTCGTCAAGAATCTGAAGCAGGACCGGCCATGCTGGCCTCATGCCTAGGCTATGACTATGATGGAAACAACTTAGCACAGACATGATACCCAAGGTGATTGCATTAGGCTAGTGTGTAGTGACCTTGTAGCACATAGCTGCATCCTGACGCCTCCTGAGAAAGTTGTGCCAGGGCTGGTGTACAGAGAGTAGTGACTACGATGTGAAGAATAGCAAAAAAAAACAACAACAACAACAACAACAAAAAAAACTGATTTAACATCATGAGGGCATTGTAAAAACAATGCAATTAAGTCTTCATTACATATTTTTTAAACCAAAACAATATAGTATAATTGCCTGTTATTGCCTGAATTTATTTTCATCTCTGTCTCTAATCATGGGATCAGCTGTGGAGACTGTTTAGTCCTACTGGTACTTCGGGGTTCCGATTGATGAGAAATTGACCCAGAATGTTGCAATAATCTTGAAAAAACTCTGATGGTTTTATTTTACAATTGATCATTCTCTTTTTTATGAAATTCATTCTTCTCCCTTGAGAGTGGAAATACATGCTCTCTGGAGGCAGAACTCAAAAATAAAAATATTGTTTTGTTCAACATGTAATTTGTGCAATCAGCAAAAAAATAGATTAAACCTTTGAATATATTAGCGCCTCTTTTTTACCTTACTGTTTTAACTTGTATGTTTACATTCTAATGTCCTTTTACTTTGCTACTTTTTTAAATGCTGTTTTTTATTGTTTATTACCTTTGTTGTGTTTTTACTATCATTGTAAAACCAAATTTTCCCCTTGAGAGACAACAAAGCTGAACTCTGAGATCTATACAATCTATGGCTCAAGGTTGTTTGGACCGGAGGACTCAGTACTGCAGTTTATCACTATGAGCAGCTTCCTTCACATTACACTTAGTCATTTGCTCCATATCAAAATGTTGGTGCAGTGTTAAAGGAAACAAAAAAAACCAAACAATTTGATGTAGAGTTGTGTTTGGAATGTGTAAATTCAGTAATCATTTAGCTAAAATCCTAAAATGCATAAGCATGATTATAATATTGCCTACCTCATTAAGTAGTTAGAGGTTTGTGTTAATGATTTTTTACCACTCGAGCCTGGGGATGGGCAAATATGATGAATGAATTTTGGCAAATTAGCTTGAAGTCAGAATGTGTGCATGGGATCATGGCACTCCTAAATGGTGTTTCTATAACAACAGTGATTTCACCCTCAGTGCAGATGATTACTCAGCGGTGGTCCATCGGGCCATGGTCTACCTGTACTGGGGGGTTGATGAGGGTTTGACAAGTGAGCTGAGGTTGTTTGCATTTATCCATTCTTCCATTAACTTGTGTTTGTGTAGGACAATCCAGGGAGAATTAGCAAGTCTCATTAGCATTTCAATAAAAGCAACAATAACACCCCAAGTAAATAAAAAACACAGCAGTAAGAAGTCAACATGGAAGAACAAAGTGCCTAATAATGAAAACCAGGTATTAGAAAGATTACCCAAGAGATTAATATTTTACAAACATACTCAAGTCTAGGGCCGCATAATGGAACTGTTACCTCACAGCAGGAAGGTCTTTGGTTTGTCTCCTACCATAGATTTAGCATTTTCTTTTTTCTTTTCTTATTTACTTATCAGATGCATAAATGCAGAGCCTCTAAAATATCTTAGGCATAACAAAGGCATAAAGTATTCATGACATGAGTTCAATAATGCTCAAAAATGAGCTCAGGTGCATTCTGTTTTTACTGATCATCCTTCAGATGTTTTTTACATCTTGACTGGATACAACAAACAATTCTGCAGCACTCCACCAGTCAGGCCTGTATGGTAGAGTGGCGAGATGGAAGCCACTCCTTAGTAAAAGGCTCATGACACCCTACCTAGAGTTTGCCAAAAGGCATCCTAAGGACTTTCAGGCCACAAGAAACAAAATTCTCTGGTTTGATGAAACAAAGATTAAACTTTTTGGCCTGAATGCCAGGCATCATATCTGGAGGAAACAAAGCAGCACTCATCACCTGGCTATTCCTAAATTAAAGCATGCCAATGGCAGCATTACTCTGTGTGAATGTTTTTTGTTTTTTGTTGGTAGCAGGAGCTGGGAGACAGGAACAAAGGAAAGATAACTGCAACAATGTACAAAGATATTCTTGATGGTAACTAGCTCCAAAGTTCTCTGGACCTCAGACTGAGGCGAAGGTTCATCTTCCAACAGGACAATGATCCTAAGCACACAGTCAAGACAACAAAGAAGTGGCTTGAGGATGACTCTGTGGATGTCCTTGAGTGGCCCAGCCAGAAACCAGACTTGAACCTAATTGAACATCTCTAGAGAGATCTAAAAAGCTGTCTGACCAGTTGCTGGAGTTCTTGGAGGGTAATGTTGTCCCATTCTTTTCTGATGTTGGATTCCAGCTATTCAACAGTCTTTGGACTTTTTTGCCAAATTTTTTGTTTCATGATCAGCCAAATGTTTTCAGTTGGTGAGAGGTCTGGACTGCAGGCAGGCCAGTTCAGCACCCTGACTCTTCTACTCAAAGTCATGCTGTAGTAATGGATGCAGTATGCGGTGTAGCATTGTCTTGCTGAAATATGCAAGGCATTCCCTGAAAAAGACATCTGGATGGGAGCGTGTGTTGTTCTAAATCCTGTATCTACTTTTCTGCATTAATCATACCTTTCCAGATGTGTAAGCTGCCAATGCAATAGGCACTAATGAACCCCATACAATTAGAGAGTCAGCCTTTTAAATTATCTGCTGATAACAGGCTGGATGGTTCCTCTTTTAACTAAACTTAACCGGTCTTAACTAAAAATATTTCCATTTTTTTAGTTGCACCTTTTTGTCAGATAGTCCCACATGTTGTCTTTGCTTTTATTGTGTCTTGTGCTCCAATGTTTTAAGGCTGTGTATCTTTTGCTCCAATTTTTTGTATACTTTTTGAACACCCTGCCCTTGCGGTGCCTTTTTTTTTGTCATAATAAAAGTTTTATTCCCCACTCCTGCCTGCCTCTGGGTTGTGGGCTGCTCTGGAGTCCTCCATTCCTGAAGTTGTGACATACATAGCCTTTTTTCTATCTGCTTTGATGAGGTTTTCTACACCGTGTCTCATAAGTATTAAAATGTTTTAGCACATATGTTCCACCATGCAGAAACTTGTTGTATCAGTGTTCTTAAATTTCAGCTTTTGTCAACATTTTCTAACAGGTATTGAGTTTTACTGAGCCTACTATTAGCTGTTTGTACATTCAGATAAGTTTGTTCTACCATGTTTTGTCTTTTTAGAGATTATACATTGACAAAACTTTGATAAAATTCTTGTTTTGCTAGTAGTGACAGCATTACTTTGACAACAGAAGAAAATCGAACTCAGTGCAAGTCCGTTCACCATTTGCTTTTTCTTTTTCAGCTTAAGAAGTGTGATTTTTGCTTTTTTTCACATTTTGCGGATGATAGCTGTCATTTTATTTGGGCTATGACAGTTTGTTTAATCTGCCTCATGTCACTCTTCTTTTGGCCTGACTTCTTTAGGGACTTTTCCCCAGTCTTGTTCCTTTAAATGTACCTGTATAGATCTTGAATTATTGAATAGTCTGTGCTCAGAGTGGGGTCTGTGGAGACTCTGGTTAGTTGTTCTGATAGTCAGCCATGCGAGATTATCTCTTTTTCTTTCTTTGTTTTTGTCAGTACTCATGTTTTGATGTTAAGGATGAGCAAAACTGTCACACTGCTGTATTTATAGTTTAAATTTCCCAGCACAGTCCAGAACCAGCAGTCTCTTAAATTTCTTTACATTTTAAATTCAGCTGATTCAGAAGCCTACAGCAACAAAAAGTGATCTGTATTTTCATTTTGTGTTTGAATTTTACTGCAGCCCAAACTGTAAATCAGAGTTGTTAGGAAATTTCCTGTACCTATACTTTTCAGTTATTCTCTGAGGGGCTATTCACAAGGAAATTGGCCCCTGGTCGCAGGTTCTCCTCCCAGTCTTTCTGTGTGCAGTTTGCATGTATTCTGGTTTCCTCCCACAGACCAAAAACATGCATGTTAGGTTCATTGGTAACTGTAAATTGTCCCTAGGTGTGAGTGAGAGTGTGAATGGTTGTCTCATTTGTCTGTATGTGGCCCTGTGATGGACTTGTGACCTGTCCAGGGTGTACCTCACCTCTCGCACAATGACTGCTGGAGATGGATGGCTGGATGAAGGATAATGATTGTTGGAGCAGGTCTTTAAAGAACATAGCTTTATTGTCATGAAAAAGTGAAAGCATTTATTTAAACATTCTATTCTATTTTACTGTTGCCAACATACTTTAATGCAGTGGTTTTCACAATTAACATGTTCAGAAGCTGTAAGGGAATTCTGCTTATAGAGATGCATCTATTTCCACCGCCAAGGAGGTTCTGTTTTCAGTAGTGTTTGTTTGTTTGCAAGATTACTTAAAAACTAATAAACAGACTTTGATAAAACTTTCAGGAAATGTTGGGGTTGTTACAAGAAAAAATTGATTAAATTTTGGTGGTGATCACAATCTGGATTGGACTATTTTTTATGACACTATGACCTTGACGAAAGTTTGCGCTCTCTGAGTGCTTCTAGTTATGTCCACTATGCCTGTCACAACTTGTTTTGTTTTTCTTTACTTTTTTATTAGTTGCTTTCACTCTGTGTGCACACAAACTCGTTCATCATGGATCTCTTCCATCCATGCCTAGATGAGGGCTTTAAAGACAAAGAAGCCTTGGGAATGATTGACAGTGTTGTTATGTTCTGTGAGGCGATTGTACAGAGCGATAGGAGATGACATTGGGTGTTTGGGACTCCAAAGTAGGTCATGAGCTTTTCACATCTAAGGCTGCAGTTCTAACAAATAATCCAGAATGCCACAACCTCTGCTGCAACGACTTGAAAACAGAACACAGTTTACGAAAAAGCGAGTGGGTAATAATGTTTTTGCCTGAGTATGTGTATATTTTTTTGTCTGTTGTGTTAGCAAAATGTCTCATGAATGGGGTTGGGAAGTAAGGTTGAGACTTGCTGAAATGGCTATTAGAAATACAGCTTCATGTTTACTAGAGTACCTGTGTGCACTTGTCTATATTTAGATAAGTACACGAGTGAATATTAGCACTATATTGATATGGTATGTCATCAGTTTCTTAACGCATTTATTTATTACTCAATCTAAAACAGGTTATTTAAAACCCCACATGAACAGTTCTTACAATAAACCCAACCAACCAGGTGACCAAAATTGGCCTGTTTTTAGCTTGACTGGGTTGACTTCTTTAGCTTCCAGTCAGTGAATGCATCATAGCACAATGGCCAAGTCCTGCTAAAAAAACAAAAACATTCCTTCAGTGTAAAAAAATAATGAAGTCAGAGGAAGTGCAAAAAACACATTATGTTACTAAACTATCAACCGACGTTCAGTGGTAGTGTCTTTAGTGCTTTAAATTACTGTTTAGGTAATAGCATAATTTATTTTATTTTTTTGTCATTGACCAGTTATTATGAACCCACATTCAAAAAGTCAGTGGAATCACAAAGTAAAAACAAAAACAAAAAATTGTATGCTGTCATTTATGCTTTTCAGAACTCACCAATTGGTGGAATCAGAAGACTAGCATTTTATAATATTGGCATCAGCATAACTAAATTGCAATTCTGCATCGCTGCAATAAATGTTTAAAAAGTGATTTACAGATGAAAGTACTTAAATGCATAAAAAATGTTTGACCACTACTGAAATTTCTGGTTCTCTACCACTGGCAGTAATATATGTGCTTTTCCTTGTAAATTACACTCCAAACTCCCCATCTTCACACAGATGCAAATATCTACCCTCATTTTTATGCACAACACTTTCATGAGTGATAGCAATTTTGTCCTGATCCTGTGGCAATAGACCGGACATACCTGGACTGAATTCAGACCAGGTTTAGTTGCTAAGAGCTATGAGGACACTTGAAGAAATCAGGATTTAGACAAAGAGGAAGCTGAAGTCACCAGCAGCATACATTAAAAGAGAGTTGGAAAAAAGTCTTTCCTTTTACCAGTGTAATCTTTATAATAGCAGTTGTAGTAATGAGGCAAAATACTGTCTATACTCTGTTTTAAAAATAACTTGACTTCAGTTTACTTTGTTATGCAAATGCACAAGAAAAGTACAAAAAGAAAAGTACTCAATTTTAAAAATGTATTTATTTTTAAACATTTTTTTTGTTCTGGGCGCCGCGAGAGCAGGCAGCCTGTCTCTGCAGCTCATCACTAATTCTGTGTTTTTCTCATTTTCTCGAGTCTATTTAAATGTATTGTGTCCTCCTATTCGTTTGCACACGCTATGGACATGACTTTCTCTCTGGATATCTTTGTTCTTATTTTCCTTTTTTACAGTTTTCATGTTCAGAGACTGAGTTAGCGACCACGTTCCCTTTGTCTACTCCAGTGATCAGCTGCAATACATAGGGAGCTCCTATGTGCCTGCCCCCAGAGAACGACACGATATCCGACGCAAGCTTAACAGGAAGAGGCGCGGGAGACATGCAGGCATTGGGCGTCACAATCAGGGCAGAAGGTACAGACCCGTCATCCCGTCCTTTATCATGGGAAACATGAGCTCTTTTCCCAACAAGGTGGATGAGCTGGCGACCCTAACGCGCCATCAACGGAGCTACCGCGAGACCAGCCTCATCTGCCTGACCGAGACGTTGCTAACAGCACTAACTCTGGACTCACACATAAACATGGGCAGCTTTCATTTACTCCGGGTCGACAGAACCAGGGAGAGCGGTAAGAAGAGAGGAGGGGGGTCTGGCTGTGTTTGTGAACGATAGATGGTGTAACTCTGGACATTTAACCATCATTTAACCACCATATAGTGACTGCGCTCACAGACTTGCATATCTTAGTTGTTGAAGAAAAACAAAATCAAGTCCATACAGTGTCTGTTCAGGTTACCCACGGAGTAACTGGTCGTCCAAGACTTGATATATCTTCAGATACCCTTTTACAGCTTCTGAACCAAGGTCTTCCAGTGCCATGTATGGCCAACGTACTGGGGGTGTCCACCCGTACTATCTACAGAAGAATGGGAGAGTCTGCTTTCTCTGTCAGAGCACTCTACAGCACCTGTTCAGACACAGAGTTGGACCATTTGGTATCTGACAATAAAAAAGACATGCCTCATGCTGGGTATCGCTTGTTAAGGGAACCTTGCGGGCCAGAGGGTTCCGAGTTCAATGGGAGAGGGTGTGGGCCTCCATGCACCATGTAGATGGTGCATCCTTTGCTGGATGACCCAGCTAGGATGTGTTGTGCAGCGCACCTACTCAGTTCCTTGTCCAAAACCCCTGGTGCATGTCGACACCAACCACAAATTTGTTCGGTGTGTATTGTTTAATTTGTTACAAAGAGTGCAATTAAAGTATGATCTTCACCTGCTCTGCTGTGATTTGAAAGAGGGAAGAGAGTCTAGGATAGGCTCTCCCCTGCAATGACCTTACAGTCCACAATCTCCCTCAGATTATCTCTTCTACACAGAATGTAGTTTACCTGCGAACTCCTGTCTTCACTCTTATAGGTCACCCTGTGTTCCTCCCTCTTTTGGAAATAGGTGTTGACTACAGCCATTTCCATCCCAAAAATATTTCCACCATCTGTCTTTCTTGGTTCCTTTTCTTGACACCAAACCTGCCCATCACCTCCTCATCTCCTTTGTTTCCTTCAACAACATGTTCATCTGCTCTGATCACCACTCTCTCCTCCCTGGAAATACTCTCTATCACTTCATTAAGATCCTTCCAGACTTTCTCTTTCTCTTCTACATCATATCCAACCTGTGAAGCATAACCACTGACAAGATTCACCATCAGACCTTCTACGTCTACCTTTAGACACATCACCCTATCTCATACTTTTTTCACCTTGACTACATTCCTAAGTACTTCCTCCTTCAGGACCACCCGTACTCCATTTATTTTCCTATCCACACCATGGTAAAACAGCTTAAACCCTGCTCCAATTCTGCGAGCCTTGCTGCCCTTCCACTTGGTCTCTTGTACACATAATTCATCTATCTTCCTCCTCTGCATCATGTCAGCCAGTTCTCTACCTTTGTCTGTCATTGTCCCTATGTTTAGGGTTGCTACCCTCAGTCCTACACGCTTGCCTTACCTCTGTTTCCTGGCACGTTTCCCTCTTCGTGGTCCTCCACTAACAGTAGCACAATTTCTCACAGCACCGTTTGTCAACAGCACCCGGTGGCAGTTGTCGTTAACGTGGGCCTCAACCGATCCGGTACGATGTTGCTTGTACGATGTTGTTTTTTTTTTCTGACACAATCCTCACCATTTACCCTGGCTTGAGATCGGCACACTTGAGATACACTGGCTTTTGCTTCCTAGTGGCTGGTTTAACTCAAATGTTGTCAACTAACCTGCCAAACGCTTCCAAAGTCGTGACATCATCATCTGGGCTTTCCCAAATTGTAGGTTTAATTGAAATTGAAAGGTTTAGTCTGATTTATTGTCTGACAGTGAGAAAAACTGAGTCTTTTTATACACTGTGTCTAAGCATCTGAATCACCTGAAATGAAGACGTTTCTTCCCCACGGAGTATGTTTTTAAATCAATAATTGACCCATTGCTCTGCGTCTGGGCCAACACCAGGCATTGTGTCTGCTTTGTTATGATGTATGGGAACACTGCTCTCTGGATGCTTCTGATTGTTCTTTTGTTGTGAGCAGAGGACGACCCCTATGCAGCAAAGGGCTGACACTGGCACATGCAATATGCATGAAACTGTCGGACATTAGGGGAGGAAGTGAGCAGTGCATTTTGAATACAAATGGCTCCCAGAGAGTTGGCTGAATAGGGGCCATTTGGCAGACCACCCAGGGCTATTAGATGTTTCCTAATCACCAGCTGATTGGACAAAGAACTTATGAGCTCTGGAATGTAGAGCTAAAATTTGTCAATGGTGTCAGCCTTTTAAACACTAATGTATTTTTAAGCGAACACCTTTTAAAGCGATTTTTTTGAATTCATAATAATAGTAGGGTTGTGTGGAGTAGTTATCAATTATCTTACTTGTTGTAGACAGTATGTCTGTGCTATAAAATACTGTCAACATTGTATTTGTTCCACATTACTTTAAATCATTTTGATACCCCCAAGTGAAGAGATAGCATAAAAAAATGTCCTTGAATAATGTATGACTTTTAATTCCATAAAATAATATTAGGTCTGATTATTTTTGTTTGCCTCTGAAGGCTTGAAAAGCAGTGGGATCCAGGTTCAAAATCCTCTTAATTAGCTTGTGTTCCTGTTTTATTATTTTCCCGTGTGATTCACTGCTGAGCATCTCTTGACCCAACAGCTTTATATTCTAATTTGACTAATTTTCTCATCTTCAGAAATTCATATGGGGTAATGGATTGCGAACACAAAATTACATTCTGTCTGTGGGCTTTCTGAGAATATGGAATATTTTACTGAATGAATATTATTTTCTTTTTAATGTAAGTTTAGTGTTGTTTGTTTTATTTAATCCACAATTTTAAATGTTAGCTCATTACAATAAGCTTCCATTATGTTGCAAAGTATTTTAAACAAGACTAAACATTTGTGAAACAAAAAGATTGATCTCTGTACACCTGATTATATCCTACATTCTTACCACTGTAAAGGTTTCTTGGAAGATGTTTTTTCTCACCTTTGTAGCTGCAGTTCCTCATACAACCTTCCTTATTGCTGCAGTTCCTCATACAAACTTCCTTATTGCTATTTTCTATGGTCTGTAGGACATAAGACCTCTTGGTAAGTGTAAAGTCTAAAGTCTTGTTTACACAGTTATGTCATAATGGATGTTAATGTTTTTAAACCCAGAGCCGTGTTCAGAGTCAGAGAAGATGATGACACAGGTAAGTGATTAAGAAGGTTTATTTCAGTCAGGAGGTTGATCGTGAGGTTGTGGTCAGAGGAACTGTAATTCAAGGGAAAGAGGTGAGTATTATCTAGGGATAATTTTCTTAAAGGAGAATTTCTGAAGATCCTTTCTTACTGTGATGGTCTTATCTTTCAGGCTTTGAGAGGGTGAAGGATTCCAGGTCCAGTTGGCAAAGCTCTGTCCAGAACAGTGGGTAAAGGTGGAGAGTGGCAGGTCGGAGTTGGGCAAGAAGTCGAGTCAAAGAGAAATCCAAAACTGAGGCGTCAAGGTTAATGAGAGTTCCTGGTCTTTCACAGGTGGAGAACAGAATCTAGTGGCAAAGTTCCAGGTGGTTCGAGGACTGCAGAAGCATAGGAGACACAAGGTAAGTTACAAAGTTCTTTGAACAAAGTTTAGTTACTCACTAGGCCATTAGTTGAGCTACCAAATGGTATGCAACATTCCAGCGCTGAGTTCAGGCAAGATTGGATCTTAAGTACCCGCCAGTGGTGATCAGCTGTGGTTGAATCCAGCTGAGGACAATTAACTCCACCTGCCACTTGGAACTGCAAAGAAGGTAATTAAAGGCACAACACCCAGGAATCCTCACAAGTTATGCTGTCTTTTGTAATGGGAAAGTTTATTTATAAGGTAATACCTGCTGATGATAAGTCATGACTATGTTATGTCTTAATTCCAGGTCCCATGAGTTCTCACAGAATGAACCCATCTACAGGATTGATGTTGACTTTGGGAACTGGACTGACTTGCTTCTCTGTAGCTCCTCCTTTAAGTTCCAGTATTACAATATCTTTAATATAAGCTCGGGTGTTGACTTTGGAGGCTAGAGCTTTGATTCGGAGCTTCCCGTTTGGAGATTGGACTCTGATGATTAATTATTGATTGTCTTTGACGCTCTTTGTATGTTGTTCACAATATATAAATAAACCCAATTGAGTGATTTCATCTAACAGTGCCTGGGAATTAATTTTTTCCACAACAATTTGGTGCCGTGACCTGGATCCCTCGACTGGACATCCAAAGACGTCGGAAAGAGAGAAAGAGAAAGAGACCTTTATAGAGGTTTTGTTGGAACCACAGGTTCTAGGAATGAAGTCCTAGAGAAGTCCTTTTCGGTGCATAAGGCCGGTAGATTTCTTACAGTTTTGGTTTTTCTAAAAGCGGGGAACCAAACCTGTAAAAAATCCCTAAAGAGCTTCATTGGAAATGAAGGCCCCTCTTAAAGGGTTAAGAGGCAAAGCGGTAGCAAAGCTGATTTGTGGATTCTGTGAAGACGTTTGCAGTCTCAAGAGGATATCCCCCCAATTTCAGAAGAAATGGGTCAGTGGTTCTGGGGTGCTATCTTCTCCTCAGGGTGAATTGTTTGACTATATGATAACAAAATATGGTAAAAAAAAAACATGGATAGAGTGAATGAATGGATGCAAAATAGCATGTTTCTCTGCGGGTGGTTCATGGAAACTAAATGTTTTGAAAGATTAGAGAAAGAATTACAACACAGAGAAGATAAAGTGAGAGAAGGAAAACAAATAGAAACAAAGATTCTACTGCAGCTTGAGAAACAGACAGAATGTTTGGAGTGCTGGATGAAAGAGAGTGAATGGAGAGAACGGAAGGAAAATGCTAAAGAAATGGCTGGGAGTAAGGATATTTCTGGTAAATTGCTGGGCGACATGACAATGCTTCTATTTCTGCACTTCAAGCTGACAATGTTTCTGCTTCTGAGGCTGTACCTAAAGCAGGAAATATTAAACCCCCACCTTACAATTGTCCTAACAATTCTTTTTTTTTTGCTCCTGTCTCTAAATGGTTATACCCGGACTTGAGTGCGCTGTCCGTGTTGGACCCTGATCTCGACGCCTGCCCTGTTCCACAGCCCGACAAGTGACTCCTCATTTTGCACCTCCGGAGGCAGCTGCTGATCGCCCCCTAACACAACCTCCAGAGACAGCTGAGGCCTCTCAACTGTCAGCGTCTGTGCCAACAACAACTGCAGCAACAGCTTTTGCTAAAGACGAGACAGGGTTGACAAGCCTGATGATGATGAAGAACAATCTAGTGACGATGATGTGGAAGGAATCAGCGTCCGAAACAAGTTTTCAACACAAGACGTGGACAAACAGAGAGAAGAGAAGAAAATATCCAACCTGCTCGACATGATCTCAGATCTAGAGACAGAAACAAGGGACAAACTTCAAGGACTAATGTGTCCCTTGTGTTAAATGCACCCATGGTTGAAGTTGGTGCATTTATGGGTACCGGATATTGTTTTCTGATCTTGGTCCAACCAGCACATTGAAGACGCTGCAAGGAAAAAAATCTGACTGATTCTCTCCACTGTGGGACTGTTCTTTTTTTTTTTTTTTTTGCTGATCAACTAACTGAATTCTGCCATGAATTCCGCCTACTGGAGCAGAACTGAGAAGATTTTTAGCAGATTTGGCAAGATTCCACGGCGCTTTGCTAGTACCTGAGAAGCAAAGAAAGCGTGGCCGAGGGAAAAGCTACAATCTGCACTACAGGTGACAGAGGACATTAGAAGAATGGGTGTCCGCGGAACGACAGGGCCGTGGTAGACTGACAGGGAGGGGCATGGGAAACTGGGCCAACTCGAGCAGTGTACTCAATCGAGGGTAATGTAGAACACACGCATACACCTATAAATTCAAATGTTTTAAGTGAAAATGTTCCTACTGCTTCTTGCAATGAAGAAACACTTGCTGAATGTGATAAATTGAATAATACTTCTGCTCATTTTCCTTCTGACAGCAGAAAGCAGCATATTAGTTATGAGGTGAATGGTTATCCAGTTTCTTCCATCTCCTGCAATGAAGAACTGCTTGCTGACTATGACGAGACTTTAAATACCATTTCTGAATTAAAGGAGTAATTTGAAAAAAAGAAAAAACATTATGCTCATTTCACATCTGATGCATACAAAGTTTCCCCAACTTTGAGTTGACTATTTTAGGGAAAAGGGTTTCTTTCATTGTTGATTCACGAGCAACATCATCAATAATAACAACAAAGGAATTTAATGTTACACCAAAACTTAGTGGAAATTATTATTATTATGTGTCTGCCTCTGGTCAAGTGGTGAAGGAGAGAATTACTACACCTATAGGGTGTATAACTCCTGAGGGGTTCTCCTTTAAACATTCATTTTTGCTGTCAGAGATGTGTCCCATTAATCTTATAGGGCGAGATCTGATGTGTAGATTAGGGATTGACCTTATCTCAACACTGGAGGGTGTAAAAGTTGTGTCACAAAACTTGACTCAGACAGCCTTGCAAATTGACTCATCTACCATTACCTTAGTTTATGAGTGGAAACTTCCAATATCATCCTCTTTACAGCAACTTAGAAGAAGCAACATAATTAGTCTCTCCTTTTTCAAATGTAAAACATCCTGATGACTTGATCTGTGTTTCAAATGTCTCACTACAAGCTGATTTTAAGTATAAGAAAAATGGTTCTGTAACTTGTCTGAAAATCTGTCAGTATCTGCCCTGTTTTGGAAGACACATACAGCAGCTGCCTGTGTGTGCCTCACAGAGGAGCAGACAAACCTTTTCTGTGTTCCTGATTCTTACCCTCACATCCCCTTGGAAAATCACAACAAATTAAATGGAATGATGTGGGGTCATTTGTACATGCATGGAAAAATGAAACCGATTGGATCATTACACCTGCTGACCCAAATGTGATGTTTTCTGAGCGACAGCCAGCGTTTAAAAAAACATTTCATTATACAGTGCACTGTCAGAAAACTGTGGAAATGATGCTTCCCACAGATTCATATTTTGAAGCATGCTTTTTGTTGGAAACAGATCTGTCTTTACTACCTAAAGTGCTATCTGAAGTTCCTATAGATTTTTGAGGCCTAAGACAAATTCACTTGGACATGTTTAAAAAAATAAAATAAAAAAAAAACAGATTGAGTGAAGCTCAAACAGAAGTTGCTAGTGCTGGAAAACCTTCTAAATCTAAAGCCCAAAAGGTGGAAGTAAAATTAAATGACCATTATAAAATGACACAAATCCATTCGACTCTGTCATTTCTTCTTTAACACATTGGAATGTTTTATTGCTTTGAGATGGATTCAACGTCTTTCACCACCAGGGTTGGAGCTGAAAACCGTGCACGGTGGGGTTAAGGGACTCCTTATTGAAAATCCTCCAGCTAAAATTGCTGAAAACCTGAGACCAGTTTCTAATGGTGGTGAGAGGTGCAGAAGGAAAAGAATTAACTTAGAACTAAGAAAGAAACATCTAAAATCGGTTAAATTGATCTAAATAAATCTACAACCTTTTTTTTTTATTTATAACTATTATAATATACGGGGTTTGTACACTTTTCCCGGTGTAAAATACAAGCACTTTAAGTATTTTCAATGTCAATTTTCAAACTTTTCCAGCACCACACTCCGGAGATAAAACAATCCGTTTAAACTCAAGAAGACAGTTTCAATTCACGATCACACAAAATGATTAATTTTTGTTATTAATAAGGCCTTGTGATAGTATTCTGCATAGCAAGGGGCAAAGCAAAATAAAATATAACAAAATTTTATGTTTTGAAATGTCTCTCACAAACACCCTTTAAGGACACTTTTGAGGACTACATACAGACATCAAACACTTTTTAAATCTTGAAAACACCTTGTTGAAAGTCAAGTATTTTCAAGAATTTCAAGCACCTGTACGAACCCTAAATATAAATTATTACAGTTTGTGTGCACACACAAAATTGGGAATGAATTAGCATCAACAAATTAACAATTGGGTCAACAAATTAGATTAATAGGTTCCTTTTGGTTACTGTTTTGTTTTGACTTGTGTGTTACATGTTTTGTGTTAAAATTGGTTATTCTCTTAAACATCTGAAACCCAATTTTAACCTTGGTTTTTCTCTTCTCCCTCCAAAGAGAGGGTAATGGAGTCATACACAGATACAGACACACACACACACACACCCTCCCTTTTCTTTCCTCTCTCTCCAGTGTCTAACAGGGGCCAGAGGGTGATAAGCATTTGAGCTGTGTTAAAGGCCTACTATACAGATAACTTTTCAACCCAGACCTGTGAAAAAAAAAAAAACAGTTCATGTCTTTTCTTGGCATTTATCCTTACTGCAGGAATTTCAGTTCAGACTATTCCATCTTAGAGAGTCCTTTGAGGAATCTCAGTAACAGGCTTCAGGCTGATGACATTATCCAATGGTCTGCGGAAGCTGAATCTGCTTTCATTCAGCTAAAACTTGCACTTCAGACTGCCCCCAAACTGATCCAAACAAACCATTTATTCAAGCTGTGGATGAGACAAATGGATGCATGACATCAGTTCTGCTGCAATCACATGGAGGAAAACTGAGACCTGTTGCATACTTTTCAGCAAATTAGATCCTTTTGTCTTACCGACTCCTGATGACGGTGAAAAACATAGCTGTGAAGCACACCTAGACCTGGTCTGACTGACACACCTCTGACTAACCCTAACTTGATATTGTTGTAGATTTTTACTGATTCCAGACATGTTTTTGGTGTTGTTCATGATTTTGGAGCTTTATGGAAAAAGGACATTCCTCAGGGCAGACGGTAAGCAAATTCTTAACTACTCTCAAGCTGCAGATTTGTTAGATGCAATATTGTTACCTACTGCTGCAAATGTCAAGCTCACATTAACTCAGATGACCCGGTTGCCCAGGGTAATGCAAGAGCTGACGCAGTTGCAAAACTGTCTGCACAGAGGCCTTTAATGGTGAACTCATTTTACACAAACTCACCAACTCCCCCTCCCCTCTGGAAACTAGTTTAAAAAATACAATTTAGTGGCTCCTAAAAGACTGTTTCTGTGTGGACTTAAGACTGAAACCATATAAACCTTTCACAAAACCCTGTTCCCATGTGGACAGGGCTTTTACACAATTACAGTTGAAGTTTTCCAATTTTTATCAGAAAATGTTCAATTTAGTGTGTGATGATGTCACACACATGAACTTTTGAGCTGTCTAAACGTTCCTAAATGTAAACAAATATCACAAAGTGTGTCTCTCACTACTATAGGATCCAACCAGAGTACAGAGTGCGTACATTGAAACTCCCATAGACTTCCACTGAATCTGCGCTCTGAGTTTCCCCTTCAAAACTGGAAGTGAAAGGTATTTTTACCTTCTAATATCTCCTACATAAAACACTGTGGAAACACAGAAACTGATATGTAATGACCAGGGGCAATTTTTCAAAACAACTTCAGAGGGTTTTTTTTCACAGTGATTGTTTGAGGGTTAATTCCTAGTCTGCGTTACTGTCTGCCTGTCTTTTTAGGAGTGTCAGATACAGGAGTGTGGTTACCATGGTGACCCTAATGAGCCACTGGCTGCAGCTTTAACATTTCTTATAATCTTGGTCCCATATACACATCAAAACATTGGCATTTTGTCATCTTAGATTATTACAAAAGTAACTCTCAGATTACTGTTGGGCTTTAGAGAAGAAAGTTAATATACTATATATTAGAAATTTAGGCAGTAGCTGCTTTGGTATTCTAGTTATTTGTATCTCATCCTTTTTTGCTCTTATTTGTCTACTGTAGTCATGGCTGCAAATGCTGCTGTGGTCACCCCTTAAATTTATTATTGTGTCTGCTGTGGGGGGATCTATGCAGGCCCATCCTCCCCTACAAATCAAGCAAGCACTGCCCTCCAGGCAGGTGCAGAGGTCAGAAAATGCAGAGCCTTGTGTTTTTTATGT